>OZ038315.1:21808213-21885499 GCA_964035775.1 Osedax frankpressi | reverse complement strand
CAATTACTTTTTCTCTCAATTCTCATACTGTTTACCACATCGGCCGATATAAATATAACGTTACAATTCAAGCATGTCTTCTCTGGACAGGTAAAAGTAAGGGATGTAAATGACAATGACCCTTATTTTATCGGAAAAACTGGTAATATCGAGGTAACCTTAAAAGAGAATATGGCAATTGGGACCCGAGTGTTGCAATTGAACGGAGATGATTCTGACTCGCCGGAGATTACAAACTTGAGATTCAGGTAAATATCAATTTGGGATAATAAACATCAGCGAATGTAATTAATATAATTGAAGACGTCGTTTGAAGTAATCCGTGGCATATATTTACATATACATTTATATGTAATTATTATCACAATATTTCAGTTGATCTATATTGATGTGTAGTACACTTACATTATTCATATAGATTATTAATGTGATATAATAACATAATTATTAATATAAATATTAATTTAGTATTAATTTAGATTATATTTAAGTTATATTATAGATATATGTAATCGTATAATACGTTATACCCGTATAGCGTAACAAAAGGAGTTGATTGGGTATCTATTGATGCTACTTCCGGTCAGCTAATAATCACTCGAATATTAAACCGCGAACACCTCGGCGCAACACTAACTGTTGATGTGATGCTAGCAGACTCTCCGTTGAGCAATGCGAGGACAACAATGAAAACAGTTATCATCAATATCGAGGTGAGGAATTATAAATGGTTGATTAATCGTGAGATATACTTATGTTTTTCTAAAATTCGAATCGGAATATTCTCATTTGGAGCTGGATATTCTTTTATTAGGATTTAGTTAGTTAGAAATTATCCAAACTAGATTTCTATGTTTACCTAATGTAAGTTTTTTTAAAATTTAGATTAATAATTCCTAATATTTTTTAAGGATATAAATTTCACTTCACTATAACTATATCATGATTCATATTTACCCTGTTAGGCTTAGCTCTATCATATATATGCTTTAGGTTAGGCTAAGATTATCTAAAAGGATTTAAATTATGTTTTAAAATGTTATTTTTATTATATAAAAGTATTCTATAGAAATATACATGATTTATAGATCTAAGTTGTTCATTATATACAGTAGCATTTATATATAGTATATTAGTATATTAGTGTATTGTCAGTATATGATAACAGAGATGGATATTAAAAGTGTATGCGAAAGTGGAGTGAAGTGTCGTATGTATTTATTTGATACCAAACGACTTCTCAATTAAACAAACAATAACAATGTTACAAGTTTTCGTGAATACATATAAGTTGATATTTACATTAAGTATACTTCAAAGCTATTTATATATTTATATATATATATATATATATATATATATTCATATATATATACAAGAATACGAATATTGAGGGGAAACTAAAGTGAGAGGGGAGTAGGAGAAATAGAAATATAGAGAGAATACGTGAGAGTGAATGTGAGAGAGTTGTATATAGTAAGGGAGGGAGAGAAATAAAGAGATATTGTGAGATAAATGGATTGCTGTGTGAAATGTCAATATTGACTTCATTTCAAGTGCTAGCCTATTATATTTAGGCTCAAATTACAATTTCATTTAACAAGTTATATTTTAGTAAGAACCGATATCAAAGGTATTATTTTATCATAACTTTTCGTTTGATAGAATTATTGCTTAGACCATAATAAACAAATCTCTAGAAACGAATTATTCAAAGTTTTCACCGTAAGATATTGACATTATATGTAGTACATTTCGTGTATTTATACTAAACGAAATTTCCTTAATTGTAATTTGCAATACCAATATTTAATAGTATATATTATCCATTGTAATTAAGGTACTTGACTATATAGTGTATTACATAATGTTATATTAAAAGTTATAATTAAAAAAGTAATAATTATAAAATTCTACTTACAATATATTTCCACTTTAAAATTGAAATTTAATATTATCAATAAAAATCAAACTATGAACCCCATGAAACTATCCAGGTCATTTTAGTTTATTATTATATAATAAAGGTAAACATATAATGTATATGCATTACAATTATCTATTGTTTATTTTTGATTAACATAATTATATAAGATTATTTAATCCTGTATAATTACATCATATGGTTATTTAGGTAGTCTATACATTTAGTAATGAATTACAAAACGGATTACAGGATATAGACGACGAACCCCTGCACTTCTTGTTAGACCGTTATACGTTTTCTGTTGAAGAGTTCCGATCAGCTGTTAACATGACACATAGCATCAGCAAAGTAGGCGTGGTTACAGCACAAGATCTGGACGCCACGCCTCTTTTCTCAGATTTCAAGTACGCTATGTCACAGGAAGGAAAGGACCTTGGTTTCATCGTGGACCCGATTTCCGGAGAGCTGAGTTCTTTGGTGCATTTTGACCGAGAAACTAAGTCGAATTATACGGTTAGTTGTAAATATATATAACATTACCATGCGGTTCATTACAGATTGTATAATCCTATTATTATATATTATTATCATATATGAGATAAATCAAAATGATTTAAATCAATAAAATAACAAATTATATCTCGATATATATATATATATATATATATATATATATATATATATATATATATATATATATATCTAAATATGTGCATTATTATTATCATTATACTCAGATACATAAATTCAAGTTGCATTACTCCAGAACGGGGAATAATAACCCAATATATGCCTTCATATACACGGAATACGTATACACTGGGTGCAGTGGTAGCTATACAGTCCCCCCCCCCTCACTGTCGATGGGTCTGGATCCGAACATTAATAAATTCCGCTGCATATATTCCACGCCTACCGGTGAATAGACCTCCTGATCCGTTATTGTCGGCAGTTGCCTAACGTTATACGACATCGGCCAGTTGTTTTATTGCTTTACGCCTGGCCACGGATGACAATCACTCTATTATTTTATTGCTCTTCAATAATACATTGCGGAGAGTGCGTACGACTGCGAATTATCTATTGCACTGCGTCGGCGGTTGGGTTGGGTCCAAGTAGGGGTACAGTGCACACTGTACAGACCATGGGCAATTTAACTCTTAATATCAATCTTAATGCCATTGAATTATTTTATTAATAATGTGCCACGGTATATATTTATAAATAAAATAATTATATGGATTTACTATTATAATTATAATAATATACTTTAATTAGCATTAATATTATTAATAGTAATATATTCAGTATATATATATAACATTCATGATTGTAGAAACAAATAAACACAAAATATATAATTTAATAATAAATTATTATTATTAATATTAAACATTAATATTGCAGTTTAGAGTTTATGGCGTATCACCGCTAGATGGAGTTCTAAATGTAAAGTGCGATGTGTTGGTGCTAATAACAGATGTGGATGACAATCCCCCGAGATGGATTTTTCCGATGGCGTCTAATGGGTCAGAAGTCAGAGTTTCGGCCGCTTTACCCATCGGAGGAGAAATAACCGTTGTTAAAGCTTTGGATTCGGACATCAGTTCTAATCTCAACTTCGGTATACTTAGGTTAGGATGCTTTTGTGAGAGAGAGAGAGAGAGAGAGAGAGAGAGAGAGAGAGAGATATGGAGTTCATATAGAAATATTATAATTATATTAATAAATTTAACCCACAGGTTATATTAAAACTATACCTTCTCGTCATATAGACTATACGACTGGCGTATGTTCAGCATACACTCTACTTCCGGTCGCATCACCTCCAATCAAGCGTTTCCGGTTAGGTTGAGGAGTCACATAATAGTGTTAGAGGTCTCCGACATGGTTCACCAACCAGAGATATCGGTGTTGACAATTCACTCGGATCCGAGAACGTTGTTGTCGAAACCGAATAAGTCGACGGGACGTTCCGGGTTTAGGCGCAACCTGTGGATCGCCGTAGGGGTGGGAGTGGTCAGCACCGTGGCCGTAGTGGCGCTACTGGCCGCCATTGGCGTGGAGCGCAGGGCTCAAAGAAACCGGAAGTCGTCGGATAACGCAGACGGCGGCTCTAGACCGTTGAAGGCTCTGCGGACAGTCAGCAACAATGACCGTTATAATGGGTCAGTAATTTGTACTATATATGATCTAAATGGAACAACCTAACTGATTAACTCCTATTATACCCTACGTTGGAATGGCACTTCATACATGTATAGCTAGCATCTAGTGTATTGCAGTATATGCATATCAACGTATATGTTTACCTGAATTCTATAGATGTGAGTTAGTCTATGTCTAGAGAAAGACTAGCTGTATGGAGTTACAGATATTAAGGTAGCACACGAGAGACGACTATATATATAGAGTATAAATGTTAGTTAATTAGTGTATTAATCAGTGTACGAATAGCTATGATTTCTTCTGCCTTATCTTAGATAAACACAAATCGTTATCGGGACCGTTAGATTAACGAGCCTAGATATTAAATAAACCTACACGTCCGTTGTTGTACGTGATCCTAGAGCTTAGAGGTTACTTACGCAAAACATATACAACTAACGGATAGTACTATTTACAATTGAAATTATGTAAACAAGCGTATAATAATTGTTTATAATTTAATAATTAGTAATGTTTATATGTGTATAGTTCATTGATTGTTTGTTTAGGTTTTTATTAGAGTATGTAGGGATTGTTTAGGATTTATAAAAGGTTTGCGTGGGGTTTTTATAATATTGGGCAAGGTTTGTGTATAGTTTGTTTATAGATTGTGTAAGTTGTATAGGTGTGTTTAAGATTTGTGTAGTAGATGTTATGTTTTATATTGAATTCGCATAGGTTTTGTGTTAGATTGGGCAATTAAAATAATGATGTCATTATTAACACGATAATTATATGACGTTATTAATTAACCATATTAATTAACAGTAATAATTAAATATATTCCTTAATATTATTAATAAACATATTTAATTAGATGGAGAGATAAGGATAATGAGTATTGCCACTCTAAGAAAAACTACTCCCAGGTTTATATTATTAAATAATATTTACACCACTTCTAACCATGCAGTATTTACATTAAAATCAATAATTTTTATATTAAAATAATGATAATTAATTATAATTGGATAGTCATGGATACATTGGGTGAGTTTTTGTTGTCGTTACTATATCCCAAGCTTATTGAAAGATTTTATTCGGTGTTGGATATCTAAACATATTTCTTTATTTAACTTTAAACACTTCTATCGCTATTGTTTTTGGTAATTGATTATCTATTATTTCACTATTTAGATGTACTTGATCTTCTATTCACATTGACCTTGTTAATGCACCTTGACCTTTTATATATTTTTATTAAGTAGTAATGATTATCCAATGTAGTATTTATTTAGTATTTGTTATTTATAGAAACATTTTCAAATGAAATTCATAGTATTCAAATATTGATAAAATCATAAACTATTACATTAATTATATAAATAATAACAATAAAATTGGTTAAGAATACATCAGAGCATGCAATGTATTATATAATAAAATAAATATATATAATGATTATATCAAATTTTAAAAAATCTTACACCATGCTTTCAATATATGTATTATAATTTATATGTTAAATATAACGTATAACGTATATGTTAAATATATACATATAGACAATTATTAATGATATTATAATATTACTAATTATGTGTTAATAAGTTGAAATGGGCAAGGTGTGTAATGTAATTAAATATATAGAAGAACAGATAATACAATCAAATTACTCTTCAAAACTATGATGTGGGAGACATCCGTTACTATTGGGTAATCAATCGGTAGCCTCTTACGCAACCCTTCATACCACGTGGTACAATTACCCGTTATCTGATTACGCAAACTGCAGTGCGTGCTCAAATTAAAGATGCCACTTGAGAGACTCGTAAAGTCACGTCCACGTATTAAGTACGAGTCTATGTGTGTGTGTGTATGTGTGTGTGTGTGTGTGTGTGTATGTGTGTGTATGTGTGTGTGTGTGTGTGTGTGTGTGTATGTGTGGGTGTGTGTGTGTGTGTGTATGTGTGTGCGTATGTGTGGGTGTGTGTGTGGTTGTGTGCGTGTGGGTGTGGGTGTGTGTGTGTATTTGTGTGTGTGTGTGTGGGTGTGTGTATGTGGGTGGGTGCGTGTGTGTATTTGTGTCTGTGTATATTTGTGTGTATGTATGTGTGTAGTTATGCATTCATATTTATATATATTTATATATATGTGTTAAAGTATTAACGAATACTGCCTGGTATAGTGTATGATATTTAATTATGAAATATTAGATATTATCCTTGTTATAAATATCTATATATAATACAAATGACAATCGTGTATCATCTACAAATCATAGTATTGAAACCTAGAGGCGTTTAAATTGTAGCTAAATTATAATATCCGGACTTATTACAGGATTGATTACAAAGTTATGAATAACCTGTTACGTAATTGCTTCACATCGATATCGTCATTTCACGAGCAATTATCATGCAAGGATTGTAGTTTAATGTCATAATTATATATATACACATATATATATATATATATATATATATATATATATATATATATATATATATAGATATCCTATGTATCTAGTATATATGTATGCGTGTATGCGTGTATACATATGTGCACATAGGTATATGTATGTATGTATTTGTTTAGGTATTGTGTATATACATATGTGTGTATGCGAGTATATAGGTGTAGGTATGTATATATAGGCATGTATACGAATATATCGAGTACACTAAAATATCATAAAAATTAAATAAATGAAATTAGTCGTATTCAGTTTTTTTAACCGACAAATTCAATAACAATGAATAGTTTAATTTTGCAATAAGTTGCATAATAATAATATAGGCACGTGATTATTTAATTAATTATGTCATAATTGGGGTATTGCATTTTCTTGCATTCCCGGTATTCACGGCTATATTAATTTTACTTCAGTCAAATCTCTAATTGATATTGTATTGTGAAACCTAAACTGTTGGCTACTAATACAACATCTCTCTAAGTTTTGGAAAACTCTGAAAGCTCAGAGTTGGCCAGTCCAAAAGTGAATACATAATAATAAGTATTTACTCGGGCCGGTATTAATTTGAAATACATTTTAAATAACTGCATGAATTATCTATTGTTATATTAATATATTATCAGAATTACAATTTAACCAAACTTTCATATATTATATATCTTACTATGTAATAAATGTACGATATATAATATATATATATATATATATATATATATATATATATATATATATATATGTGTGTATGTGTTTGTATGTGTTTGTATGTGTTTGTATGTGTTTGTATGTGTTTGTATGTGTGTATGTATGTGTGGATGTATATATATATATATATATATATATATATATATACATATATATAATATAACAACATTATAACTTAATCATATTCGTGTGTAGCCGTCATTGTTAGGCTATCTAGTGGTACGCAAGCTGTCATATAAGAGGTGACACTAAGTGACACGTTAACGAGTCTGCACGACGCCATCGCGTTAGTGATGTAATACTGACTTGACATCGAGTTAGATAAGATATGGGCTTACATTACAAATGACATGCTTGCGGTTTCAACTGCGATTTTCAAGTGGGCAAGCTGTCAAGATATTTTTTTTAATTAACACGTCATATAATACAAATGAACAGCATTCTCTAAATTAATTGTAATTAATACATAGCTATGCGTTGCATACGAGTTTAGAATATTTTTTTACCTGTAACTATTTTTATTTAATTTACTATTATTAGAATGAGATATATATAAACAAAGAAAATGTTGCGAATATAGTAAAATTAATATTGGTATTAAAAAACATCTCTAAATTCGAAACTAATACATACAATTTGGGAATATATTGAATTTGTTAATCCAATCAGCAAATAGATAACGGTGAACATATTCTAAACATTAATTATGCAATGCTCTATTTCCGGTATTCAATAACGTAAACATAATTAAACGATCATACTTCCTAAAGACCGTAATGTATGTAAATAAATCTAATTATAAACAAACGAGTAGTGGCACGTCCGGTGGCATCTCGGTTACGTAAGGTTTGTTGACCGCAAGCCAACAGCACCGGCGGTTCGTACTGTTGCGTCATCGCCATTAGAGATGACCGGCGTTCATTGACCGATATGGTCAGTTTTAACGGTATTTATTTAAGTAAATCAAATAAAGTTCATCGCTGTCTATTCCATTTAAGTGTCCCGTTATATTATGCGCATATAATACTAAAAGTATTTATCTTTCTTTACCTTATCGGTGGATAACGGGTTATGACGTTAAATTAGTAATCGCACTAATACACATACAAATATACACTTAGGCAAATACACATATATATACATAAATATACACACGTATACGCACACATATTTGCACACATACACACACCCATACATATACACACATACACACGCATACACCCTCAAACCTCACACTACAAGAATGCACAAATCGTACAAAATATATAGATTACAGTTATTAGTTGAGCTACGGGTCGATTGTAATTAAGGGCAAATGTTCCAGGCACCATTTCCGGTTAACCCTTTATGGCCCGCCAACGCGATGTCATTATTTCGTAAAAATTACGTTTTACTTAATATAAAGCATAGCGGTGGCAAATTCAATATCAGTGGAGGGAGGAAGGGATGGAGAGAGATTGGTTACATATTACTTATTTTTTATATATTATTGAACATTATTTTACATATTGTTATTAATCTTAATTTTGCTTTATCTTTGGTTAAGATTCATTAGATAACGGATTATTCAACAAACAAAATTCCAGCTCAAACATTAGAATGAATGCAGTTATTATATAA
Organism: Osedax frankpressi; assembly: GCA_964035775.1. Classification (NCBI taxonomy): domain Eukaryota; kingdom Metazoa; phylum Annelida; class Polychaeta; order Sabellida; family Siboglinidae; genus Osedax; species Osedax frankpressi. Next base: position 21,876,626 of record OZ038315.1, on the reverse strand, counting down.
TCTCTGTATACATCTATTTTTTAGGTATTCATGTATGAAATATATAATTGTATAGAATTTTATAGAATTTATATTCTTAAATACACACACACACATATATATATATATATATATATATATATATATATATATATATATATATATATATAGGGGAGGGAGGGAGGGAGGGAAGGAGGGAAGGATGAGGGAGAAAGAGATAGATGTAGAGATTTTTTTAAATATTACTTATATATATATATATATATATATTTATGTATATATATTTATGTATATATATATATATATATATATATATATTATACCTATTACAATCATACATTATAAATGGTATAATTGCTATAACGACCCTCGCTTATAAATTCTACTAAATAGAACTCATACATTATCCGGTTAATATCCTCTCGTGAAGGACAAGTTGTCCTCTGTATGTCCTTCTGCTGACAACGAGACGTGGATTTACGAGTTAACAGCGCAGTATTGTTAATATTTACAATGGCTTGACCGATAGTTGAATATCTGGTGACTGTTGAGTACTACGTTTTGACCGGATACGATGTTTAATAGAACCGTTAGCCAGGATCATCAGTTCACAATGAGAGAGTTACGATTATTTACAAACTCAATAGTAGAACTGTCAACTGTCTTTATCAGCTTTTAAATATGTAAAGCGTACCGCAATCATATTATATTTGCAACTTCTATACAGATAATTGATACATTTAAATATTAATAATAATATATATATAATTACTCGAGTGTAAAAAGTGTTACAAAACTTTAGTTAAAACTCTATTCATATTTCTTGCAGGTATGTAACATTATGAGAGAGAGATAGAGAGAGAGAGAGAGAGAGAGAGAGAGAGAGAGAGAGAGAGAGAGAGAGAGAAAGAGAAAGAGATAGAGAGACTAAAAATAATAGAGAGAGTAGTTGGTAATGAATTACACGTACATTTTATTAATAACAACTTATGATTATTCTAATCCGTTACTAAGTAGGCCAATCCCGTACATTGCATTTACAATCCAGAGCTGTGTAAGTACGAACACTTTCATTAAAGCTGGTATCCGTTAATCAATATCTCGACATATTGTTAACGATACCGGAAACGCTTATTAAAAGTTATTGACTCACCAGACATTGTTCCTTTGTGGCGATGCCTATTGTTCTGCTTTCATTGTTCTAGGGAAAGCGGCATATAGTGAAGGCCTTTTCCAGTGCCGTGTAATACAAGTAACACGCCAATTAAATATTAGACAATGTGTAACCTAGAATGCGATACATTTTCATTTGTATTACAAAGTCAATTCCGTTTCCACGAAATTCTTACAATAAATACCGAATAATACACGATACACATTTAGTAATTAGGCACTTTAGTTCTTTATATCGGCGTACAAAATTCTTATGTTAATGTGACTGTTAATTCCATGTACTAAATATTTGTTTAAATGTTATAAATGACAATTTTCTTAAATGTACTAAAATGTATAATTGTATTATTAATTGAAAATAAATGAAAAATAAAACAAAGTTTTTTTTAGATAAAATACCATATATATCAATTTTCATCTCCAGTTGGTATTCAATCTAACTTAATACAATATTTCTTATTATAAATAATATGTATATATCAATAAAATGTTAACGTATTGATTATCAAAAATGCATTTCTATGAATTTTTAAAATATGAGATGTGTCAGCCATGGCTTACATAATACAGCCACAAATCATAATTTCTGATAAGAAATATTTAATCTATAATTTAACATTTTAATAAACAAGACAACGCATAGAAATCTTAAATCGCAATTTAAATATGACCATTCTACAGTTGGATTATAATATTAATAAGTCATGTATACCCTTGAATGTCATACATTTACATCAAACACGATACGTTTATGTTTAGGTAAAATCCAATCATATATACATAATATCCAAACCAATCTTTCTTAAATAATTCCAGATTATATGTTATACAAAGTTACTTTATTTTAATTGTTTAGGCAGATCTTTTCAAATGTAAGTATACAACTTATGAAGTTTTATTTAATTTATAAATATTACTTACACTCTTTTGTAAGAACAAGTACTTGTGATAAGTGTATGGATATTCTTAAATTTCCTTCCTTTTTATATTTTATTGGTGTAAGATGATTTACTACTATCAGATGTATATTTATCTAAATAGAGTATTATATATTTCGTATTTTAATAATTATAATATATTTCTATTCTCATTACATTGATAACTCTAATATTCTTCATTTTATGTTTATTATTTATTTGAATTTTTCGTTTTCGTTTATTTTGTATTCTTCTTGTATCTGAGTTCTTCTTTCATAATCAGATAGTTTTATTTCTTCCGGTAGATTTTAATATTTAGCAGAATCAAATAGTATCTCGTCAATCAATGTATTCATAATAGTGTTATTGTAATAATAATTACACGCATCAAATATCTCTTTTCATTTAAGATATATATATATATATATATATATATATATATATATATATATATATATATATCAGTAATAAATAATGGTATTTACTTGCATTATCCCCGAGTTATTAATAATCGTCAATATCGCAATTATAACTAGGGAGACAACCTCATGACTATAGAAGATGATCGTAATAGTGTAGGTTCAGGAGATAGTGGCAGGGGCGCTAGTGAAGAAGGTGTATCGAAACAAGCTAAACTCAGTTAGTTTTCCTCTGTTCCCAATATATATATATATATATATATATATATATATATATATATATATATATATATTATATATATATATATTATATTTTATTATTGTTCTATTAACAAGCCTAAATAACTAATGTAATGCAATGATACATAATATATGTAGTAATGCATTCATTATTCTAAATTACTAAGTAATGATATAATCTTATAGCATACACTATATGACATTATATTATAATAAAATATATAAAAAGTAATATTCAATATAATCTAATAATATATTAACTACCCGGAATATATATTTACCTATACGTACACTCATTATCAGATATGAACACTTTCCGACCTTTGACTGCAAATGTACCTCGGTACCAGAGATCCACAGCTTCGCGGCCTACGAGTTACATATACGGTAGTCCGACACGCCCTTCTCCGATGTCGGCACCACGCCCCTCGACACGCCCCCCACCCAGACCTCTGTCGGGTATGGGTGATTTTCACGCATCCCAAAGTAGCGTAAATAACGTATCATTAGTTCGATCACCCGTGAAAAGAACTATTCGACAGGTCCTGGTGTAAATGTCAATCTAGAAATCCGGATGCTAATGAATGAAATACAGAAGCTAGAAATCTAAAAGATAAGATCAAAACTAATATCTTCTAGAAATATTTACGGACTTTCACTTTACTTGAGTATTATTATTGTTTATAACTGATATAGGTATGCAACTAATAAGTACTTCATAGTGGTTTACTTAATTACCAATTATTCCAGATGTTCGTAAGATTTTCTATTTATCTGTGAGATAAAAGTTATAGTATATTAGTAATATACTTACATCATCATGCATAGTAAATTATATATCTCATGTTCTATTTCACCATTGTAAATTATTAAAAGACTTAATCGTGAATAATATTAGTAAAAAAATTTAAATTGTGATATTAAAATATAACTTTATATTTTAACATATTTGTTTCAGAAACACATAAGAAAATCACCAGTAGGAATATTTGTATATAGAATTATATTTATAAAATATATTAAGTGATTATTTTTTGAAAACAAATATTTTTCCTTAGGAAATATAATAAAAAGTGTACATTTCATATCAGCATATTTGCATTTAATGTTTCCAAATGATATGTATTACTAGTAATTATTTTGGATGGTAATTATTTGTTCTTTAATATTTCATTATTATTGTTATTATATGAAGTATCACGTTATTTTTGAAATAAAATGTCTACCTTCTGATAATATATATAAATATGTTATATATCTGATATTTTAAATTTTAAAAAAATGTATATAAACTATTCTTATACGCTAATTGTGATAGACTGTAGAGCTTAAATAACATTAGTTTAATTTAACGTATACTAAATAAAAATGAATTATTAATAAATTAAATTAAAATAATAAATATGAGTTCAATTCTTTCTATTCCATAATCATTATTTTTATTTTTTTAATATAAACTAGAATTGCACAAGTTTTATTTCATTTGGTTAATTAAACAATGATTTAATTATTATGTTGTAGAATCGTTACGTAAGATCTACTCCCATAAAGAATTAAGTTTAATTTTGAGAATATAAATTAAATTCTACATAATTTTGTATACGAAATTGTATAATTTCGCAAAACAATTTAAACTTGATTGTTATTAAATTAAATCTCTAAGTTTGTGGAATGAAATGGAATAAATCACTATAATTTAATACAATATTTAAAATGAATGTAGAGTGATTTCTATATCAAGTAATTTGAGTCTATATTTACGTAAGAAGATAATAATCAATATTGGATATTAAAAATACTAATTTAAAACATAGTGCTGTTAATTAGTTAACAATTATATTAAATATATATTAAGTTTAAGTTAATTATAAGTTATTTATATGAGGTAGTTTACTGAATTTTCATTAATATATAAATACTAAATATACTAACATATTGAATATTAATATTATTACATAAAGTAATACCTGATATTCAAGTATAATTAAGATACATTATTATTATTTAGCTAAATATATATTAACAACTAAGTTACGTAAAGATTAAATAGACACATAATTAATACTTAATAATTAATTTATTATTAACGTAAATTGAAAACAAATATTTTAAAAATAAAATTTCTCATTTATTAATTCATTTTGAATTTTTCAATTATGTTTCTAATTAGCGAATATTTTAATTGATATTTCCTTAAATGAAATCGTAAATATTGTGATTATGAAAAACTAAATAAAATGTTTTTATAAAACTTGTAACAAAATATCTAAAGAAAATTTTACAAACAGATTGTAAACTGTATGGTAAGTAGAGCATATATAGTATATTGAATTTCCTACTAGATATATATATATATATATATATATATATATAATAATTAACAGATTTATATGGTCATTAAATCATATATTAATTTTATTAGCCTCAGCTAACTGAATTATATATCCAACTTTAGGTGAATGTTAGTTATGTGTCACAAATCATGTGTAGAATGATATATTATAATGTTTCATTAGATGTTTAAATAACATCAAACTAGCGTGGACTCGTTTCATACTAAATATGATGTTTACACTAATTTAAATGTCTATTTCTTTTTTAATGTTAAATATACATTTTATTTATAATTTAAATGGTATATAATTATAATTATTAAATGTTAAATATATACATGCAAAAATATGTATATTTAATCTAATTAATTGTTTTCGTATCTATCATATTTCATATAAAATATTAACTCAATATTTACTAATAATAAACTTATGTATTAACAGTACAATTGTATATTATAACTATAGTTCTGTCTATTTACACCAAATGTATTATTATTTCATATATTTATCGAATTTTTAAGATGTATACAATATATAATATCGCTATTATAAATAAATAAATTATAAATATGCTTTACTGATTAGATCAATATATTACAAATAATTGAATATACACTATATATTTTATCTCAATAAAAATAATATGTATATAGGGATATTATCTTTAACCATAAATATATATATATATATATATATATATATATATATATGTGTGTGCGTGTGTGTGTATTTATGTGTGTGTGCGTGTGTGTATGTGTGTTTAAAGTTAATTACTTAATATAAATTGTTTACAGACATGGCAAACAATAAATCAAATTCTCCATCATCCCAACAATATAATCCCGAATTACAAAATTCACAAACAATCTCGGCAGCATTAGAGGAAAGTCGATGTTTCAATACGACTACAGTTTCAATGGATGAAGAGGATTCGGGTCAAAGTTCAAGTACCAATACCATTTCTAATCTACACGAATTGAATCGACTCGATAGCTCTATCATCGGATCTTTAGATGAAGTAGTCAATACAGCTAAATGGGTGGGACAAGGATTGGGGTTTCGAGGCATCGTCGAGCCCCTGAATAAGACAGAACGCTGCATGATGAAAACGGTTATTCGCAATTGTGCTGACAACGCATCCCGTCAAGTCTCGAATGCATCGAATAACAACGTAACGTCGTGTAGACCACCAAAAAGTCTGTGCCCTATGCTGTGCGTTCACCCGAATCCCGATACAGTAAATCACATGGACCTTTTCAATCGGTGTTTCGGAACATCCTCGGTTAGCAGAAGGATGCATACGCGTAGGAAAAAAAATAGTATTTATTCGGAATCAGAAAACGAACATGTTCAAAATGATATTGATGGAGATGACGATGATCTCATCGGATTGGAAAAGATGCGTAGACAACGAAAAAGAATATCCAAGGCTGATCGGCAAAGAAGAGATTCGCTTAGCTTCGATTTAAGTGTTGATTTTGAAATGCTCACCAACGATATGCGAATCGGTTATTTATTTAGATTTGGGTGCAAAAAAGAAACTCAACAGGAATGTCCGAAATTAGAGAATAACATTTGCGTGGATCTCGACCCGAGTATGAATGACAGTCCGGTTGATAGCTCTACATGTAATGGGTTCAATAACTCTTGCGGGGGTACTTCTAATTCTAGAAATAACTCACACTGTAATAAGACTGAAAATTCTTATTGCAGAAATGAATCTATGAATGATAACTATAATAGATCAGAAAATACATTCAGAATCAATTCAGAACTTAATCAGGCATCCAAAGAAATGGAATTTTCATGTAGTAGAAGAAAAGATAATCATTTTAAAACGGATCGAATGCAAAAAGAATCATCATCAATTAACGAAAATTGTATTTGTTACCACTGTGGAGCTACAGATGACCTCACGATTTCAAAAGGGAAAATTATGTGCCAAACGAAATGTTCTCGTTCTAAATCTAAATCCACAATGGAAACGCAAAGCGATAATTATGAATCTAGTGATTGCAATAATTCTGAAAGAATGATGAGAAAATCTCAGAATAATTGCAATGAACAACCGTTAGAGATCAACATGGTATCTCCGTGCGAGTGCCCGGATAGATGTAATAGACCGCCTCCATTTAAAGTTATTCCCCGTGAGAAATCAATAGAACCCTTGGCAAATTGTTTCAAATCCGATAAAGAGTTAAATGATCAAGGAATCCTTAACAAGTATGGTATTGCAAAGAAGAAGATCAAGTGTCAAATGGACCCATCAAATTTTAATGAAGGAAAATCCGGAGTCGCGAAGAAACGTCAACTGATGAATCAGTGCAAAATGATGTGCTCAAATAAATGTGATAATCTAAAATTAACTAAAGGTAAATCAAAATGTAGGCGTAAAAAACGATGCGTACAAATGGATGATACAGAGGAAAATATAGATAATTCTACAAAGAAGAGAGTCAAAAGAAAACCAAGTCCAGCTTATATTCACGATAATATTTCTAGAATTAGTGATGATAATGATAGTGATGATTGTGATAATAATAATTTTGGAAAATATAATAATTCTTCATATTATAGAAAGCAAGGTTCTAGTCAAGATGATAAATGTACAATGATGTAACTTCATGAAAAATAAAAAATTTAATAACGATATAATTAACTTATTATTAAACATAATAAAATATAGTTAATCTAAAAAAACTCAAAAGATATGACAGATAATGAATAAGAATATAATATACATATATTTAAAGATTTTAAGAATACCAAAGGTTGAGTGTAATAATATCTGACTCGTATAGTATCAGAACTAGACTTCGCTGTATATTTTATAATTATTTAATTTTCTTACGTATATGTAATTATGAATGTGATATTTTGCTGTTTTATTCATAATGATTAATTATTTCTTAAAGTTCGTATAGACTATATTATAAGCACAATTTTGTATTTTGTAAACATATTATTATTATGTCATAACCATTTTAATAATTAAATTGGCTAAACTAAATATAAACTAAGTATAAACTAAGCATATAGTTGATGTTCAAGCTAATAATTAGTTTTACATATAGATTTACATATATATATATACATATATATATATATATATATATATATATATATATAAGCTCACCATATATGTATGTGTGTGTGTGTTTGGTGTGAATGCGTATATGTATTTTCTAATCTATTTTGATTTTTGCAATGATTTTATATTTGAATCAAAATTATTAATATTCAACTATTATTGGATTTAACTTTGTATTATTAATTAAACGATATGTTTACAACTTAGCTTTAATATTAATACGTATGATATATTCCTAAAAATATATTTAATAATAAATATTTTAATAGTTTATATGATGCATCTTATATGTATTAATGTATCTATTTACATGTATCTATTATAAGTATTACTAAGAACACTATTAGTATTTAAATATTTGTAGTAAATACATATGGATTATATTGTATTGTATTCAGTAAATTAAATTTGTTCCCCTATATTTCACTATATTCTATTCAACTCTATTCAAGCTACATGTTAACGTGAGCTAAGTTAAGTTAGCGAATATATTATATTTAAATATTGTCGTTTAATTAGTTTATTATATCAAAGTAATACACAGAAAAATTTAGAGTTCATTTTACATTGGTAACTAGTTGACATTCTGGCATGTTTCTTTAACTTAAAGAAGATTTTACAATATATATATATATATATATATATATATATTATATATTATATATATTATATATTATATATATTATATATATTATATATATTATATATATTATATATATTATATATATTATATATATTATATATATTATATATATATATATATATATATATATATATATATATATATAAAAATAATATTAATAATATTAGATCCACAAAATTAATTATATTAAATTACAATAATAATAATATTATATTCATTTTAATTATATTTATTTCATATTATAAAATTTATAACAATAACTAATTATTTAATATTTGATTTAAAAATAATAAACACCTTTCGTTGAACATCGATTATGAATAGTAAATTCTAAGTATTGCGAATTCGCGATCTGCTAAATACAATCTCAAGGATGACAGAAATCCATAGTGAACCAACTCACGATAACAACGTATGCCCAGACAATTCTCCTACCAACGTAAACAAAAACAACAATTCAGATGAATATCTCGATGGCAGCGAATCGTCGGCAGACTCCGGCTGCGATTATCTGAGCGATTGTTCGAGCGTACTATCGTCGCTGGACAGTTGTTTCGACGGCTTGGACACGTTCGTATCGCACACGCGCGCCATTCCGCCGACGGTGAACTGCCCTCCCTGCGATTCCGGTAGCGAAGGGGACGAACGAGATGCTTGCGTAGACTGCGGGGGGCAGGACTGCCTCGAGCAGTTCACTTGTAACGCCGAGGATAATCGCGTGGAGTGCGCCGACGTTGTTTGTACGGAACCGCCGCCTCCTCCTGCCGCGAAGACCCGCGCGAAGAAAAAAGCAAAGAGAAAGTTGAAATGCAAAGGTACGTCGAAGAAATATGCGGCGAAAAAAAGGTGCATCCGTAATACAAATGCACCAACTCAACCTTGCGAAGAGGAAATAACGGGTTCAGACGAACCGTGCGGCAGTGAGTATGGGTCGAAAATTCCATGTTCTATAGATTCGACCGGTGAGTGCCCTTACAATCCTAAAAGCAATCGCCAAAAGAAGAATTTATGTGTTGTTATGTAAATGTTTCCATCGGTTACTAGTATACGATAGTATATGCATTGAGTATGTTCACTAACAAGCTATAACTGTTGACAATAATTGATTTAATAATGAAACAATAAATCATATTAAGAAATTTATAGATATTGTATTTTATTTGAAAATAATATAATATAATAGACACCTATAATATATTATAGTATAATTTAATCTAATAATAAAAAATACATAATGCTAAGTAATTGATATACAACTTTATTATAACATGTATAATAAAAACTGAACATTCCAGTAAGTATGCATACAGAAGTAACAATATATTCTAATATATCATTTGGTTTATATTATTTGATTAGTTTATGTACAGTAGATTTTCTTATGTATCAAGTTGAATTGCCTTACTCGTGACTTTGATATGTAGCGTCATGGTACGATCTGTGTTTCAATGTGCTACTACTTTTACCTGCATTTCAATAATGTGTGTTTATTATGCATACAAATATTAGTTTTATTTATTAATAATACTATTATTGAATTATTTTATTAAATTGAAATTAACAATAGTATTAGTTTAGAAATATTCAATATTACTCTTCAAATATCGGATATTTAATATACCAACCGCAATAAATGATACAAATAATAAGTATATTTTTATAGAAGACAAAATATCGTTTTTCTAACCCCATGATTCGTTATTTATATTGCTGTATTTCATGATAGATGGGTTCGGTGAAGATTCCGGACTAGAGTCTTTACTTAGAATGATTGTAATGGGACCCATTTTAGTCTTCTTTGCGGTGTATCTCTGCCATTCGTTTCTAGTCATTTGTATATAAACAAAAGGTTACAATATTGTTATTATTTAACTTTCATTGTGCATATATATTATTACACATACCGATAATATAGTACAATATTTTTGATACCATATGTTGATAATGTAAAATATCTACATACATAATATGGATAGCAATCAACCATATTCAGAACTAACGAGATGAAGACCTCATTGGTTTCGATGGTATCCGTAAGAGGTTCTATGCGAGTTTCTCGTAGTCTTCTCACAAAATTAGCTGAGATGAGTGCGACTAATGATAAGAATGTCATGATAGCTTTATGAAAACGTCGATTCAGAATCTGCGGGTGTACATAAAGGTGTGCATAAATAATTTGTATTATAGTTTATTTTATGCTGTTCATTATTAATCTGGAATTAAGAGGATACATTAGTATTTATATATTATAGGAAGTAGTGAGATTAATATGTTAATGGTATTATGGAATACATTACAATATTGATATTATTATAAATTATTATAAATTATTATTAAAAAAAAACTATAATCAAATAGTTTAAAAAAATTATAGTTATTATATAGACATATAAAAAATGCATATCACAATAATATAATTGAATAGCACATATATATATATATATATATATATATATATATATATATATATATATATACTTATAATTAATTTTCGTATTGACATAGTTTTTTAAAATGAATATATGTATTTCTGTTGCTTTTATATGTATATATTAAATATATATTTATTTAAAGTTTAATCGATTATTCACAGAGTTTTTACTCGTGGAATATTATAAGTTCCTCAAGAAACTGTATCTGGAATACTTATATTCTTAAACTTAATGTATTAAGTGTAAATACATATATAGAATAAATTAACATGATTGTCAATGTTGGAGATAGTGTGTGCATATACTATAAGGGTCATGAACGCTTCTAAATTACGATAAATCAATAATTACGATATTTCATAAATATATTTGATTTATTTATGATTTATAGGTTTTAATACCTTAAATTGAATGACGAATAACAGATGTCCGATATTCGACACACAAAGGCAGGTGCCTAGAACGTCTGATCTCACCACTGTTGGCATGAGCTCCATGGTGAACGTATACAATGTCATTAATATAGCAGTGGTCAGTATATGAATTATGACGGAGATGCACATGTTGGTATCGATGTCGTCTGTAAATAAAGAAGGTATGATATCGATTGTGTGTATGACGTATACAGTATGCATTTGTTGTAATCACTTTGAGTATAATTCCATCAGATTACCACATAAACTGCAAATTTATACCCTAATGTATTATTAATTAGTTAGGAAGTTTGTTGGTAATTCTTTTCAAGTATAAATTCACGCAGCAACTCTTCAAAGACTAACATATACAAGATAGATAAAAACACATATTATTTGAAAATTTATTAATATATATTTTTTTTATTATAGTTCATACTTATATAATTTTAACAAATTGAATACAAAATCATCTTTAATAATATATATGACCATTTATGTGTTTTTTCAATCCAATGTTGTTTTAGTTTGCAAATTTTATTATATTTTGATGATATTTATTATCATTTATTGATACAAATATATGTTTTAATATCAATTTTGATCCGATGAAAGAAAGTTAGTAAATATTTAATTTTTTATTGAAAATGTTTATCAACATTATATTATTTTAATAAATTAGGTGATTTTTGATACCCAAAATGCAATAGATGATTTATTAAATTATAATGCATTTGCTAAGCATTTAGATGTATACATAAGTTGAATATGTCGTTCAACTGCTGGTGTATGTCTCGGTTGGTTATTTTATTCAAATATACCAATATTATTAATGTCTAATAATCGGCTGTTGATATATATTTGATTATGATTTATTTCAACAAAATTGAATTTGAAATATTCGCATCTGACTCATCTTTGAATTGAATTGAATTGAATTGAAAAGTTTATTTATACACAAAATAACAAAATAGATATGTTCTCATTTGTGTTTTAAAGAGAATACAATAATATTAATAATATTAAATGATAAAATAAAATCAGATAGAATCAGATAGAGGACTTTCGGGCAGAGTCATAGAACATCCGCAAAAGATCAATCCAAGATCTCATGTTATCTTTACACTTAAAGATTTGTCTTAAGGTTCTCATCCTCACATTAGGTCAGATATATGTCATCATAGCATCATAATCATATCAATAATATCATATACACTATTTGTAATGTGGGAATCATTGAGATTATGAGCATGTTGTATTATATTAAATGTATGCTATGGGGAATCAAAAAATATGGGTTTTCCTCGATGAAAATAATTAGTATAAACATTAATAATATATCTACAGATGATGACAAGACCAGGGGATGGATTTTCAAAATATATTATATACTTAAGATTTTATAGTTGTTAGCCGGAGTATATCCAAAATTTCCCGGCGACATACTATCAATACTATGTGAGACAGTTCTAGATTATATAATCATATCGCGAATATACATATGAGTACTACTATTTAATGTAATAGCTGAATACGTAGATAGAGAAGCATGTATCCATATCTCAAATAGAAGCTGGATTGTTTCAATGTTTGTCGATTTCGAATTTTTATTTTTTATTAAAATATAGTGATTATATATATCTATTTAGATTGGTAATTTAGTATACGACAAATATTGTATATTAATGAATGATGGTTTATTCTTTTTCGCATCTTTTAATTAATATTATTTTTGTTTGTTAGAATATTGTAATAAAACTGTAGTGTTTAGAAAATATAAAATTAAAAAATAAAACAAGCGATATACGCGGTCGTATTATCATAGGGTAAAATAGGATTTTTATTTAGCTGGATTATCTTTGTATATTTTGATAGTCATGGCTCAAAACTGATCCAAAATAATGTTCTAAAGATATATATTTTATTTTTCAAATATCTATTAGATACAATTTTTACTGCTTTGTAAACTTAAAATCTATACACCTAGTTGTATATGACATACGATGTACGAGTTATAGTGTACGTCGTACACTGTACGTCATGTATATATATATATATATATATATGACGTATATATGACGTATATATATATTTATATATATAGTGAATCGAATATTTCAATAGCATGGTATTATATATGTAAATACGGTATATCAGTGTTTATTCTTATTGAAATGAGAGTATGTATAATGATGAATGATCATGTTTATATAAATAAACAGTATAGATATTTATCATATATAATTATATATAATTATATTAATATAATTACAATTTATTATACTTGTGATTAATTATACTTATTATTTATTATAATTGTGATATATAAATAATTAGTATATATTGTATTTATTATTTATCATAATTGATAGTTATTATAATTTATAATAATTATGATTTAATATAATTATTATTTATTATAATTATAATATATTATAAATATTATGTATTGTAACTATTTTATAATATAATTATAATTTATTATAATAATTATTTTAAAATCATTCTATACTAATAGTAAGCTAACCTGAAACCCAACTTGAATTAGGCACTAATATCAATGGTACGGATAAGAAAAATGATGCAATTAAGAACAATGTGCATATTGTTCCTCTTCTTCCGATACATTTAATATTGGAAATTAATAACACTACAAAAAATATGAATGATAATAAATAATAATTACAATTAAAATCATTATTATACAAACATAAATAATAAAGTATAATAGTTATAAATATTATTATTTTTTATAAAGAAACAATATATTATACATATTAAATACAATTATTATAGTCTTCGGGCATATATTTGCAACGTAAAATACCATTTCTCAAACTTTTACTACAGAGAGTATTTGTTGTTGATATTATTTAAGTTATTGTTGATTAATTATATACAGAAAATTAAATTACTCAAAATAATATAGGTTTATAATTTAATTTAATATCTTACTATTATTATAATTGATTCTAACGAATAAAGTAATTAATGAATAAAGTAATAAACTAACGAATAAAGTAAGTAATGAGATCTAGTATTGAAATAAATGCTATTTTCACATACAGTAAATGCGATGGATACAAAAATTTTGACATTTGTATCCATTGCATAAACTTTCCCTCATATTTGAAGATTTCTATATTCATAGTATTGTATATCAAACCCGAAGAAAACCTATCATTTCATTTTTAAAGATTAATAATATAAATTATTAATCAAAATATAATATTATATTATATAGTTAGCTAACAATATATACCAATAGTTAGCTGAATATATCAACTATTTTATATCACGAACATGTTATAGTCTTATTTGTTAATGCTTTGCGATAATAATATTTAACATATAATGTGTATTTTAATATTGATATCGTAGTCAAATCTCACCATAACACGTATAATATAATAATCTGTTTACACATTATCTTGGATCTAAACAAATCAAAAAGTTCATCTTTATAATGAGAAAGATTCTGCGTAATAATAAAGAGTTAAGTAATAATTAAGAGTTATCTATATAACTAATAATTATTATATATGCATATATATATATATATATATAAATATATTTAATTATTTATATTTTTATTTAATTATTAGTATTATCATTAACTATACTTAATTATTATATATCCACATAATAATTATAAATTTATTTCATATAAAAGTTAATCAATAATAATAATAAAGGATTAGAAATACTAATAATTAAAAATAAATTATAATTTAATATATTATGAATATTTATTGCAGTATGAATATTAAATCATATATCATATATTATATAATGTATTAAAATAATAAGTTTACTTGTTATTAATATTAGTTATAAATAATGATAACTGCATAATATTAATAATTATAATAGTAGTTGTATGACATACTATTATAACGGTATACATATTGGTGCTAAGATTTATAATTTATAATGATTTAATGTAACTAAAATAGTATAAGTGTACTTACTACTTTATATTTGGCAATAGCGTATGATTTCGTAATCTTTCTTTTGTTAATGTAGGCCATAAAACGAATAATTCTGTTGGCATTATTCGTGTATTCCGGACAAACTCTTGTAATTAACCACCGAGGAGACTCCATCAATCCGCTGAAATAGTTGTTCGTCCGTGTAATCAATCGAAGCATCCGACATATTTATATATGAATGTAACAATCGGTCAGATAAGTTATTCGCTGTTACGTTTTAGGATCAGTTTTAATAACTAATCAGAATAACAAATGTATTACATTATATTTCGTACGATATACAATATATTATGTTGATTAATTCGCTATTATGAAATATGTGAATTGCAATTGTGTCCGAATAATCCAGACATTCACTCCGTGTATCCGAGCAAATAAGAGACACCTCAATATTATGTATATTTATATGCATACCATTTGTCATATATTATAAAGTACTCTTAAGTAAATGTAAAGAGTAAATAGCAAATGTAAATTGTAAATGTAAAACATTTGTGTTATATGGAGTGAAATTAATTTTAAATGATGAATTCTACCAAATCATTTAATGATATTATTATAACGTTAACATTTGTTGTATTATTTCAATATTCATATATTGGCAATTATGATAAGATAACTAATTTTTAAATCTCTATTTATAGAATTCCTATACTTATTAAAGATTATTATCAAAGTATATTTATGGAATGTACATAAATTACAAAAAATATATAATCATCTTTTAAAATAAATTATTAAATTGATTTCTATATTCTCTAAGTATAACTTAAATACTACTACTATAATGACCTAACTATGGTTTTCCTACGGCTTTAGAGGAAAACGTGACCTACTACCCGTTAATCCATTGACCCTCCACTAACTATTTGGATACTAGGCAAATCACAACATTAATTAGCAGGAGTGCGGCATGAATGTGAACATCGTGTCCTTCGACCAAATAGGAGATGGCGGTGACTAGCAGTCTGCCCATGGACGTGCAAGTATACAGGAAGCACGTTACCATCAACCTGTACTCACATCCTACGTGTTCAATCACTTAGGGTGTGATACTTAGTGTAGTGTATGATAATACCGATAAATAATAACATGTCATTTCTATGATCTAAAATATTGAATATATATGGAAATAATATATATATATATATATATATATATATATATATATATATATATAACAAATGAAGTAATACATATAATAAATAAGAAAATATGTTTATTATAATATATATTTAATGAATGCTCAAGAAATGCCACTAACTGATTACGTAGGCAGCCAACAGGCTACCGGAAGTACCAATTCCAATGAATATCCTAGAGATTATGAAAAGATTGAAGTTGGCAGTGAAAAGACAGATCATGTAACCTATGACCTTAGATAACAGCATCTTTAATAGCATCTGTCTACGGCCAGCCCTGTATAGAGTCGGGTCAGTTTATTGTAAGGTGTGTGTATAACTTAAGGTGTAATTTATATTGAATAGTATATATCCTATATATCATATTTATAATATATAAACGCATATATATATATATATATATATATATATATTTATAATATATATATTATATTAATTATATGTTCATATTTGTTCTTGAATTATATACCTAATTTCAAGTGACATATATTATATATATCAATTAAGTGAAACTTGAGTCGCTAACATGTCAGACATTGGTCCCGAAATAATACATCCTATTATCATCCCAATTAAGTAAGCGAAATGAACAATATTCTTCATATAAGCTTTACTACAAATCATGTTAAACTGCATAGTAAGTATATAGAGGTAAAGTTTTTAATACAAATCATTAGCAACTGCATTCGATGGAAAGTTTTAATATGAATATAACGTGTTTAATAATATTATATTAAAGTTTAATGTTACGCAATTAATAAGTCGTTACATTCGTAGTGAAAAAACTCTTGAACGTTGCATCATTTTTGAAAACTAAATTCCATTACTAAGAAATGTATACTTAGCTTATGTGATATATCATTATAGATATTAATGTATAGTATGATTCTATATTCACCTATATATAGGATATTTTCAGGTTTACTCACTGATTTTATCTACATTAATCCGAACGTTTATTGTGGCATCTACTCTCAAACCTTAGTCATAGAGTTCACAGCTATATATGTGTGATCGTAGATCCATTTATCACATGCAACCGTATTCTGTACATTGTTAACGTGTACGCTACGGTTCCAGCCCCTGTAATCCGAATTTTCGATGGCAGATATGTTTCCATCCACCTTCATCTCCATCCGTGTTTTAACATCAACTAAACTAGAGTACGGGTGAGGTGAACAGAGTAATATATTGACTACACATTGTAAGTATTACGACTGGAGGTTACGTTATAGTAGATATCAACCGCTATTGAATATAGTAGGTGAGTATTGACTATTGTTTAACTATATGTATTTACTTAAATAAGTCGATGTAAGTAAGTCAATAATTAAACTCATCCTCAATATTTTTCTTAACGAGGCTGATACATAAATATAAAATAAAACTTTTCTATATGGTTTATAAATTAAAGTTGACCTTATAATTATTATAAAACCTAAAGGTATTATAAGTTAGAATACTTATATATAATATAGATGTTAGATAATATATTAACTGAGACATTTGATTAGTGATTGGTTATATATATATCTTTCATAATGACATTTAAGGCAAATTTAAATCAATTACATAACTGATAAATTATGAGTAGTGTTATAATGGATCTACTCAAGTAACATGTTAAAGAAGTTAACACAACTGGAGTACTTCTCAGTCATGGGATTCTTGGGGATGGCTATATTCTCTACTGTCTGAAACCTATGGGTTATATTATATATTGTATAGGTGTAATATATATATTATATATATATATATATATATATATATATATATGTGTATATATTATATATATATATATATGTGTGTATATATATACACATATATATGTGTATATATATTATATATATATATATATATATATATATATATATATATGTGTGTATATATATATATATATATATATATATATATATATGTGTGTGTGTATATATACGTATATATACGTATATGTATATGTATACTTATTTATTAATCATGAATATTTATTATAGTAACTGTATTTTATATTAAAGTAAAATGTTAATTATTAATATGCTTATAAAATGTAATTCGGTTAGTTAACTAATTTATATAACTATAGAACTAAATTAATATTCACATTAGGAAATGATAATATGATAACCAAACTATATCGCACAATAACTGTATATATCTTAATAAATGCATAACTAAGTATAACTAAATACAACTATATAACTGTATACCTATATATAACTATTTAACTATTTATTATTACTAATTAATAAAAAATAAAACTAGTGGTTTTAAGTGATATTGTGATACAGTTATCTACTATATTTGGCAATGTTATTATATGAATATTAAACAATACAAAAATAATGGTTGTCGAAAAAATTAAATAATTTAACATTTGGCAAATTCAAAATATGTATTTAAAAATATCATTAACAATCATATCGAAATTGCATTTCATAATATGGCAGAATAACAAAGGTAACGGTATCCATAAATTGCCATATCATATAGTGATATTATTAATACTTATTTGTCATTAAAAGTGCATAAAAAGAATCAGTTATGATATAATAAGTTGAATAAGCAAGTGGTCAAGTTTTAAGTAAATGCTTTGTATATACAATATTTAGTAGTCACATTTTAATCATTTTTTACAGGCAGTATTGTTTTGTTAGTAAAGCTACTAACAAAACTACTTTGTCTAGATGCTGATTTATAATTTCATAACGAATACTAATAGTTTTCTAATAGTACTGATGTTCAGTTATAAAGTCTGGTAACTATATAAATGTATAACTATATATATATATATATATATATATATATATATATATATATATATATTATATATATATATGTGTGTGTATATATGTATGTATATAATAAATAAATACTCACGAGAGAGATTCGAGTAAATCTATTTTGCAGTGGTGAGGTACTTCCTGAAGTACTAGTTTATTAACGATATCATCAATGGACCAAGTAGCTACTAGCGACAATACAGCGAGCATTAAAGTTTTCTGGTACCTACCGAATGGATTAACCATATCCAGAAGGTTATCGAAAATCTGCATTGCGACAATGAATATCTGCCTGCTGGGTAGAATATTGATATGTAATTTATTTATTTCTTGGTAAAATGATAAATCAATTATATAATTAGGTATTCATGTGATCAAATGGATAATGGACAATATAGATAATCAGATACTTGGCTAAATAAATGTAGCGTCTAACTAAGAATCGTATGATAAATCAAATAAACAATAAAGTGCCGGGTCGTAGTGAAGAATCGGTTGGAGTCACGCAAAGAATAAGTTTATATATCGAAGTGGAGTATCAGCTTCCGGATCAAGTGGAAAATCCGCTATTGGAGCAAGCGTAGTATCAAGTAATGGGTTGTAGTGTAGAATCAGCTATTGTAACGAGTGTAGAAATGGAAGATAACAAATAAATCCAAAGTCAAAATAAAATAAATATCATTTTATACAAGTTCTAGAAAGTTCTAAGTAACTAGTATGTGTATGATGAAGTATAGTAAGTTATAGTAATCTAATAGTTTAACATTTCTATAATAATTTCGTGTACTATTTAGTTTATAAATTATGCAATTCAAAAAATAAATAAATTACCTGGATAGTTTGCCAGGATAATTTATTATAAATAAAATAGAATAAAAAGATAAATATCGTATTATTTATTAGATATTGTAAACAAAACAAAATATCACATTCGTTTTTATTTCATTGTAGATTTATATTACATACTCTAATACAATTTTTAATTTATTATAAATTAATTACATAAACATAATAGTGTTAATGTATATATAATTTATGATATACTATTTTATATAAATTTTATTATTTGTATAAGATAATAATTATAGACACTACAACATTACACAATAACTTACCTCAAACGGTTATAAGCTATATATATATATATTACATAAATAAAGTTCATTTTTCAATCACCATAAAAATTCACCGAGGGCTATTTAAGCAATTTAATGAAGTGGAAATATGTATTCAAATAAATCACTTCGGTCTTACTTTTATGTCATTACTTCAGAGTTGTGGTAACCTATTAATAGTATATTAAACCATAGCTGGGAGCATTTATCTTCCCGTTACGCAACTCCGTTAATGAATTTCTATTGTATTCATACTGATGTAAATTACATTATTTGTTTAATTTATGAAAATTGTCTAAGTTTCGCGTGCGATTTAATACAATGGAAACAACATCATTTAAGGAGTGTATCATCATACCAATGTCACTTTTAAATCATATTAGCAATATCATAATGAATATATATATATTGTCATTACCATAAGGGTGATAACTATATATTACTTTAATTTACAAAATCAGTACCACCATGTGATGATATTAAATATATATAGTAATTAGTACACGGTGATATCGGATTATTAAATTTTGATTAGTATCTAATCAAAAAAATAATTTGAATGTAATATAATAATAAAATGTATGTATATTAAATTAATTATTTTGGTTAGATATTATTAAATATAATGTATTTAGATATATAAGTAGTTATCTTGGTTATATTATGAATTAGTCATAGAGCATAGAAAATCAAGTGCATAAAATAGAATAATTTTATTTTATAAATATAAATTATAAGATTAAATAATACTTACCACCTTTTTAGGACCCGATTTTTAAACTTTATTTTGAATATATTAATTATTCATATTTTAATTTATAACCAAATATATATACTATATCATATATGTAATATTGCCTTAATATATAAATAGAATAATATATTATAATAAATAAAAACAAAATGTTTTGTAAATATGTATTATGTAATATGTAATAATACTGACTGGGTTAGCCTCAAAGGCTATAACCTAGAGTATGTCGGGAGGTTAATTAAGCAATATCGTATAATAAGAAGACGATTGGTGACATCTTATTTCATAAATGCAAAATAAACACTCTATCAATATCACATGTATCTGTGGTCTATATCCTTAATTAAGTATAAATGATATATCGAATGATAAGAAATGGTAAATAGTTAGTGTATACACTCCTTATAAGGAGATTTTCTGTAGAGTATATTGAATATGGAGAAATAGCGGGTAATACAATTCAACAATATTACATTACGGGGTATGTACAATTTGTAATGATTTCGTGTTTCTGTCATAAAAATAACGTCAATATGACGTCACTATTACGTAAGTAGCGTATTTCAGCGTTAAGCTAGTTTCACTTCCAATATGCGTGAGATCAAATGCACCCATCTGTTGTTATCTAGTGAAGAGATAGGCACGAAGTGGTGTCTACACTTAACCGGAGTCGTATAACATGTGTCCAAGTAGCCATTAACGTCCAAGTCGTTATCTATGGTGGTCAGCGAGAAGCTGCTACCTGTAAGGTTACAAGTAAGACGGTTACCTAATTTTTAAAAATGTATCCAAAAAATTAATAATGTTAGTGCGATATTTGTACAGATTTAAATTTCTTAAAAGTCAAATTTTAATTCGAATTTGGGATGGAGGGAATTAGTCTTGCTTCTATGCATGTAATTTATATTATAATAAATATGTAGTAAATACATAATAAAATGTACTCAGTAGAATGTATTGAGGTTGTTCACTTTAGTAAATATATAGATTTAAGTTTAAATATTTTTGAATAATATTTAATATTTAGACAACCCTAAAATAAAAATAATTGTGAAAATAAATGTTATTTAAAAATTAATAAAATGTTTATTAAATGCACTAAATGCAATTTTAATACGATTTGCATTGTCAATAATATACTCATAATTAAACATATGTTGATGTAGCATAATATTATTTTTTCTAACTGTTATAATATGAATAATAATATCGGTGATATATGAAATAATAATGTAGTCTAGCATATGTCAAGTTATAGTTTAATATAGCTGGTGCATTGGATATTTTAAATAACATATATGTTCTGATAATTATGCATTTTATATAGATTGTATAAAAGTGATATTTATATCAGAAAAATTCTTCTTATTTTGATATTATTATATATCCATATTATAGTTTCGTATAATTTATTAATATTATAATGAAATAATTGAAATTGAAATATTCTTGTTTAGTATGATATAATATTAGAAAAATAATATTTATTATAATAATATAAATTATGGTGAAAATCAATAACACAATTTCTATTTGTTGATGTTATATAACTACTATTATTTATTCAGTTTGGTAAATAATTTCCTATCAAATTTTGTGTGCAGAAAATATGCAGAAATCACGAAGAAATTAAATATATAATATTGTTAAATAAACTAGTGCATGTTTAAACAATATATGATTAGCTTCAAGGTGGTGGAATCATTGTTAATGGAACAGGAGTTGAATATACATGTAGTGTTTAATACAGTTGGATACGTTCATGTTAATGATTTATATATGATTTATATATGTAATATGCAGACGTCTATATATATTAGAGAAGTATTATTAATATAGTTTAGTACACCTATACAACTATAGAAGTATAGCGCAATGCAAGTATATAAACATAAGTACACGCCATCGTGTTAGTAAGCAATTGTGTAGGTGAGTTGCGCGATGCCTACACACTATACGCCACGTAGACCGTACTGCGAGTTCCGTAACCACTAACCTCGCGTGAAGTCGGTGTCCACTACGTCGTTGACCAATAGCGGAGCGTGTCGTACCAGCATGCCCCCCCGACTTCCTAGTTGGCTGACCACCAACAACATGTCGCCGAAGAGAAGAACGCAAACGGCCGAATACGGGGCACCGGATATCGCGGGGACATCGGCGAGATACGACGAGGTTGAAGTTACGTACCACATGCACTCTCCGACGTACAGTAAGCTTCTGTAACCATCGTCGAGGAGAAAAGGCTATCGGGTAGTAGGTTTGGCGAGGTTAGGTGGATGATAGATATTCTATAGAAAATTAGTAAAATATATATTTATTTTAATTGACATCAAATGCAATAACAAAACTATATAACAATCCATATTTATATATATGTAATTACATATAGTAACATTGTTATTTTCAATTGCAATTGCAAAGCATGCTTTCAATATTAGTTATAAGATAATTGGTAAATAGTAACTATTGAATCAAAAACATGCAGTTTATATAAATATACCTATATTATATATATATATATATATATATATATATATTTATATAATAATTGTGCAAATAACATTTTTTAATATTTACTAATATTATAAATACATTTACGAGACTTATAGAAGTTCAAAGTAAAAACCGATAAAGCATTAGTTTATAATTCCATAGTATTAGATGCTTTGAGTTGTGATTAGGGGAGAGTACTTTATTAATAAGAGAGTAATTATTTATATAAAGAGGTCAAATCCGCTAGATAAAGTCGGTGTAGTTGTACTGGCGTAGCTAAATACTCAATTAATCCTTATTTTACCCGTGAGTACTTATCGCGAGTTAACAAATGCTTTCAACAACTATGTAACTACTATAATATATCCAGCTTACTCAAGAGTTACTTACTTAAGAGTAGTAGAATATTATTTAGTATAAGCAGTACTGTTCAGTGTATCAAATATGTGTAAATAACATCTATAATCCAAACGTTGGATGGTTAATAATTCGGATTATTAAAATAAGACTTATTTTGTTATGGCAATGTGTTGACATCAAAGTTTACATCAAACATCAATTTGTACCTCGATTTTAGGGGGAAATTCGAGATTCCCAGCGATCCTCTGAACCACTGAAACAGATTCAGGTATATCGCCGTCTGGAGCTACGCAATTCCAAGTATCGTCATTCGAAGTTGATTTTGATATATTCGTCAATGAAAGGCCTGCGAATATTTAGTTGTATGTTTAGGATATAATTTATAAATTAATTATCATAATAATTTACATAATGTTATCATATCACTATAGTACAAATTCTGTACTCGCAAACATATACGCGATTATTTGAAACCAACCTCATTATAATTAATACTAACAATGGAATATATCTCGGAAAGCAGTTGCATGAAGAGAATTGGAACTAAAACTGTCGATGAAATCTCTAACTTTTCGGATGTGCTATTGGACAGAAAATAAAAACATGAAATCGGAAGTTAATTTAAATTATCTTGATCAAATGCTGTGTAACTGTTATATGCATTTAATAGTCAGTAATTAAGACTATTTTATAATAGATATAGTTAATATTATATTTTAATTTAACACATAAATAAATAAGATAATATCTTACTATAATTAATTATAAATAGATTTTGTTATAGATTTTCAATAAAATGGGACATAGATAACCAGAATGGGTCGACATAGTAGGCGTTCAATACTCGATACATCTGAACTTAGATCTGTTTTTGAAGCAGCCAAAAGAAGGAATTCGGAAAAAATAGGATCAGACTTTACTTTGCGGAGGGCACGTAATGCAACACGTAATCCGGACTCATATTTACAGTAAAGACGCGATGTCTCATTCATCTTTAAGATGATTTAGAATCATGTATTTATTGTATAGGTATATTATATCTAACGTTATACCGTTAGTTAGTAGGTTAGTTTTTAATTAGTGAATATTTATGCTACGAATAAATTAACATGCAGTTAATAACGGTATAATAATGGTAATTAATATTACATTTAAATGTAGTGTTTTAGTGTATCATTTAATGATGCTTATTAGGAAACTCACCCTTAGGGTATAGACATGAGCAATGTGGTGAGGTGTTAGCATGTCTCCCTTCAACTCACAGCACTTAGACAACTCAATGAGATGGAATTCCGAAATAGCAACTAGCTGCAAACATGAAATTCGTTTACTATAAAATAATTATTTTATATGTAATATTTTAGAAATATACATGTTTATAATATGTTTATAATAGCTTTTGTATATAATTATTATCGTAATATATATTAATCTATAATATATAAAGTAAGTGAATATATAATATATATAAATTTAATTAAACTTAATAGAAGTATAAATAAACCCGAAAATAAATAAAATTCATCTAGATATTGTACATGTGTATTGTACATATTGTAAATAAAACTAAAACTTTATATTACAATAGTAATTTATATATAAATAAAACTAATACTTTATATTACAATAGTAATTTATATATAAATAATCACAGTACCTTTTCTATGTTCTGAAAGATAATCGCGTGTTGTTGTCTATCTATGATGAATACATCACGCTTCAGTGGTTTGCAGAAAGTCTGAAGTCCTCTGCGCATGGCCACTATAAAATCATCCTCGATATCCAGCAGACAATCAATTCCCGATGTAGACATCTCAGGAGTATCAAACTCTGACTGATGAAAAGGGCATGTATTAAATACCACTTAGCGAACTAATAGGTTTTGATCAATGTCCTGCATGATCATATTTATTATCTTATCTGAAATATAGGATAACAACATGATAATAATAAATTAGAAATAATAAAGATAATTAGTTACGTATAGGTTACGTATAGGTTACGTAGTACCTCGGTAGCGATGTTGATGTCAGAACTAAAAATAGATTCTTGTGACCCTGAAGTTGCCAATGAAGTGTTATCGTGGAAACTTCTGTAACCACTCGAAGTGTAACCGCTGTTACTGAAATCCGTGTGTCTATCTATTTGATATGGTTCGGGGAAGAGTAATGTATTATTTTCATTATTATAATCAGTTGATAATGAAAATATATAATAATCATGTATACATTATTGGTATATCGTTTATATATTTATAGTCATTAAACTAATTGAATACTAATAAATTGTCATAATGTATTTTAAATGACATAAATTATTAGATTGTCTTGAAATTGTTCTCATAAAATAAATTATTTTCTAAACAATAAAACTTGAGATAATCGATATACATGTATTATATACATTCACTGGTATAATATGCGATCTAGTATAACATATGACAATTGCTAGTTATAAAGTTTTAGCACAGTATGGGATACTCACAATCGCATACTTCGTAGAGTTGCTCCTTGATAGGACTGAGCGGTTTCCTCGGAAAACTGCAAGTTAGCTTTTCTACTTGAATTAGGTTCGTCGATTGAGGTTTGGTTTTGTTGATCGGAGAACCACAAGAGTTCTTAGTCGCAACCGTGTTCTCAGACCGACGTACTGTTAACATAAGGCCGTACTCGCTATTCCTGTATATAAAAGCACGTCAAGTCATACGATCACATGTTGCTATGTATATTTATATTTAAGGTAAATTCCACTTATCCTAACATTTTTATTATAGAGAAATATAAGAAATAAATATTCATTTATACTTATATATATAATTTAGATATTTATATATACAATATTCTATTAGCATATATGTTAGTATATATATTAGTTATAATTATTAATAATTAATAGTTGATTGCATTGTGAAACCTTACGATTCTTGCAACGGCGGAAGAAGTGTATTGGTGAGCCTGATTTCGCTGAACAACCAACAATATATCGCTTGCTCTAAGCCCCGCCCTTTCAGCGGCCCCGCCCCTACGCACGCGTCCAACTCGTGTTGGACGACTGCCTTTCAACGTGAATCCGTACCCGTTACTATCTTGAGGTATAGTGATCTACAAATAAAAAATAAACCAATACATAAATAAGAAATGGCAAAGCAATATTAATAATACCCTATAGGACATATGTTTAGTAACAAAGACCCATTTACATCGATTAAAAGATAGTGCACATGTATGAATATTTAATTATATTGCATAACCTTATATCACAATATATATATTATATATATATATATATATATTATATATATATATATATATAATATACATATTCATATTCATATATATATTATATATATATATTCATAAATTCTATATATAACAAATATTATATCGTATTGTTTAGTATCATGTACCTCTAAAATTTCTTCACCTTTTTCTGCAAATACTTTGAAGTTAGCATTAGGATGATCTGATTGAGGAGGTATCTGGTCAAATGAAGCAACATCTTCTCTGGATGTAATAACCGACTTTTGAGTTTCCTGTTTAGTCATTATCTTTTTCATTTTCAACGAGAATCTACGCAAAAGATTCTTCCTGTAAATGGATGCATATTATTTACCTGGACGTGTATGCTATTGTTTGCTATTGTTTGCTTTATAAATGAAAGTATATTCGGGCTAGTAATAAATATCCGTGGGTAATGATGTTTTAGATAGACAGTATACTGTATAAAAGTTTAACATTTAATATATTCAAATATAATAGAGTATGATAAATATAGTAAGATAAAATAGTGTATAATATAATAGAGTAAGAATTACTAGAGTAAATATAATAAAGTAAGATATAGAGGATATAGATACATAAGATATAGGATATAGAAACATAAGATATAAATATATAGAGAAATATAAGCATATTGAAATAATACAATACACATATAATTACACGTATTAATTAGTTTTATAATATAAATATTAATAATATTGAAAAAGAATATTATATTAGCTTTTTTATAAATACAACTGAGTACCAAGTACTAAATTAATGGTTACCATATATTAACTACATTGGGTATTACATCTACGCATAGTACATTGTGCAAGTTATGTATATTGTATGATAAGACGAAATAACACAGCATATGAAGAAGTTGAAAGCTCACTTACTAATGAAAGAACGCGTCTGAAGTACTAGAGTATACTCATTGGTACTTAAGTACCAATCAAACGACGACCAATGGACCTCTAGTCGAGTACTCACTTACAAACTAAGTATAATATCGCAATCCATATAGAAACTACGCTTAATTATTCTTTTGAATTGGGTTGGCAAAATACATGTACTATACATTATAACTATGAAATAGTTATATAATGTAAAGAAAGAGATAATGTGAACGTTTACATCCTCGATATAGTGTGGATTTTAAATAAACTAAATATACACAATAAGCAACCTATAGCTTAGGAGGTAAAATCTCACTCCGGAGTCTCTATAATTAACGGTGGTAATTAATTAACGAGATGTCGAATTTCGCTGAATTCTATACGACAGGTTTGTTTACATCGCTAATATTAATTGGAAAGGCTGAACATGAAGATAAACTGTAGAGTAATTCGCAGTTTGTAGTGAGCAATGTCGGAGATGTATATAAAATGTGTAGATTTATTTGAATTAATACATATATTATACTCTCTATATATTCAAATTATTTATATATATATATATATATATATATATAAATATATTACAGTAACCATATATATATATAATATATTTATATATATATATATATATATATATATTCTATATATAATAATGTATATGTATATATAATTACGGATCATATAGCAATAGATAACTAAGACAATTTAACAGTATTACTAAGATACAAACCTCTTAACCTCGTTAATTACTATATCCATTTATAATATTATAAATACTTTAGTATTTAAAGAGTATGCAAATAATAAATGAATGAGAAGTGGCTAGTATGTTAGTGAATGTATGTTGGTGAATGTATAGTTCAATTGTGAATGCTCGAAAATCGAATTAGATTTCATTTTTATATATTTATCCTGAGTGGGCGTGGTTTGAAGTGTGGTTAAAATCACTTGAATGACAGATTCGGAGGTGTGGTTTCTAAACTTAAATATTGCTAATTAAAGTCTTGCGGCAATATTGTTTGCCTTACTTGCCTATTAGTTAACGATACTAACCTAAACTTAGAGTTTATAGAATGTATGTACCTTGACAGTGAGTGTTATAATTTCCTATTCATAATTAATATTTAATTAGTTTTCACGATAACTTTAAATGTGAATTAATATATTGATATCAACATTTATAATTATATTGTTAATAATTAATTATATGCATTTATATTATACTTCGCATGCGAAGTATAATATAAATATTGGTAAGCATATTAATATATACAATATATATATATATATTTATATATATATATATATATATATATATATATAATATATATATAATATAATATAATATAATTAATATATAATTTAACTATTCATACGAGTACTCCATATACATGTATAATTACATAAATGTTAATATGCAACTTAAAAGAAATTCAGATTTCTCACTGCATGGTATCCAATTGATAGTTGAATATAGTTGTTATATACTTTATATATTATAATATAGATTTACAAAATATACCGATGAGTGGGATATATATATCTTTAGAGACGACTCTAAAGTCAAAATTGATCGATTAGTTTCTATGGTGTGAGAGGTGCTCTGGGTGAAGATGAAACCAATTAAGTGTCTGTATTCTTTTATCAAACTAAATCTACTCACCTACTCGTCGATATAAGTGTTTAACAATCATTAATAGTATATGAGTTGCGTAAACAAACTACTTACAAATACAATCATTAATTTATTATCCGGGATTACGATGTGAGAAAGATAAAGGTGTTATCGATTGAAATATGAATCCTACGATATTAATTGTATTATCACTATGTATTGTCTCTTCAATTGTAGTATCATTATGTATTGTCTCTTTAATTGTATTACTGTATTAACCAACTTTAAACTTTCAATTTAAGATTTATAAAGTGATTTCAATAATACAATATGAATAAAAAGTATTAAGATTAAATGTTGTTAACATTGGTAAATATAATTTGTATTTGTTAAAAGCATACATTATATCGATTCACAGTTATTCACTTTTATCGAATTCTTATGTAATAATGTCGTATGATTCATTCTTGAAATTAACATACTCCTATTAGGTTCCGTAACAATTCGTATTAGAAGTAACGGATGAGGTGTAACGAATACAAATTGTATTATTGGCAACAATGTAGCAACAAGTTTATAATACCATTATAATTCATAATATATATAAACAAACGTAACGTGCTGCAATTTATAATGTACTGTTAATCAATTATATGTCGTTTGTTTTTATTGTTTTATAAAGTTATCAAAAATCATTACAATTAATAATTTAGACAGGACTATTTTCATAAAATTGTTATCATATAATATACAATGTTGTCCTTTCTTTTCCATCTATATAAATATATATATTATATAATTATGAAAAATCTAAAAATAATACCAAAGTATTTTGGTTTACCAAATTAAATCAATCATTAAAACATGAAATTAAAATATATTTACAGATGAAATATTTAAAATGGCATTAACATAATAATATATATTATATATTAAAATTATTAATAATTAAATTAGTCAGCTGGTACTATAGTACCTATTGTCCCATATAGTATATTATTTATAATTAGCCATAAGTAGTATTATATATGGACTATTAATATATTATTTTATCTATATTAATATCGATTAAATAATTGATCGTCGTATAAATATAAACATATCGTATGATACTAATAAGTGATTATATAACAAGTAATTAGTTAATCTATATTAAATGATGCATGGTCATTACATCCGTATATTCATCAGTCTAACAATACATGCATTATAAACTGAGTTGTCCAGGCTTGCAGACAATTCGCAGACGAGAATGTAAATAAAGAGTAAAACATTCAAGTAATTATAAATGAATTCGATTTGATTTCACAATTGCGCATAGGGAAACACTGGTCAACTAAACACTGGTCAACTAAACACCGGTCAACTAAACACTGGACAGCGATAATGACATGTGGCCTTGTGATCTAAGACTAGTAGACGTCTACCTCTGACCGCATTTTATCGATAGCCACCGATCGCTCGCGACATGTCACTGACCACAGCAGATTATAATCCATAGTTATAAACTGACCCATTCCTCCCCGGATTTACAAACAAATTGTTACACCTAACGTGAATATAATGTATACAGTGATTTTATTATTGTTAATGTTATAACATTAACAGTATACTGTAATTCACAAATCCTTAGTATACTCTATATCCTAGATATAGGAATAAATGCAAATAATTAAATAAGGTATTTAAATTAAATACTTTATTTTGATTATGTTAAAGAATATAAATTATATCCACACATTCACCTAAAGAGATTCATACTGTCTAGACTTTACGATATTACATTTTTATATACGTATATAAATAAATGTATATAAATATATATTAATGCAATTATACAGGATTACTAATTATTGGTGCCGTTATTTGTGTATCTGCCGATAATAGCTGAACTATTAAATATAAATACAATATCCCACATGCGCAAAATGAATTTATCCATACAATATAAACATTATGTAATCGTGATATGTTACCAAAGTATCAATAATATAGGATCATCTGATAACGAGTTTGTATTCCATAGTGGATATGTCAACATAGTTTATCTAGGGGTCAATTTCAAGTACAATTTCTTAATTAGTAGCTACTGCAAGTAGCATCTCTATCGGATATTAGCGATAAGATAATGTGGTCACTGGTGAGACAGTAGTATTTAGCGTTAATCCTCATCGCTAATGTTAGATATAGATATAGATATAGATATATCTATATATATATATATATATATATATATATATATATATATATATATATATATATATATATATTCTATCTATAAATAAGACTGTATAATACATTTTAATTATTTCTATAATAATACCTCGATTTTAATATTAATATATATACGATATTAGTGGAGTTTTGAGTAGAATAAATAATAAGATTGTTTAACTGGTGATTTAAAAATCGTCAGGTGTAATATCGGTTAAGTGTTGACAACAAAGAAATCGCTGCAAGCTATCCATCTCAATTGTCCATTTACTGACAAGTGTCTGATGTTCCATTTGTCACACACCTCCCCGTAATCTAGTGGTACTTGACCAGATATTCAAGTGTGAAGTGCTCTTACTGTGTCTCTGGTTCATCAAAGGGGTCGGCGGGGCCAAAGGTCACCGACACCGTGGTCCTGTTATTAATAGGTCTCGTTTTCTCAACTCCACCCCTTGGGTGTTGTGTAATAGATATAGATATTATTTATAAACACACCTCCGGGAACGACTTTTCTTAGTAAAGGATAACAACTAACACTTCCCATTACCCGATGTGCAGTGATCACGTGGAATGTGTATAGTTATAGTGTAATATCTTCAATCCACGACGACATCTTTCAAATACTTATAAAAGAGAACTTTCCCGTGGTTACTAAATTGAAGCACATTTTATCTTACTGTTATAAATCTATATTTCTGGGAGTAATTATTTATGAAATATCATATAAAATAAGTATACAGAAATGTGTGCTTCTATTGTCTTCAATTAATGTAAAACATATTAATGTGCATATATGTATGCGTAGGCATGTTAATGATCTAGGGTATGTGCGACGCACATCATGCGGTCATGGAAACCATCCAGGTCATTTTTGTTTTTATGTTATATAATAAATGTGAACATATTTTTGATCTCTATCAAAATGTTTATTTTTTATTTTAACTAATTACGTAAATATGTATAAAGGTAATATAGTATGGATTATATGGTATGTATATAAATATATATATATATATATATATATATATATATATATATAAATATATATATACATAAATATATATATATATATATATATATGTGTGTGTGTGTGTGTGTGTGTGTGTGTGTGTGTGTGTGTATATATGGGCATATAGGTCTGTACATTTGTTTGCTCTTATGAAGTTTAGTTTCATATCTATATTGTTTATATATTTACAAATGCCCATATACAAACAACTGTGTGTCGGTAGAGAATCGTGATTCTTCAGTAGTTGGTTTACCCGTATATACACAAATTTATTAGCCTTGGTTATGATTACTAATAAAATATGCCATTGCTGTGTTTATTTTTAATCTCGTACATGTTTCTTTGTTATGGATGTAAACGTCGATATCTATTATCATCTATACTTTGATATCAAATATTACAAATGATTATAACAAAATAAAATCACCCTTATAATTAATGATACATCTTTCAATGTAATAAAATATATTTGTATATAAAATAAATAATATTTAGAACTATAGTTCTATTATAATATTATAATAGTATATTACATTATTTAATTTATTTAGTCGTATATTTACGATAGAGTTTCCATTGTTTATATATATTTTACGTTTTACATAGTATATTTTTTATATATAAATAATAAAATAAATATTATAAAGGTTAGTTTAAATTTATATTAGCTTAATATAGAGATATATTTGATATATTCAACAATTTAAAATATAAATTACTGTTAGTCCTTAAAATATAATATTACATGTAATAATGTTATCTCAGTCATTTTATATGAGTAGCATAATATCCAAGATTACCAGGTAATCTTCGATAATATTATAATAATAATAATAACATAATAACAAAATATATTTTCATCACAAACAATAATAGAATTAATCCAACACAAAATTGAGATTAATCTCGAAAATAATATCTTTGAAACTATATTTTCTATAAATTAATATATTGACAATATAAATTAGATTACATATTTTAAGTGTATTAGCATAACAATAAATCAGTTTTACTTATGTGACTTATAATGACTTCAATAATTATCTTAATAAAGTCGGATATCAAACAGTTAAAAATATTTTTTAATATAATCTATACATTAAATTTAACAAAATATAATTATACAAACTATCTATTACAGTGTTTATATAATAGTTATGAATATTAAATATACACATGCTGTTACACATATTTTTTAATCTCTATAAATTCTATTTGATTTTATAGCCTAGAGTCAGATTTAATCTTTATCATATTAAATCGTAATGTTTAGATAAATATATATATAACCTTTAGAGATATTTTTATATATCTTTAGTAAATTAAATTATTATACACTACATTATTATAGCGTTTAGTATATTATGGTAAATTTAAAATGAGACATCAGCACATTTTGAATGATCTAAAACCCAAGATTACATACCGGTAATCTCGGCTGAAACTATCTTATAGAAATAATGATTATAGATTAAGGGAATAGAAATAATATAAAGGATGTTTAGAACTAGTATATATATATATCAATCTGAAATACCACATATATATATATATATATATATATATATATATATACAAGAATTACAATGTATACTATACACCATATCATTATTAGATTGTTTATAAAGTGGATGGCTAAAAATAAAAGTAGAATAAATGTAAAAGAATAGTGTTTTATTTAAATACCTTTAAAGCAGTAAACTACTAGATAATATTACGTAATCTTGGCTACTAGTTTATGAATAATTAATTTATTCAATTAAAATAAAAAAACATTTATGTGACAAAGTTCAACACCATTAATCGAATTTTAAAATGATATAATGACAATTAAAAATATTATTTTTTATAAATTATCATATTATTACTTCTATACATAATAAACAACCTGTGAAATTTTCAAAAGAATTGGTCAATAAACCAAACATTAGTAGATATTGTTTATCAAATTTTAAAATCGATATCAAAGTTTGTTATAATTTTTCAATATATTTCAGTTGTAATTGATTTTTTAAAGATTTAAAATGTAATAATGAGTAAATATAATTAAATAGTTTATTATATTATGCAGATATAATATAATAATGATTAAGAAATGTGACAATAATGATAATATAACGTATCAATAATAATTATAATATTAAAAATTGTCAATGTAATTTTTAGATAGTAGCCTCATCAAGTGTATCGGATGACAGAGGATGTAGGCAATGCATTGTAGGGAGTATCCTTTATTTCCAATAATATGTATAGTAATACTAAATTGTTATGAAATAACAAAGTAATTTGTTTACATATATCTGTAAATTAGAGATCATGTTAAACTTAATTATAAATAACATTAAATAGCAAATAATTTTCAAGTACAGATTAAGACTGATATATTATCAAAGGTAATAAATATTGATTGTAATAATGAATATATTATATTATATAAATAGTGATTACTAAGAATATACATAGTAGTTGATAAAGTATGATATGAATTACTATAGTTGTAACTCAATAATACTTTAATACTTACTAACTTGTATTACCATAATCAAGTGACAAATATATTTACTCAATTGAGTATATTAAAAGGATCTGCTACCTTGAAAAATCATGTTATAGGATAGAAAAAAAAAACACTTTAATTCAAAATACTACTAATGAATAAGTATTAGATTTGATTCAAATAAAAAAGATTATATAAAGTATATCATTATGTATGAAGAAGTTAAACCAAAACATTGATAATCTAGATATTTGTTGGTCAATTTATAGGACAAAATTCACATAGTTTTACTGTATTTCAAAATAATATAATAGCAAAATAAAGTATTATTTTATATAAACTCGTTGATTATTATTAGTATGTATAATAAAAAATTTGTAACATTTTCAAAACAATAAGTTTATAAACAAAAAAGTTTTAGTAAATTTTGTACAACATTTAACAATGACTAGCAAATAGCTCTCAAAGTTTATATATAAGTTGTCAATATATTTCAGTTATAATCGATTTTTTAAAGATTTAAAATGAAATATTGAATAAATATAATGAAATGGTTTATTATGATGTACATTTATAATTTAGTAATGCAATATAAATGAGATAATAATAATATAAAGTAACAATAATAATTATATTAAAATTCCCGACCCATCTTCCGCTGACACAAATATCCTCCTCTTCCTACTCGCATGACTAGACTCTTCCCTACCTCTTTTATAATTATATATTAATATTATATAATGTATTATCTTGTTGATTCTCGTAATTTTAATAATTATAAAATAAAAAATTGAAAAAATAGGCATTGGCTAGATAGGCTGTGAAACATGACATATTGTTTACAAATAATTGTATTTATGCATTGGCTAGATATGCTGTTAACTATGCTACATTGTTTACAAATAATATTATGATTTCTTTGTCAATGTGGTTCATACATGTTTAATTATTAAATATATATATTGCATAGATATCAATAAAATTTCTATTTGTTACCGATGTAAATAAATAAATAAAAGAATGTGGAAAATGCATATTTATTTATATTAAAATTTATCATAAAATCTATATGTAACGAATTTGGAAATATATGTTGATACTATTGAAA
The DNA here is from genome assembly GCA_964035775.1 of Osedax frankpressi. Lineage (NCBI taxonomy): Eukaryota > Metazoa > Annelida > Polychaeta > Sabellida > Siboglinidae > Osedax > Osedax frankpressi. The sequence goes on along the minus strand of OZ038315.1, from coordinate 21,839,742 downwards.
CAAATATTCATGTTCTTAAAATATTTCATTAATAATCCATTGATTATCAAATTACGAAATATATATATTAAAAAAGGTCATTTTTTTGAATGAGTTTAAATCATTTTTTCAAATCAAAAATATTTTAATATTATATTTGAATACTATTAGTCCTCGTAATTGGTAACATTTATAATATAAACATTTAAACTTTATTATATTTGATATATCTATTTTTTAATTTTTCATCGACTATAAACTAATTTTATTATGTATATTCAACATTACATATACATATTTCAATTTGTTGCCAATGGCAACATGATAATTTAATTATTTTTAACCCTTTACAAATTTCAAATATGATACCTTTTGGAATTGCGCTATATTTATAAGTATCTTTTAATAAATAATATTGATCAGTTTTAACTTCATATTCCTTTATATCTTCTTTATATAATATAAAATTCTCCTCGAATGTTATTTTTTTATTAAAATAATATTATTATCTGTATTAATTTATCTATATTATTTATATAATCTGTATTAATGTATTCACTATATATAATATTTGTATTAATAAACATGATATTAGATATTGTATGCCGATATATAGCTGATAATCTAAATTAAAATATATTTTACGAAATTTTATAAATTATTTAAACTTCGCGCTCCAATAAAGTTTCAAATTTTAATATAAAATTCAAATAATTTTATAATTATATATTATAATATTGAATAAACATATATTTTATATGTGATAATTTTATTATATAAACACGATTTACGAACTATTCTATATATAGAGTCTAACAAATATAATACAATAACAAATATAAATTTCCCTTTATTTATATTGTTATGAAATAATTTTGGTTAGCTATAGTTTTACTATAGCATAATTGCTCAAATTCTAGTTATGGCTAAATTCAAAATATAAATTTTAAGTAAAATATCTCATTAACTATTAATATATCTAGTATAGTTAGTTATTTCAAGTCTATTCCGTATATATGGTATAACAACATTTTATATTGAAAATACATATGCATTTTACACATATTTTTCTATTTACGGTAACTAATAAAAGTTCTATTGATATCAATGCAATATCTATATTTAATAACCAACAATGTATGAACCACAGACATGAATATTTAAAAAATAAAATTATTTGTAAACAATGTAACATGTTTCACAGCCTATCTAGTCAATGCCGAAAAATAGAATTATAAACAATAAGTGACAGATGACAGAAATTAATGATAAACACTATTCATGTAACCAATGACAAAAATAAGTGACAATCATAACTTTGACATTTGTAGTTGTTGGAAACGAAAGGCCATTCTTTAATTTAAAAAAAAAACAAATTAAATTTGGTAAATTAATATAATTACTATTATTAAATATATATTACATATCTGATAATTTTCTTGAGATTGACAAATAATAAGCTTTTACAAAACACTTTTATAGGCGATTTTATTGTTTTCTAATTTGAAATTGTAATATATGATATTAAACAAATAATTATTTTATATAATATAAAAATATTTATATAATCTTAATAATTTTATTTTTGCAAGGCGCGTCGCGCATCCCCTATAAATGAATATATCTATTAAAGGGCATATATTATATATTTGCAAATATCACAATAAATGTTAATTATTCATCTACTTTCTTATTATAAATATAGACTGCAGAATAAAATCATTAAATAATGTTATGGGTAAATGATGTTAAGAAATTTATTTTTATAATACATATTTTACATATAGCAATATATTTTTACTATATTTATATGAAAAATAAGTTGTACAACTCATTTAAATATAGTAGTTAGATATACAATTACATTTTCATTCAATTATATAATAAAATAGAGTTAATATATGTGAATATATAAACTAAGTTGCATAACTCAAATAAGAATATTACAATAATTAATTAATCAATATTTATATATAATATCACTCTTTAAAATACTCATATTTTAAAGTAAATTTAACATATTCCGAAATTATATAATATATAAAATTTAATATTTTTATTAGAACAGTGAGACAGTAATTCTAATATTAAAAATGTACATAGTTCTTATAAAGATGTATTTTTATTACATAACATTGACACTACAATATGTAATTTAAATTGTAATCTATTAATGTCTACAGGATAATAAAATCAACATTTAAATATTAGAAAATAATAAAAACTAATTTCAATAATTTATTCCTAATTGAATATAAAATAAATAATCAATGACTAAAGAGAAGTCAAATGAAAATATCAGAAAACTTTAAAAGCTTATCAAATAACAACAAATGATCACCGAGTGGAGACCTGGAAAGCAAGAGTTGATTTTCTCTTTCATCGATGGTAGAGTTAAATGGATTATGAGGATTTGATGGTCACTCCGTAACAGAAGTGTATACTTGTAAACAAACAATAGAAAATATCCTCAGCAGATAAACATCAAATATTTTCAGTAAATTTCTTTACCTGAAAGGACAATTCTCATAAAATAATAATAGAAATATAATAGGGCGAAATATTACTACTATAAGACATTAGCTCTATTGATAAGATCTATATGGCAAAACTTGTAACAGATGCCTGTAATTAAAGTGAACATCTATTAAGGTGGTAATCAGGAGTCACTGACCGCAAGGTTCTACTAAATTTGGTTTCCAGCATGAAATCCATCGTCCAACTCTGCAAAATACTCGTCCATGATGGAGAAAGCTTTAAAGTAGATGTCCATATTGGTGTGGTTTTGAAGTCGCTCAATCTTAGCAAGACCTTCGAAGGAAGATAATGGTTTGTGAGTAGGAACAGCATAGGCAATGAGGAAGGTAAAGGAAGAGGACATGTGAATTGGTGAACATTGGGAGAAGGGACATTGAGAAGATAAATTGATAGTAGTGGTGATATATGCTTATGCATGGAGAGACAAGATAGTCAGAAGAACATGTGAGCATTTCATAGGGTGATGAAGTATAATGATCTATTGCATGGGGGATGAAATACAATCATAATAATGAATAAAGAGAAGATAATATTATTAAGGATATATTAATATAATTAATAATATATATTACTAAGTTAACAATTATTAGTAAATATAACAACATATAAATATTATTTACTTTTAAGATTTAAATATAAAAATATATATTCAAATTAAAAAAATCAAGTAATGTTACTTGTTTCTTTCTTCAGATTCCTTACTGCATAATAACCTTGACATTCATCTACCATATCGACATAGGGGTTAGAGGTCAAATGTTGGATGCTCGCATAGAAACGACCAGCTTTCAGAATCTTTTCTATACAATTCAAGCCGAGCTTAAAAATGAAAAAAGTGATAATAGGTAGATATAGATATAGAATCTAAAACAATGATAATAAAATAAAGCGATATAAAATATCATAGGACATGAAATTGAACTGATCGATATATTAATTCTATTTTAAATACGAATCATTTTGAAAAGATATCATTAGTTGACCGCGATTATGGGAGGTAACGAGTATCAACTGGATGCAGCTCATGTATACTAACGAGGACTAGCTTAGCATCCTGTAACAGCAGCAAGTTACAGACCGGATCGATGCATTCCATTCTGACAAGTTTACTGAGATAGTTTTGTAAATATATGTTGATATTATGATTATAGTTCTGCTATTAATATTATGATATAGTAAACTTGTAATTCTGAATTGCAATTACTATCACCTATAGTCTCATGACTCGTGTAGCTAACTCTGTCTGATTGACGTCTCCTCCGGACAGCAAATTGAATAAGGTCCAGGCCGCTTCCTTCTTAATCGAATGTATAGGCTCCGACATCAGGTTTATAATACTCGAGACGATATTGGCATCAAATAATTCCTGATGAAGTAAGGATTGCGTGGTTTGCGTAGACCGTGTGAAGAGGTATTTACATTCTCTCTACTTCGTACACATCATTAAAATAGAGCGCTTTGTTCTTATGTCATTTAAAATTCATTTTCCAATACGATTAAAATTAGATAATAGATCAATTACTTCAAAATTTAACTCATGAGAAATCAAATACAGATTAGTTATATTATATGTTCTTTATATAATCAAAGGAAACATATTAAAATTAATATGATCAACATCATGTAAATAATTATAATACATTTTTAAATGTTTAAATATTAAATTAGATATCAATTATAATAAGTAATAAACAGCATTAGTATTATTTTGTATAAATTGATGTAAGCACATATCATATCATGTGTTTTAAATGAATATAAATATTATGGATCTAGATAAATTATTTTATAATTTATGAGAGCTCAGAATGTTAAGATATAATGGTCACTTATTTCATTAAATTAGATTTCCATACATTCTAATAATTAATCTTTCAAATGTTATATATATAAATATTGTTAAGATATAATTAATTAGTACTATATATATACTAATTAAATATATTCTAGTTTATAAGTGAATTATAATTAAATATAATTATTTATCATATTGAAATATTAACTTGATCATTATACCTTGTTATTTAATTATTGAATGCAAATTTATAATGTATTGATGGTAAATAATGTATTACTGTAATTTAACTTTTGAGCTAAAGTTGAATATGAACAAAATTGAAGAGATGGCATTAAATATATACTGAATTTAAACATTACAAATATTAATTATTATTATTAAAATATAATTTGCATTTATTAAAATTAAGATACAAATTATTAAAAATTATAAATTATTTTGGTAAAATATTTAAAAAGAAATACAGTTATTAAATTGGTAAAATATTTTAAATTGTTATATATATTTAGTAAACTTATCACTTGCAGAAGTAATATTATTATACAAAAGGTTTCTGCAAAGGACTTCTCACCTGAATCTGTGTCCTATTACCGGCCGCAATGTTTGATACACTCCAGCAAGCATCTCTAGTCAGCATTTTGGATATCGTGGTGGAGTCGAGGAAATGTTTAACTCGTAGCAATACGCCGCAGTCTAGCACAATTTGAGTTTGCGCATCTTTACCTGTGACAATATTTCCAATTGTCCTCATCACGGCAGACACAATGGTATAATCCGGATGTCTGTTGGTAATTGTTATGAATATTGTTAGTTTAACTACACGGATATAACTAAATGGTATGACTACACGGATATAACTAAATGGTATGACTACACGGTATGACTACATGATATGACTACATGATATGACTACATGGTATGACTACATGGTATGACTATATGGTATGACTACACGTTATGACTACATGGTATGACTAGATGGTATGCCTAGATGGTATGCCTACATGGTATGACTAAACGGTATGACTACATGGTATGACTACACGGTATGACTATACAATTGACTACATTGTATGACTTCATGGTATGACTACATGGTATGACTACATGGTATGACTACATGGTATGACTATATGGTATGACTATACGGGTATGACTACATGTTATGACTACATGGTATGACTACATGATATGACTACATGGTATGACTACATGGTATGACTACATAGTATGACTACATGGTATGACTACATCGTATGACTACATGGTATGACTACATGATATGACTACACGGTATGACTACATGGTATGACTACACGATATGATTATACGGTTGACTACATTGTATGACTACATGGTATGACTATATGGTATGACTATACCGGTATGACTATACGGGTATGACTACATGTTATGACTACATGATATGACTACATGGTATGACTACATGGTATGACTACATGGTATGACTACATGTTATGACTACATGGTATGACTACATGATATGACTACACGGTATGACTACATGGTATGACTACACGGTATGATTATACGGTTGACTACATGGTATGACTACATGGTATGACTATATGGTATGACTATACGGGTATGACTATACGGGTATGACTACACGGGTATGACTATACGGGTATGACTACATGTTATGACTACATGATATGACTACATGGTATGACTACATGGTATGACTACATGTTATGACTACATGGTATGACTACATGATATGACTACATGGTATGACTAAATGGTATGACTACATGCTATGACTACATGGTATGACTACACGGTATGACTACATGGTATGACTACATGGTATGACTATACGGGTATGACTACATGGTATGACTACATGTTATGACTTCATGGTATGACTACATGGTATGACTATATGGTATGACTACATGGTATGACTACATGGTATGACTACATGGTATGACTATACGGGTATGACTACATGTTATGACTGAGCAGTTAACCTGAGCAGGACAACAAGTTTCCTAGCGACCTCGGGGCTGGTGATTTCGGCGATGCGAAGAGCGTCTCCATTCGTTAAGTAGGACATCGACCAGCAAACATCGGACAGCATTCTAATGTCTGTACTGAATTTCAACAGCGATACCAGAAGAGGCAACGCAAGCTTAATCTGAAGAGGGGGCATAGGGATGTACTAGGTAAGTGGAAGTGTAAGTAGTATGTGAATGGTAGCAGGGGGTGTAGTAGGGGTTTAGATATGTTAAAACTAGTTCAACTCTTTTAATATTTATATAATTAAAAGACAATTACAAACAAATCTAATTATAAATTTTCTATTAAAGGAATATAAAATGTATTAAATGAATAATATTTATTTTACAATAATTCATAGAGATGTACCAAAAGTACATTTAAGATAGTAATTATCTTATAATGAAAGTTATCTGATATAATGTATTTGGAGTGAGGTTAATATTTCTAGATTACATTAATGAAGGAATTATTTATAATTATGTATTAAAGAAGATTTATTGAGAAATAGTTTTCCTTTAATGTTAAATTTCCTTACAATTGCATATTATCATTAATATTATATATGTACATAACTATATGCTACATATATAAAATAAATGGAATTTATTTAGAAATATAATAAACTTTAAAAAAATAAAATACACTCAAATTCTGTTTTATAATTATTCTTTTCTATAATTGAATAAAACTAAGATTTTGTATATATATATTATATAAATAGATTATATATATTCTATTATTCTGCCGTGATTTTACAAACCATAGAATAATCAGGTTTTGGATTCTTGCCCCTGCACAGATTAGAAATGCACCACACGGAATTCTTAAGCAAAGATTCACTCTGAGTATTATTTTCCACAATCCTACGGGAAGTTTCAGAACAAGTGTTAGCTGTATCAAGTACATTTCATACTGCGTTACTTTATGGAAGCGAGCACGATATAATTATTAAATAATTGTATTTACAGAATGTGTTTATTAAAAATTCCTATATTGAACTTGATTTGGCATTTTATCACTAAATGTTTTTATCGATATAATATTCTTATAAATATGTATTATTCAATAAATGAACTCAAATAGTCCGTCAGGAATAGAAACCTGAGAAGGTAAGGCATCAATTCTAGGTTGAGCAGATGATCTCTGTGATTTGCAGAATCTCCTCCTATATTTCCTAGAGCCCAAATCGCCTGTCGCAGAGGTTGGTGAATGCGTAAGGAATTGCATAATGGGGAGAAAAGGTTTATAATATGGAAATTGAAATTTAGGGGCATTAATGTAACATTGAAATAGACAATGGAAGGTGTTGGAAAGTGCCTGAAGGGAACGTAACAATGTTGTATGAAATTAAGGTTATAATATTAAAGTTATGGGATAAGAAAGAAAGTTAGGTATGTTAAGGGGAGACCTCAGTGATCATATTTAACATGGTAAAAGATAAAAGGGAAATATAAAAGTAACAACACACTCAATACTTGGAACTGTCCCAAGATTGTTGACTTACTTAAAGTAATATATATACCAGTATAATTATTTTGCAGCAATTCATTCTACAATTCATTCTACACTATAGTGTATCACTATAAAGTATACTTTAAATTTAAAAAAAAATTTATATGAATAAATTTAATATTTTGCATTAATAAATATAAAAACAAAATTATATAAATATATATATATACAAATCTATATATACAAAGAAAAATTAATGAATTATCTACTTTATTTAATGCGTTGTTACAAATATAAAATCAATAAGCAAGTGAAAATAATTATTCTGAGAAAACCAATATCAAAGTTTATGATATTTTATTATAATTTATACTGTATGCTATTGTATGCTATTGTATAACTAAATAAACAATTATAGATATTCAAAAATTCTCTAAATTTATAAAATCCATTATATAACAAACAAAAGGTTTTATACAAACAATTTATAAAAATAATTTATTCGAATTTTTACTAATTCGAATTTATTATTTTAAATATTTATTATTTCACAACCCTTATAAACATGTAATTTATTCAATTTATATTGAGCTTTTTCAGGATATAATAATATATAAATAAACCTAAATAGATATAAAATTAATAACAAAATTTGTAATTGATATTTGATCACTTCGGTTCACCTCGAGTGAGATAAGAGGTAGTAGAAGGGAAGATATAGATTGATAAGTAAAGGGAGGATATCTGATGTGTAACGGGGTAGAGAGGTTGGGAATATTAATAAAGAGTAATAGAGGGCATGTACCTCAGGATTACATGCAAATACATTATGAGACATTGAGTCGTGGGAAGTGAAGTGTATCAATATAAATCCCAAAGATCATAAGCTTTTTAAACCTGTTCTACGACATAGCTAGCATCGGAAGACAGCAATTTCATGAGTTCCGGAATAATCTGCAAATCTACCAAATTTCTAGTTTGCCTATTGGAACCACTGGCCATGTTGGTTAAGGTCCACGTAGCTTCAAACTAGATAGTTGGTAATTGGTTAACGGTGGTATAATGTAAGTGTAAGTGAGCATTTGGAGGATATTTGTATTTTTGCATTTAGATGAGCATGGATTAATATATGGTTTATAACAATAAAATGATTATGATTCACAACAATATAATAGGTATTACTTGAATTTCACGACCTAAATAGGAGAGAATGGTAATGTTAAAATTTCAAATATTGAGTTGATTAATGTTGATTTATTAGTATATTTATAAGATATAGATGTTACTTTTAATTCTGAGTGCAATCAATAGAAATACCAGACCGCATCAAACAATATATGATAGTTAATGTATTAATATAATATACCACCAAATGTATAAACATATCCATAGAGATTTCTCAAACACTGATAGATAAAGATAAAATATGGACAATAGATTTAATTGTGAAATAGATTGAATTTTACACATAAGTTAATGAAGAGTAAACTTAAATCTAAAGCATATCTAAATATCACTCGAAGAACCTGTAGTTTGGGGTTGTCCTTCAAGGTCAAGAAAAAGATGAGCCGCGGAATGATTCCACTGTTAAAAACTTGGTCAATTGGTGGTTCCGGTTCTGTAAATAATGCAACTCTTATGACATACTTATGGGCATACAGACAATGGAACAATATACTCAGCAAATTAGTAATTGATAATGAGACTATGGAGATTAATTCTCCACGTAGATTACCAGGATTACAATGTATATTGTTGTACTTGTTTTTATTAATAGTTTACAACTTATGTAATTTTAATAACATGTTTTAGATAGCTTAATTAATACTACGAACATAAAACATAATATTAATAAGTATATTCACTAGCGCAATAACTAAATTTAATGATAACTAAAATGGTTATCATTCAGATGAAATATGTACATATCAACCAGATGTGTGTGTGTTTGCAAACATGAAATATAATCTCTTCTTATGAAAGATCATATTTAACTGAACTTTATTTTATAGTAAAAATGGTTATTTTCAAATAATACAGCTTATATAGTAAAGTACTAATTAAAATCATTTTTCAAGTGTAACAAAAGACAATGAATTGAAAATTGTATACAGGTATGTCTTTTAAAAGATAGATTATATTTATTAGTGTGCATTTAAATTATATATACAACATTTTATTATAATTTCATTTCATCAAAATTTAATTTTCAGTATGTTAAATTTGTTGCCTTTGATAAATATTAAATTGTGTAAATTCGATTTTTTGATCATTAATTTTAACTTTTTAAAAATATTAGTTATAGTATAAATATACAATAAAGCAATTTTATTATACTAAATATTAGACAATATTTATGAACACATTTATAGAAAATCAATAATTACTTATCATTAAATAGTTTTAATAATAAATATTTATTAAATTATATTATTATTAAAATATACATTTATATAATTTATTAAAAATAAAAATGCATTATAATTTTATAGAATTAAGAAAAAATATTCTTAAATTTATAATTTACCTAGTAAATGATAGGAACTTTTTAATCAAATTTCAGAAAATAAGATTAATATTTAATTTTGAATAATATTTTGTATACATTTTAAATAAACAACAGGGAAAAATTATTTAAGATCATCCGAAATATAGTTTTACAAACACCAGTCTAGTAATTCGATGGGTACTATAGTGCTGACTTAGTACGACTGACCACAGGTCAGCAGGCAACGACAGTAACGCACCGACTCCAACACTTCACTAGGGTCAGAGGTCAAGATGATATTAGCATGCTTGTCCAATTCCTCTAGCTGTTAAATCATATTATATATTATTATAAACAGGTTTGAATCATTTTAATGAAGAAAGATTATAAAGTATATTAAACTTTCTAATAATAGCTGACCATTGCAAATTTTCGACGTAAGATAAATATTTCATAATAATAATGAACAAAATATACATAATAATTACTATACGCAATAATGCTAATTATATTATATATATTAATAATAAAAGTTACACTACTAATGGTTATATTACTACCTACAGTAATATAATTACTAACAGTACATCATTAACTACAGTTACATCACTACCTACAGTTACATCACTACCTACAGTTACATCACTACCTACAGTTACATCACTACCTACAGTTACATCACTACCTACAGTTACATCACTACCTACAGTTACATCACTACCTACAGTTACATCACTACCTACAGTTACATCACTACCTACAGTTACATCACTACCTACAGTTACATCACTACCTACAGTTACATCACTACCTACAGTCATACATCACTACCTACAGTTACATCACTACATACAGTTACATCACTACCAGAGTTACATCACTATCTACAGTTACATCACTACCTACAGTTACATCACTACCTACATTTACATCACTACCTACAGTTACATCACTTCCTACGGTTACATCACTACCTACGGTTACATCATTACCTACGGTTACATCATTACCTACAGTTACATCATTACCTACAGTTACATCACTACCTACAGTTACATCACTACCTACAGTTACATCACTACCTACAGTTACATCACTACATACAGTTACATCACTACCTACAGTTACATCACTACCTACAGTTACATCACTACCTACAGTTACATCACTACCTACAGTTACATCACTACCTACAGTTACATCACTACCTACAGTTACATCACTACCTACAGTTACATCACTACCTACAGTTACATCACTACCTACAGTTACATCACTACCTACAGTTACATCACTACCTACAGTCATACATCACTACCTACAGTTACATCACTACCTACAGTTACATCACTACCTACAGTTACATCACTACCTACAGTTACATCACTACCTACAGTTACATCACTACCTACAGTTACATCACTACCTACAGTTACATCACTACCTACAGTTACATCACTACCTACAGTTACATCACTACTAATAATGACATCACTATAAGAATATTTATAGCTAGATCACTATAGTTACATTAATACAAATAATTACATTAATAATTAAATTAACTATCACTAAATCACTACTAACAGTTACATTTTCTCCAGAATTGTCATTTTCACTAAGGTTACGTCTTTTTGCCAACTTAGAGGAATGTATATGCCAGTGAATGTAGAGTGTAAAATACCAATATTTAACTAGATAGGATAGTTGCTAATTATATATAAATACAAACGGTTAATTAATTAATAAATCCACGTAATAATTGTGATTAAAAACACTATCAATACTATGCTAGATAACTATTATTAGAAAATAATTAAAAACAGTAATAGCCGTAAAAATACATCACCATAAATTATAGAATTGGTCATATTGCCTTTTGGAAAATATTTGTTTAGAAAAAGAACCTGAACTTCACGCCTGGCCTTCCTCAATTGAACTGTGGCATCTTCCCTACGTTTATTACAGGATTCTGCAGATAGTTTAAAGGCTATTTATCTATTCGTCCATTTTTTGTATGTAAAGAACTATTTCACCGTGGAATATACTATTAATTAAAATTAAAATAATGAAAAGATAAACACCATCTTGAGATAGATTTAACAACTTACCGAACACTAACCTATGGAGCCACGATTATCATTTTTGAACTGATTTACGCGATCTTCAGCCATCTATTGGTTTTAGACGATGAAATTAAGTTATGAAGATCTTGGAGTGAGTCATTTACGGCATCAAATAAGAAGACTGAATTCGGAAATTATCATAATCGTGCATTCACATATGTCATCGGATACATGTAATAAGGTTAAGCATATGTTGTGTGATTATTAGATAAAGTAAATACATCTAGACTAATTATTTTACTATCACCTGCTGTTCCGTAAAATATAAAGTTCGCTATATAATGGACATTTTAATATTATATTAATGATATTTAAAATAGTCTATGTAAAACAAAGGACTGTTAATTAATAAATACATTATAAGATATTACAATTAATCATTTAATTAGTCATTAACCCACTATTTAAAATAAGTATCGGATTAATCGCTATAATATTCTAACTGATATATATACGATATAATAAATATATATAATTGTATATTTTCTGTAAAATAGATCATTACTAGTCTTCGATATAATTTAGCCAAGAATACTTATTATTATTCTAGTGTTAGGTTTGAGTATAAAATTAAGTATTTATATTAATAGAATAGATATATACTACAAATTATTTGCGAAACAATAGGGTGACCAGAGAAGATTGTCTGAAGTAGAGATGTATCTAAATAGGATTATATAACAATCATCATTTGCAAGATGACAATATCAATAACCACTGAAATGAATTAGGAAAATATATTTCTAAAAATATAAATCTAAGTACATTATTGTAGAAAATGTTCATAATATAATTATTTTCTAAATTATTTTATAATATATTCACATATTAATATACTATACACATTATAGATAAAAAATTGATAATATAATTATTATTTATTTGATTATCGAAATTATTATCACTGTCTCAAATACGTATACAGAATATGATGCTTACAGAATAAGATGAGAAACCGTAGTAGTGGTCATACTCTGTAGAAACCACATAATCATATAAAAATAATCATATAAATCTATAATCACATATATAATACAATTCTATAAATCTATATTTTAATCGCATATACTTTTTATTATTGTTTAATTAATAAAATATAATGGTTGAGTAATAATCTATGTGTGAATATTGAATATCAGTTACATCAAGCAAAAACAAACCGAATAATGGATATATTGTGAAATAAATATAAATATAATTTTATATTTGTTTATATACAATATATACAATATTATTGCTTTATCTAAACAGTGGAAATATCTAATATAAATATACTTTATAATAAAAGATCTTATTTATCATAATTTCTATTCTACGATAGTAAAACAGATAATAGTAATAGTAATCTATAATAGTAAAACATAGATTTTAAATATAGTATTTTAATTATCTAGATAACTAACAATGAATTCCATATACATTATATGTAGATAATAATTGTATACTAAATTGAATATAAATTTATATTAATTATTTAATTGATAAAAGTAATTAATATAATCTTATATTAAGTGTATTTATATTAGATATTTCTATGAATTGGATAATGTAATAACTTAGTATATAGTGCATATTAACAAATATAACATAATATTTAAATGTATAGCTTGATATATACGTTGAACGGCATTTTTGCTTGCTGTGTAGGAATACTGTAAATAATATGTAAATATTTACATTATTACAAGTGATTTACCCTAATTACCCTACATTTACATATGAATATTCCTACAATACAATGATTAAATTAAATATCATAGAAATCTTTTACTAGCAAATAATAATTGTTAATCTTTTAGTTTATAATATATTATATTTTATAATAATTTGTTAATATATATTTGCAAAGAAAAGAGTCAAGGTAATGAACCCAAAATATATTTCTCATCAATACGAATTATATATATCAATACACTTTCACATTATTATTCTTTAAACCTTATAACATTATATTATAATGGGATATAATATATAGTATCTATTAAGTAATAATAGTAATTGATCCATGTTACTCTATATGTTTACTTACTTATATAACTTTGACCTAAATTACGGATAAACATCGCATGGATATTTAATATTAGAATTGTATGGATAATCTAAACAATATCTATTAAGTAAAGTATTATACGATTACACTTATTAAATATTTAATAATATAATTATATTTTTATATAGATTATTATAATGTTATACATTATACACTAAATAATTGTATAATTTATTAATTAATAAATAGTTAACGGGTTTTTAGTATATTATATGTATCATACATAATATATATAGACACAAATATATATTTTTAACATATAATATTAAAATACAGGTTATTTAAATCATTGATACCATAGATGTATTATATAATACTATTATTTAAATACTAATATTATTTATGAAACACTTGTTGAGCATATTCGACATGCGACAAGTGATTACTTATATTTTATCACGAAATATATTGAATGTTATTTATTAATTACTATTTTTAAAATTGAGGTAATTATTTTAATAACTAGTAACCTTGTTATAATTTAATCAAATATTCAAAGAAGGAAGTTATACTTTAAAAAAGAAATTTTATAAAACTGAATATTTTAAGAATTGTATATTTTAAGGACAGGATAATGTAGATTTTCGGTAAATATTCATTTATTAATTTAAATACTAAATCTTTGAAGTTATTCCTACTATCGTAGATAATAAACCATATCTACATGCAAATATAACCCACCTTCCATAACATTATATTTAGGTTTTATAAAGATTTACAAATATACTTGTATGATATAACTGAAATGAATCTATTATATATATATATATATATATATATATATATATATATATGAAATAGATTCATTTAACATATATAAGAAATATATATGTTATAAATTATAAATATTTATAAATGGGTAGAAATCTTTAATAAATATTAAATTAAGCATAACTATAACTATATATATATATATATATATATATATATATATATATATACTAAATATATACAATTTCATAATAATTCAAATTTAAATAAATGATTTTAGTATATGCATATCAAAAACTGATCTTTTATTGTTATATGTTAATGATTGTATAATTGCAGTTTTCTCTAACTTTATCTGGTTATTGAATACAATTAATTATACCACTTTTATTGTAAATTGCAAGTATATTTTTCCATCTATATGATGAAATTAATGATGTTTCTGATTGAGGTGTGTAAATAGTGTGTCTACACTATTTATTAACAGATCTGCAGAATTGAGGTAATTCGGATATATAATAACGAGTTATTAACTTTAGTTTCAACATCTACTTCACCAATCTCTTTGTCTTTATTTCTTACTAGTTATAAGTTAAGGTTCATAATTTGTATGCAAAAAGTTATACATAGTTACATTTTAAAACAAAGTTAATATAGTTATTTAATTATTACATTTACTATCATTAATTAATATTGCAATACTTTATTATAATAGAACATTATCAGTTAGCCTAGCTTCTACCAGGGATTATATACACTAACAAACATTTAACTTTATAGTTATAACTTGTTTAAATTAATATAATTTATATTATATTATATTAAACAAACTAGTATTAAATAATATAATATATAGAAAATAATCTATTGTTAAACGCCGATCTAGCTTCCTCGCATGTGTTGGTTAAAAAATCCATATCAATTGTTGAATATATTTCAGCGATTAAATTACATATTATATTTATATCTTAATTATTATTATTTCTCATAATATTGTCATAACTAAACAATACAATTAATGAAATATTATAACCTTTATGACTAAAAACGTCTGATGAAATAGATGGTCTTTTTTTCCAATGTATCATCTATAAACTAAATATCTACAATAATGTATAATAACATAAATGTAAATAATGAATACGTATATAATATATTATTCTTAAATGTTGGACATGTTCTATTTTGATTACGCGCATAGAAAAGCTCATGAAATATTAGATAATTTCGAAGTCAGCATAATTGCGCAGCCTAAAAAGCTGTAAAAAGCTCAGTGTGAATGCCCCTTAAAAAAGAGTATAAGAGTATATTTGATATAATGTACGCATAGTATATAGAGTATCTATGTAAACGTATATCCGCGTGCCCATATACCAATGTGGGTGTAATTTCATCTGCTATAGATCTGGTACGACTTCATACGTTTTTAAAACAGGAGATTTTAAAATAAATAATTATCATTAACTAAATTAATATTTAAATTATATGTTAATATGTACTTATAATAAGGCCTTACAATAATCATATGTTATTAGATGACCACTCTCAAATTATCGTAATAAATTAATATATAAGATACCATTATAGATTTATAATTGTTCGAAAATTATAAATCTATGAATATATTATATTAAAAGTATGGACTAAAATCGGTTATTATCAAAACCCACGTATCCAGGATAAAGAGGTCTTTATTATATAAAAAATATAAGATTATTGCAAATTGGGGCGCAAGAACCATGGATTATAGAAAAATCTCCCCTTCTAAGTGAGGGGAACATTATATAGATCTCACACTTTTGTTAAGAATATATTTGTAATATATAAATATATATATATATATATATATATATATATATACAAATATATATATATTATATGGTAATCTATTCACTGTACATTAATATAACAATTCTTATACAAGTTATAAATGCTGATAATGAATTTAAAGTAAATATAAATTTATAATAACTAATAATTTAATATCTTACATAAACAAGTTTATATAGATATTTGTCAATGTCCTTAACACTGTCTAGTAATGAAGTAATTAGCTTTATAGTTTGTTTTATATTTTATATTTTTTGATACAAATTATGTAAATATGCAGAATAGTTTATATATTATATAGAAAATTATACTATAGTTTTATAGTAACGATATTTTTGAAAATAAAATATGTCACTATTGTAATAAGCACGTGATATACTCCTTGGTAGATATTATATCACTATTACGAAACATGTCATATGATCATTGCTAAATTTGCTATATGTAATTTGGAAATAATATTTCCTTTTACAATATGTATTCATAATTGAAATGGAATCATATGAGAATACTACCTTAATTATCTCTAGGTACGAATCAAATATATTACTCTGGGACCAAAAAATGAGCATTACCATAACAGAGTGAAGAAACCCAGAATATTAGATCAACTAGGGATTTGAAGTGTTCTGGTAATTTTTTAAAAATAAGCAATTCTTTAAAGTAGATAAAATAGTTAGTAAATTATATTTATTCTAAATTATATACTGGCAGAGAAGTCTGTATTTATATTCTTTTATCGATATACTTATTTAATATGTAACCATTGTAAACGAGATAGATGTAGTAGTCAACTAGTATAAGCGTTGTGGCACTGCAATAGTGATGTGAATCTAGAAATTGGCATATGACATTTTAGTATAGGTCATGTTATATTTATCAAGTGATGAAATCAATAGATTAATTATAGCTATTATAAAATAATATGCCACAAGTAATGTAATAGTATCTAATGGTTAATTTAATCAGTCACAATTGAAATGAATCTGACATATAACAATATATCACATTATAGCTACATATGAATCAAATAGATTATTAGGGGATCCGAAAAGTGATTATTATCATAATAACATTTAAAAGAATACAATAATAATTTAACTGGCTAATGATTTGAAATGCAGTTGTAAGTTTTTAATTAAAAATATTATAAAATATTGGATATGATAATATATACAACATTAATATTATAAATTATACTTTGATTACAAGTTAATTCATTAAAATATAATATTAATATTATATCTATATCATAAATAATAGTAAAAGAAATTATGAAACGTTGGTGTTCGTACCGAACATATTATAAAAGATTTAAAAAATAGTTTGAACATAATTCGGGGGCTAGTGGAAGTACAGCTAATGTAGTTTCTTAATCAACATAGTTATTTTTTACAAAAGTCTCACATTTTTGGATCCAAGTTTTGAAATACGATCATCTATTTCTAATAGTTTTACAAATATTAAAAAATATTAACAATTATAACAATTTAATAATATAAATATTATTCTATTAAAGTAATTGTTTAGTTATCTATTGTTAATACTAATATTATATATAATAACTATTTTCAATTTTCAATTACAATTTACGGATAACGAGGGACCAACATATCCTTTATAGTCTCATACTATTATAGAAGATGATCTATATATTAAATCTGCTGAAATATCTTTGGATCATGATTTGTACTCCTCTCCATCTAATATTTCCATAAATGAAACTCTTTCATCTCATACTGTGATACACTGAGAACATGTTGCAGATATAGATCACTGTCTAGTTACACCTCAACCAATTAAATGATATTTTCTTTATTTTCATATTTTTTATTTTCTTTATTTCTACGATTTCTATATTTATTTTACTTATATTTTTTAAACACATACATAATATAGTATAACATGTTTATGTTAGCTACATTAATTGTATTATCTAATTTTAAAGTAATTATATATACTATAGTAAGCGTCTTCATTATTTGGGATAAACCATAGCAAAAAAAAAAGAATAAAGAAGTTGCCAGAAAAAAAAGAAGAAGATTATAAATTATTAATTATAAATTATTAATAAACAATTAATGAATTATTAAATATAATATTAAATTGAATCTGTTATAATAAAATATAAATAATACATTTAACTAATTTGTAAACTAGATTGTAAGTATACTTACAATCGTATACTATATCGATACTATAGTATCTATTAATTTATAGAATATAAATTAACCATTATAAATATATTAATTTCAAAATGTAATATTGTGCTACACATTGTACTACGCGCAGTTAATGTCTTATATGTTAAACGTTTTGATTGTATCTAGGGTATATCCAACGCACATACACAGACACACACACCAACACATACAAACACACACATACACATACACTAACACATACAAACACACACATACACACATTAATATATTTAAATTAAATTAAATTATCTCGGAAAATCTCAGGAAAAGCATAATGAAATGGAAGCACGGGGATACACCATAGAAATAAGAATAGAGAAGTTGCCAGAAAAAAAGAAGAAGATTATGTCAGAAAATTGGCCAACTAATATTTGATGAATTGGAATTTAATGAAAATTAATATTAAATAATAATTATAAATACATACAAATTTATTTACATATAAAATAATATATAATAGGATGAATATTCAACGAGATAAAAAAAATGAAAATATAACATATTACAAATGGTGAAAAAAAGATCATAATAAGGTATATTAACATTTATTTAAAATAATTAATGTGTTATATATTTACTTAAATAAAACGTAATAGTAATATTATTAATTACTGAGAAGATTAATATTCAAATAGTTTAAAATGATTTAAAATTGATTTACCAATAATATTTATAATATTCTAATGAATATCTTTGATTTTGACCGAATAAAAAGCAAATATTTATTTTCAAGTTTGGACGAAAGAGTCAAAATCAGGTCTAAATTATTTTTTCGTCCTCATGTTTAGATCTACCGAAATTTAGTTCTCCGAAAATTGTTACGACATTGTCGCGATTTTGCTATATGTGAACTCCTCTTTAGTGATTAAATATTTATTTTAGAATCTTCTGATCGGTATTAATTGGTAATAATAATTCTCTAAATTGTAAATCGATGGGTTTACCGTCTATTACTTACTATTCTTAATATAATTAATATTTCTTTAATAATCCATTTAAATTCATATTAAGGTATTTTTATTCTTGAAACACATTTTACACTTGGAGAAATTCAGATAAATTCAAGTGGAATTTTTTGATTCCACAGAATTGACATCGAAATTGTAATCAATTATTAGATTTTTTCGTTGTAACCATAAATACCTTATTATAAGTTTTATACGGAATCAATGATCTTCAATAATAATATATTTACAGGTATACTAGTATCTGTATATTTTGGGCTAGGATAGACTATTGAAAACGTGTCGATTTGTAACAAACTTTTTTCAATATTTGTTTACACTTTAATTTTAATCTGATCAAAACTAACCAAGCATATAATTTTAAATAATAAATAAATAATTCCAAAATAATGTTATAAAGTTATATAATATAAACCAATATTATGTCCCCAGGGACAACACTGGAGTTAAAACACATTTCAATGTATAGTAAATATAACTGTATATAAGTAATATATATTAATTTTATACAATTATTATTTTTTTAATCTATTATTAAATAGAGATCAAAAGTATAAATAACATTAAATAATAAAATGTTTTCCTACATAAAAGGTTGAATTATTATATACAATTTTAAATAATAAATAAATAATTCAAAAATAATAATGTTATAAAGTTTTATAATATAGACTGTTCTATCCCTGAAATTATAACACATTTACATGTATAGTAAATGTAACTGAATATAAGTAATATATATATACTTAATATATATATCCAATTTTTAAAAAATCTATTATTAAATATGGATACATATTATAAATAACATTAAACAATGTAATGTTTTTCTACATAAAAGGTTGCATATTGAGTATTATATTATATTCTATCAAAAATTATGAAATATATGTTAATAATCTAAAATAAATACTGATTGTATTATTAGCTTAAATTATATATTTCAATTTATTTTTTAATTTTACGAGATACGTAATAATATATCATATTTGTTATAACGTATTCACCTATAATCTAGATGGTTCCCGTAAATCTACATTTGTATGCATCAATCCAATCAATACATACTATAATTAATTTCTCCATATCATATATTATATTACATCAACAATAAAACTTTTTATAATTCCCTGTATATTGACAAACTCCTAACATAACAATAGATATATCTAATTATCGATCTTGTTCCCATTCATAAATTTTCTATAAGACAATCCAGATAAATAGACCATCAGATCTACTTGTATTATAATTATTATTATATTATACCATAGTAAAATAGTGATATATATATACTAAATATATAGTAATGAAATTACACAAGATTCAATCCATACATAATTTTATATCTTGTATAGGGAAGTAGATAAACCTTAATATAGAATTAATCTTCTAAAAATAAGCTTGTTTTATATATAGTCAATTAATACTCATATCACAAAGAGATTTAATTTACATCCACCTCGATGAAATAAAATTGCACTAAAAATACATTCAATTGATAATAATGTATCCAATTGGCTAACCGATAAAAAGTAATACATACTTAACCCAAATAAATTATATAGCTATAAGTATACTTAAAAATCTTGGAGTATATTTAGATTATAAATAAATAGTGGAAAATTATATAAATAGAATAGAGTTTAGGAATATCAACAATATCATAATAGATTTGCTAAGTAATAGTTATGTTCTTATTATATATATATATATATATATATATATTTATATATATATATATATATATATATATATATATATATATTTAAAGTATATCATAATTCTACCTTAACTCTATATCGATATATATATATATATATATATATATATATGTATCCCAATACAACTCGACTGTAATATGACTCCATGGATTATAAATTAATAAAAATACTTTACATTGAATACATCTTGAGGTCAGATATAAGATTATATTGCATAACCTTCATATTACCGTATTATTCTACTGATTCGATCTATTTGCATGCATGAGTCGAGTTCGGGAATACCATTCAATGGGATACAAAATCCTGAGTAAGTAGGGAGTAAAGTTTTCAAGTATATTATATATAATCCATATAGTGGTATAACACTGCTTCGAGTGATTCGTAATGTTGTGTATTTTATCGAAATAATCTATATTTCATGTAATCATTGATAATTATCTATTATTATATATCAATTATTATAACCTATTATTATAGCTAATTTATACTATAGTTAAAATTTTATAATAATAATTAATATAATAAAAAACTATTATTATATCTATTGATATCATTTTATAGATAGGTAATATAATAATATTTGATTGACAAGTATTGGGTAGAGTATACTCTCTCTGTAAATAGTCGAATAAATGATCACATGTACACATCTAGTAGTAGAATGGGTAAGATATTGGCAGGCATATTGTTGGTACGGTACCCTAAATGAATTAGAGATTAGTATAGTCCTTCTATCGCATTCGATCGCACTATAACACATTATTCTAGTAAACAATGTAAACCATAAATAATGTAATATTATTTGGTAGGATTAGATTTATTATCTGATTGCAAGTAGATCAAGTATAAACATACTACTATTAATACTATAATATACTATAATATATATAATATTAATACTATAATATACTATAATATATATAATATTAATACTATAATATATATATATTTAGGGTATAACTTATTTTTAATTACAAAATTAGTTTCTTTAGATATATTAATCAATACTGGGGCTATACTAATAATTATATGTATTACAAATCAACATTTTTATAACATATATGATATATGAATGGTTTATGTTATATAATTGTGAATAATTTAATTTTAATTACAAGATATATAGTTATAGCCAATACTACATTGGTTTATAATTAAAACTATGGTTTTAATCTTGGGTTATTATTAAAAAAATAATTTTCACCAATGATAGAATAAATGATATATCGCAAAAAATATGTAGAATATAGGAGTATTTGTTATAGGCAAGTATAATGTTTATAATAAATCATTTTATATATGGTATATAATTTTAAATATATATATTTTTAATATATATAATTTGCAAGCTTATTTCTTTTATATACAAATTAAGGTAAAATAATAATTAGTTTAATTTTAATATATTTAAAAACTATAGTTTTTAAAAACAATTGAAATGTTTAATTTTAATATAATTTAAAACAAATTGAACATCTATTATTAAAATATCATTACAATTTATTAGTTCTGGTTTTTATTTAAATTCTATTGTATTTTGTTACAATCATGAACTTACAAATATAGAATTTAACAACGAAAACAATTTTATTAAAATGTGTATATATTTAAGTTCGGTATTAGTTATACTATTGAAATTGTCTATGAATGAAGCGAAGGTTGATACGAATATGCATATTATTAAATATCACAATTATTGTACGAAGTTGTATTAAATGAATAACTTTAAAAGTTATTTTCAATTCAAATCTGAACTGCGTTATTGATCAAATTTGAAATAAGTATAAGGGACCACATGATCCTAATTTAAGAATAATATATTTGTGAATAATATATGCATATTAATATATTATAATATATTACATAATACTGGGAAACACGTCTCCGTTAAAGGAACAGAAATGCGAAGCCGAATACGAGATGAAAAATAACGTTCTGCTAATTGATACGACTTCATTTGTATGCGGCGAGAGTGCACTCACCGTGATCAAAGAGTACAGCTTGCGCCTGCGCACTCGTGGTAATAATGCTAACCAGCTCACTTCGTTGACAATCAGCAAAACGTCGATAATAAAAATCTCAGATAACACATTCTCTAAAACACCATCGCTAAAGGTTTAAATTACTTAAATGCGCTATAGAAAAGTTAAATTTAATTTTAAAATATTATTTTTTAATATCCAACTAACAATACAGATGATATATTTTTATATAATACAATAATGTTAAAAATATGTTATCTTCTTCTATATTGAAAATATTTGGAATTAACATATACACTAGGCATATATATATATATGTATATATATATATATATATATATAACAAATTAGTTTAAATATATACATTCATTTATAAATGAATGTATTATTACATTGAATTGAATAACTATTATGTAATTAAATGCTCACCGATTTCACCTTCTTTTCACAGGTGGTCGACTTGTCGGCTAATAAGCTTGAGGCGTTAAATGAAAATGCATTCACAGGTCTGATCAGCATGACCTCACTTGACCTCAGCGATAATCGCTTATTAGCAGCCAACATGCAGGCGGTATTTTCGCCCGGCAATCTACCGGTTCTCGTAATTCTTAAATTGAACGGTAACCCTTTCGAATTTATCGGAGAAACGCAGTTCGCCGGGTACCTGGAAGCCTCGGGTCGTACCCTGGACCTACCCAATGACATGCCATGCGATTGCCGCACGTCTTGGGCGTGGATTATCGAAGTTAACGCCACCGTTAACGTTAGCGATATTATAGCAGAGCTACCGGTATGCGGGTACCAGGTACGTACGGCGTACGAATTGCATCCGTGGAACGGACTACATCCCCGCTGGGCATGGCTTTCGATTACTACCCCATGAATAGGATATAGTTTAACAGCTCGATAGATGATTGAAATTAAACGTGGTTGCCTACTCATTACGGTTTCTTCTTTGCGGGGGTGGTTTATATAGGTCAATGATAGATCCACCTGTAGATGTATTTACACTTGGTATCGCAATTGACCTTTGTCCATGGAGGATATTAGAAAACACATATATACAAGCAGATGTGTTAGTCGAGCATTGAAAACACATATTTACATACAGATGTGATACTCGAGCATTCAGATTAATTATTTCTATTAACTGTATTCATTATATGCATTATTTACCTACTAAACATTATAATTATTATGTTGGCTGCATATACAATAATAATACATGATACATATATATGGTAGTTTACTTCTATTATAATAGTCGATTATCTATATGTAAGAATAATAATGAAATGTCCGGTTAAATGAAATTACTAATTATATACTATACTGATAGTAATGTAATTTAGTTATTTTAATTAAAAAGATTAACATTTAATTCAGATAGGCGGAACGTGCAAAAAAGGTAAACTTATAAATTCTAAAAGGAGTTGTATGTTCTCTCACAAACCCTGCATTAAAATACTTCAAAAAGCATCAAATATTTGTAAAAAAGGTAATGATAGAACTTCAGAATAGTCATAGTTTATAGTACTATGACATGATAATGGGTATGATTGCTGAAAATGTTATACTTATATTAATTTTTTTTATTAATATATATATTATATAATTAAAATATATTGTATATAACTTAGTGTCAATGATCATTAATAATGTATCTTAATTATAATATATATATATATATATATATATATATATATATATATATATATATATATATATATATATATAAATAAGACCATGTATTCGTAAAGTTTATTTATTTATTAGTCATTATTTATATTTTAAATAATTATAATCTTATTATCCATTATTATTATCTAATTAAGCTATTATCTACGAATAAGTTTGAATGGCATAGTATCATATAAATAGGAATGCTTAAAACATCGAAGAAATTCATATTATTTAATTGTGTTAATTTTGGATTTTAATAAAAAAAATAATGCACAAATATAGCTTTGAAATTTGGTAATTACCAACCATATTCTAGCTAATAGCCGACTACGTCGAACATATATTACACTGAATACATGTTACATAGAAACTTTATTGGTAGTACGATGAATAAATACATTATGCAATTTCCATTAACTACCTGAATATATTTCTTTCATTTAATAATCCTGACTACGACGACTTCTTCAAATAAAATTTTTTCTAAAAATGTCCCTATGATCTTAAACACTAATTAATTGAACATATATTATATAAATGAATCATATGTATACTGATATATATATATATATATATATATATATATATATATATATGTATATATATATATATAATATATATTATATATATATATATAAACATCCTATATTATTTAATATTAATTATTTTTATATATAAATGCAAACAATAATAAAGTATTTGATGACTTTTAATAAATTGGTAATAATATCTTTAAATCTATTACATAATGTAAGTACATGAGTATATATACGGTGTATATACAGAGTATTATAAATATATGATCAAAGTATTATTTACATTTACTTTGCTGACTCGATATATTTATACTAATACATTAGTATAACGATATAGCTACCGAATACAGATATATTTAGGTAAGTATATTTATAATTTAAATTTAAATTTAAGTAATAAATTAAATATATGAATACTTTATTATTTTCAGATTTGATTTATATCGAGAAAATGAAAAATGGTTTTTAAAATACATCCTTGTATAATATTAAGATTGATATATATATATATATATATATATATATATATATATATATAGTTTATACATTATATATAAATATATAAATATAGAAATGTAGAAATATAGAAATATAGAAATATAGAAATATAGAAATATAGAAATATAGAAATATAGAAATATAGAAATATAGAAATATAGAAATATAGAAATATAGAAATATAGAAATATAGAAATATAGAAATATAGAAATATAGAAATATAGAAATATAGAAATATAGAAATATAGAAATATAGAAATATAGAAATATAGAAATATAGAAATATAGAAATATAGAAATATAGAAATATAGAAATATTAATATATAAATACACTATATATATAATGCATAGTGTATATAACAATATACTAATTATATTATTATTGAATATCACTAGTTTATTAGTATCATTAACTGTAAATAAGTATCAATAACTGATTCATCATAATTTAGTCAAAAAAGACCAAGACCGCATAAAGTTTGAACATGAAAAAGATAGAATTTTTACCGATAATCGCGATTTTTACGACTCCCGCTTTTACTTCATCGTAGTAGAATCCGTGCTACTATTAATAGCTATCTGTTATTTGGTATACCTTTGTACTCGGCCCAAGGAAGACATCGCCGAGTTGTTAGACGATATATTCGATGCCCGCACAACAGCCCGTGGAGAGATAAAGAATTCAAATGTCAGTAAATCATTCTTTGGATTGTATTCGGAAGCCAAATCAATTGGTTAGAAACAAAAGTTGTAAACTTTGGATCTATTTCATATTGGTTGTCAATTAGCCTTCTAATCTGATATCAAGTTTATTTATAATATGTTAACATGAATATACAAATAATACTTAAATATAATAACAAAATAAACATCTTATATTATTTAACATTGGATAGTTGAGATTCGTGTGTGTGTGTGTGTGTGCGTGTGTGTGTGTGTGTGTGTGTGTGTGTGTGTGTGTGTGTGTGTGTGTGTGTGTGTGTGTGTGTGTGTATGTGTGTGTATATGTGTGTGTGTGTGTGTGTTTGTGTGTGTGTGTATGTGTATTTGTGTAAATATATGCAAATATATGTATATGATAACATTTTAAATTATTTGTAATACATTATATTCGTTATAATTTTTATACAATTTTTATATCTTATATATAAAATATTATAGTACTATAGTACTATAAATAGTAATTATTATAATAAATTATATATATTATCATATATATATATATATATATATATATATATATATATATATATATGTTCAAACATAATTAAAATATAATACTATATTAATATTTATTAAAAAATTTTTAAATTAAATTATTAAATTAAATTATTAATTAATTAATTAATTAATTAATCAATTAATTAATTCATTTGTTTATTTATATATTTATTCATTCATTCGTCTATTTATTTATTTATTTAATTATTTATTTATTTATTTATTCATTTATTTATTTATTTAGTTATTTATTTGTATGTTTATTTATTTGTTTGTTTGTTTATTCATTTATTTATTTAAATACTTTTCAACTATGGTGTGTTAACAAATATGTTTACTTATAATTATAATTATTGAAGTTGTTAATGCTTAGTTGCAAGATGACCTAGGTCAGCTGAAACTGTTATCTAGAAAGTTAATTATGAATTGTAGTATAAAAATCATGAACAATTGGTAATTATTTGTATAACATACTTTCTATGGTATACAATTATAAGATGGTAGGTAATAAATATTGGCATCAACCTAAAATGCTTTAATATATTGACTCTATAGAAATGTGTAGTAGTATCGAGTTACAACCAAGTATATATAATTTATGTATTATATAATTATATAATTCAATGTATTATGTATTATATAATTCAATATCATAATATATTACATATTTTGTAATGAATAATATATTAACTATGTAATTAAAAATAAAGGTATACTTTTAATTGTTGTCAATTATATATAACCTATATAATCAAAGTATTATTCCATAATTTTTAGAATATTTCTGAGGTTAATAATATTAGGGTATTGGTTTATGGTGATATCCTAGATCAACTATAGTTGATAATATATTATTGCTACATTTGTGATCATCGGCTGTATAATGTGAACACACTGAGGCAGGTTATAGAATCCGTGCGTTTTATTATAGACTGTAGAAATATATAGATTACGTTAGAATTATAATAATTATACTATATGTATTATAATATTTATAATAATTATATACAATAATTATATTATATGTATTATAATATTGTTAAAATATAATTATCCAAGATATTTTTTACGATGGTATACGGTATATTGGAATTATATTAACAATACAAATCAATAATAGCATATTATAATATAAAATTAATAAATAATATATGATATAATTTAATTATTATTATTTGTTAATAATATAATATATATATATATATCATTATTGTATTTGATAAATAAAAATAATATTACATAACAGCCTGGTTAGCTCAGTCGGTAGAGCATCAGACTTTTAATCTGAGGGTCAAGGGTTCGAGTCCCTTACTGGGCGTTTTTTTTATTTTACTCATAAATAATTTTTTTTAATAATTATAATTTTAATAATGATATATTATAATTAAATTATATATAATATTATATATATTTGCAATATATATAAAATAAAATAAATTAAATTATTATTAACATTATATATACTACTCAATATACATTTTAAGGTTCATATGAAATATAATTATTTATAATATACTAGTATTAATTTTATATTAATTTTAAGAATATATCATGGCAATAATGGCGTATATTCAGTCAACTATTATCTTCTTAAATGTTAAATGTTAAAGAACATCTACGATATTATATTTTTATTCAAATCTTATTTACCATACATTGTTAAATGTAATTAAAGTATAGTGTACATATTTAAAATTATCAATAGTATTAGACTATATTACATATTACATAATAGATAATTATAGGGTCCTTTAACATTTAAAAAAAATCCATATCCAAATGTATACGTATACGTATACCGTTATAGTTGTGAAATATTTTACTTCATTAGAAATTCAAATACAAATAAATATCTGTTTCGTATATATATGCAATAATAATAATTATATTTGAATTAAAACTAGATGTAATTATTATTAAATTATAATTTAAAATGTAAAACATATTAAAATTACAATCCAACACATGTGTCAATTTTCACTTTCAACACATTATTTGAATTACTATTATCCTTACATCTCCTTAATTACAATTGATATATCTAACAATCTTAGAATAATACGTTTAGGTATACAAACATCTTTAGATATAAAAAAATATAAATCATACAGTCATTTGTGAAGTATGAATAGTGCTATCACTTTCAAATGCTTTGACGTTGTGGGGTTCAATAATATCTTTTTGAGATAACATATTAACTTGAATACTAACTTCCTGAGTTACGACATTGCGCAATGTATAATGCACTTACCCTATTCCAATCAGTTATTAATGATCCTATAGGCTATATATATATATATATATATATATATATCAATAATATAATAATAAAGAGTACTTACCATAGTTTATTAATAAAATATATAATCTATATAATACCTAATCATCAATTAAATAATATAAGCTGTGATTTAAAAGAAGTTTTATTAGAAACAATTAAATTGCCTTATTTAGTCATGTATCGTGCACACCTATTCGGGCTGTATGACTCAATATATATATATATATATATATATTATATATTATATATCTATAAAGAAGATTCCTCAGTGATAGTGTTTCCAGGGCGAAACGTTGGGCAGGTAGGCCAGGTTTGCCGGGGTTAAGGTCGAGCCGAGGTCGTAGGGATTGGCGTACGAAGGCGACATCGTGTAGACGTCGGACGCCACGCTCAATACGGACTGTTGATAGGCGAGTGTGGCGGGGTCAACGAGGTGAGGAAGACGTCGGGCGTACAGATGAGCCGCGGCAACAGTGCCCGGCGTCATCGTGGCGGGTGTCAGCGTGGCGGGCGTCAGCGTGGCGGGCGTCAGCGTGGCGGGCGTCAGTGTGGCGGGTGTCGGAACGTTTGTCTCGAACGAAGTGGTTGTTGTTTTTGTGATCTTCGTAACGCCGATATCGCAATCCTTTTTCTCAGCTACCACTGTGCGATAATGCGTGAATCGATAATATATGTGTATATATGAATATCATTATCAACCTATATACGATATATTATTAATAATATTTTTATAAAATATTTGTAAAATTCGCTATTTCAAAAACTCACTATTAATTTATTTTCAATCAAAATTTTGAACTTTGAGACTATATTATAATTATAATTATAATATATGATTCATTTCATATATTTCAATATAAATTATTAAATAATTAATAAAAATATAGATCAAAATAAGGTATCATAAATATATATATATATATATATATACTATTAATATAATCACGTTTATAATAAATATTATAATATAATAATTGAAATATATAATATTATATGAAATTAATTCATTTATTATAAGAAGAACTTTGTATTCTTAGAATTGCATCATATTTATCATACTAATTAGATACATAGCATCTAGTTACATAACACATATTATATAATGTACATTATACAATGAGGTCATATTATACTGATCTGAGTTCATATTAAGTTACGATTACATCGTCGCGCTCAATATAAAAGTTAGATTTATTTCCATATACAAGTTCTTTATATAGGTTTAATATTTTGAAAAATGCTGAACTATTGGTTATTTTTAACTACTTTAATAGTTAAAATATTTTAACATTCGAATTGCACCTAAGATTATTTTGTTTATATATATATATATAATATATATATATATATATATATATATATATATATATATTATATATATATATATATATAATAAATATATATATTTAAATGGATATTCAAGAATTTCAAAT
>OZ038315.1:21785528-21808013 GCA_964035775.1 Osedax frankpressi | reverse complement strand
AAAAAAAAACCTAGAATGTCACTCTACACAAGTACCTGATTAATAATAATGGTATATTTTGCGTGAGTTCCTGTAAATCATTCGGACGCGCGCCGCTAAACGCCCTCCTCAGATGAGCGAAAACTAGAATATCGGGCGGTCGACGTACGTATGTTTCTTTCGTAAACGTAGCAAGGAGAAACCTCTCCTTCTTCCCGCGTCTCCGCTTACAAATCAGTTAGGTTGAAAAGCGACAAAAGACCTCCAGAGCTAAGCATGGTCATTTTCGCCGTCTCCCTATCCGCAAGACACCCGTCGTAGTAACCAGCGATGAACGCTATCCGGCCATCGTTCCCGCCCAATGGAATACAGCCATGCCTACCACTAATTATGTTATTGCTGTCCGCGCCGTGCCTGGGTAAAATCAACGGTCAGGATGCCAAGCTATTCGACAACAGACCCATGCACAATGTTTCCAAGATCATCGACTCGATTCTCGAAGGATACGACATTAGACTCCGGCCACAATTCGGAAGTAAGTGTCTATGAATGTAATGTATCTGCGGTATTGTATGTGATGTACGTATGGTATTATAGTAACTCGAGTAGTGTTACCGTGACATGTACATAACAATTATGTTTATTTACTAAATATAAATATACTTAAAAAAGTAATATATTTTCAATGATTGAATATTTAACTAATAATTAAATAATAATTAAAATTAAGTTTAAGGTTGTAATATGTTTTAACAATTTCATTATTTTATATATATATATATACTCTAAATATTATAGATATTATATATGTACTATATAAAATTCAGATGCTATAAATAGTATAAGTAGTATATATATATATACATATATACATATATATATATATATATATATATATATATATATATATATATATACATATATATATATACATATATATATATATATATATATATATATATACCTATATGGTCTATATGCATTATATGTACTACAAGTGCAATACGAAATATGAGTAGCTTTAGAAAATATAGCACTAACTTATTTAGGTGTGGATTTCTTTTTCAATATTTAATTACTAACGTTTACCAAAGACTTTTACATATGATAATTACTTACGCTAATTTTATTATAGTAACAAAGAATTTTCATATATTCTATAGATTTCTATAGATTTATGAAAGTACAACTGACAATATTAATATATTTAGTAATATTACCATATAGTTAATGAATATTAGCATACAAATATATTTATATACCATACTGTATTTACTATTATTTATAAAGATGTATGAATTTTATGAATTTGTTATCAAAAAAATCATATTGTTGTTAATATTTTCCAATTAAAACACGCCAAATGACACCATGGCAACATGGACAGTTTCTCAATCGCTTCACATATAAATTAAGCAATTCAGGAATAATTGTTATATAAGTATTTCAAAGAGAAATTACCCAAGTATATTTATTCTATCTAAAAAATATAAATACCTAAGTATTTTAACTTTAACCTTTAAAAGTAACTACTAATATCATATATCCATAGATTTTAAATAATATATTCTATTTTATTAAAATAATAAGATAAGAGAAATTTGAATTTTGTTATTATTTAGTTTTAGGATATTATATATTTTGAATTTTTGGTTATTCAGTAAAAAAGTTATGATGCTCCATAATAGACAATTACAGTAATTCATCATATACGTTATAATTATAGTTATTATATTATATAATATAACGAATTATTTATAATCATTAATATATATATATATATATATATATATATATATATATATATATATAAACATACAACGAAATTGATTATGTACTAATTAGTATTATTTATTATTATTTATAAGAGTGTTATCAATATATACTATATATAACAACTTCATATAATAATATATAAAGCTAATTATTATATTATTGTATACACTTTACTATGTACTATGTACACTGTACAATGTTAGAGTATGGATATATGTATACACTAATATTAGAACAATTAATACAATTTGTATTTGTTTAAATACTTGTATATATACTTATACAATACATTATGCAATCATTCGTTATATATCTCCTGAACCATAAATTAACGCAAATAAGTTTAAAACGGTGTTAGAGAGATAACTCTCATCCATGATGGCATCTAGGCGGTCCTGAGGATTCTGTCTAGAATTGTATCTAGGGTCATTTTGTATGCATTCGCATTTAGGTCAGTATTCTATAAATAGACCTGCCATCTAAATATAGCATATGCCGCGTACTCTGTATGTCGTACAGTGTACATTTTATATAATTATTTTATATATTACATACACATTCACATATTCACATAGCTGTAATGTGTTATTCTAAATACATATTCATAAGTAGTAGGTAGTGTAGTGGTTAAACTGTAGATTCATAAGTAGTAGGTAGTGTAGTGGTTAAGATGTAGATTCATAAGTAGTAGGTAGTGTAGTGGTTAAGATGTAGATTCATAAGTAGTAGGTAGTGTAGTGGTTAAACTGTAGATTCATAAGTAGTAGGTAGTGTAGTGGTTAAGGTGTAGATTCATAAGTAGTAGGTAGTGTAGTGGTTAAGGTGTAGATTCATAAGTAGTAGGTAGTGTAGTGGTTAAGGTGTAGATTCATAAGTAGTAGGTAGTGTAGTGGTTTAACTGTAGATTCATAAGTAGTAGGTAGTGTAGTGGTTAAACTGTAGATTCATAAGTAGTAGGTAGTGTAGTAGTTAAACTGTAGATTCATAAGAAGTAGGTAGTGTAGTAGTTAAGGTGTAGATTCATAAGTAGTAGGTAGTGTAGTGGTTAAGATGTAGATTCATAAGTAGTAGGTAGTGTAGTGGTTAAGATGTAGATTCATAAGTAGTAGGTAGTGTAGTGGTTAAAGTGTAGATTCATAAGTAGTAGGTAGTGTAGTAGTTAAACTGTAGATTCATAAGTAGTAGGTAGTGTAGTGGTTAAGGTGTAGATTCATAAGTAGTAGGTAGTGTAGTGGTTAAGATGTAGATTCATAAGTAGTAGGTAGTGTAGTAGTTAAACTGTAGATTCATAAGTAGTAGGTAGTGTAGTAGTTAAGATGTAGATTCATAAGTAGTAGGTAGTGTAGTAGTTAAACTGTAGATTCATAAGTAGTAGGTAGTGTAGTGGTTAAGGTGTAGATTCATAAGTAGTAGGTAGTGTAGTAGTTAAACTGTAGATTCATAAGTAGTAGGTAGTGTAGTGGTTAAGATGTAGATTCATAAGTAGTAGGTAGTGTAGTAGTTAAACTGTAGATTCATAAGTAGTAGGTAGTGTAGTAGTTAAGATGTAGATTCATAAGTAGTAGGTAGTGTAGTGGTTAAGGTGTAGATTCATAAGTAGTAGGTAGTGTAGTGGTTAAACTGTAGATTCATAAGTAGTAGGTAGTGTAGTAGTTAAACTGTAGATTCATAAGTAGTAGGTAGTGTAGTAGTTAAACTGTAGATTCATAAGTAGTAGGTAGTGTATTGGTTAATATGTAGATTCATAAGTAGTAGGTAGTGTAGTGGTTAAGGTGTATATTCATAAGTAGTAGGTAGTGTAGTGGTTAAACTGTAGATTCATAAGTAGTAGGTAGTGTAGTGGTTAAGGTGTAGATTCATAAGTAGTAGGTAGTGTAGTGGTTAAACTATAGATTCATAAGTAGTAGGTAGTGTAGTGGTTAAGGTGTAGATTCATAAGTAGTAGGTAATGTAGTGGTTAAGGTGTAGATTCATAAGTAGTAGGTAGTGTAGTGGTTAACGTGTAGATTCATAAGTAGTAGGTAGTGTAGTGGTTTAACTGTAGATTCATAAGTAGTAGGTAGTGTAGTAGTTAAGATGTAGATTCATAAGTAGTAGGTAGTGTAGTGGTTAAACTGTAGATTCATAAGTAGTAGGTAGTGTAGTGGTTAAGGTGTAGATTCATAAGTAGTAGGTAGTGTAGTGGTTAAGGTGTAGATTCATAAGTAGTAGGTAGTGTAGTGGTTAAGGTGTAGATTCATAAGTAGTAGGTAGTGTAGTGGTTTAACTGTAGATTCATAAGTAGTAGGTAGTGTAGTGGTTAAACTGTAGATTCATAAGTAGTAGGTAGTGTAGTAGTTAAACTGTAGATTCATAAGAAGTAGGTAGTGTAGTAGTTAAGGTGTAGATTCATAAGTAGTAGGTAGTGTAGTGGTTAAGATGTAGATTCATAAGTAGTAGGTAGTGTAGTGGTTAAGATGTAGATTCATAAGTAGTAGGTAGTGTAGTGGTTAAAGTGTAGATTCATAAGTAGTAGGTAGTGTAGTAGTTAAACTGTAGATTCATAAGTAGTAGGTAGTGTAGTGGTTAAGGTGTAGATTCATAAGTAGTAGGTAGTGTAGTGGTTAAGATGTAGATTCATAAGTAGTAGGTAGTGTAGTAGTTAAACTGTAGATTCATAAGTAGTAGGTAGTGTAGTAGTTAAGATGTAGATTCATAAGTAGTAGGTAGTGTAGTAGTTAAACTGTAGATTCATAAGTAGTAGGTAGTGTAGTGGTTAAGGTGTAGATTCATAAGTAGTAGGTAGTGTAGTAGTTAAACTGTAGATTCATAAGTAGTAGGTAGTGTAGTGGTTAAGATGTAGATTCATAAGTAGTAGGTAGTGTAGTAGTTAAACTGTAGATTCATAAGTAGTAGGTAGTGTAGTAGTTAAGATGTAGATTCATAAGTAGTAGGTAGTGTAGTGGTTAAGGTGTAGATTCATAAGTAGTAGGTAGTGTAGTGGTTAAACTGTAGATTCATAAGTAGTAGGTAGTGTAGTAGTTAAACTGTAGATTCATAAGTAGTAGGTAGTGTAGTAGTTAAACTGTAGATTCATAAGTAGTAGGTAGTGTATTGGTTAATATGTAGATTCATAAGTAGTAGGTAGTGTAGTGGTTAAGGTGTATATTCATAAGTAGTAGGTAGTGTAGTGGTTAAACTGTAGATTCATAAGTAGTAGGTAGTGTAGTGGTTAAGGTGTAGATTCATAAGTAGTAGGTAGTGTAGTGGTTAAACTATAGATTCATAAGTAGTAGGTAGTGTAGTGGTTAAGGTGTAGATTCATAAGTAGTAGGTAATGTAGTGGTTAAGGTGTAGATTCATAAGTAGTAGGTAGTGTAGTGGTTAACGTGTAGATTCATAAGTAGTAGGTAGTGTAGTGGTTTAACTGTAGATTCATAAGTAGTAGGTAGTGTAGTAGTTAAGATGTAGATTCATAAGTAGTAGGTAGTGTAGTGGTTTAACTGTAGATTCATAAGTAGTAGGTAGTGTAGTAGTTAAGGTGTAGATTCATAAGTAGTAGGTAGTGTAGTGGTTAAGGTGTAGATTCATAAGTAGTAGGTAGTGTAGTGGTTAACGTGTAGATTCATAAGTAGTAGGTAGTGTAGTAGTTAAGATGTAGATTCATAAGTAGTAGGTAGTGTAGTGGTTTAACTGTAGATTCATAAGTAGTAGGTAGTGTAGTAGTTAAGGTGTAGATTCATAAGTAGTAGGTAGTGTAGTAGTTAAGATGTAGATTCATAAGTAGTAGGTAGTGTAGTGGTTTAACTGTAGATTCATAAGTAGTAGGTAGTGTAGTAGTTAAGGTGTAGATTCATAAGTTGTAGGTAGTGTAGTGGTTAAGATGTAGATTCATAAGTAGTAGGTA
This sequence comes from Osedax frankpressi, assembly GCA_964035775.1. Taxonomy (NCBI): domain Eukaryota; kingdom Metazoa; phylum Annelida; class Polychaeta; order Sabellida; family Siboglinidae; genus Osedax; species Osedax frankpressi. The sequence continues at coordinate 21,802,372 of OZ038315.1, read as the reverse complement.
GTGTAGTAGTTAAACTGTAGATTCATAAGTAGTAGGTAGTGTAGTGGTTAAGATGTAGATTCATAAGTAGTAGGTAGTGTAGTGGTTAAACTGTAGATTCATAAGTAGTAGGTAGTGTAGTAGTTAAACTGTAGATTCATAAGTAGTAGGTAGTGTAGTGGTTAAACTGTAGATTCATAAGTATTAGGTAGTGTAGTGGTTAAGGTATAGATTCATAAGTAGTAGGTAGTGTAGTAGTTAAACTGTAGATTCATAAGTAGTAGGTAGTGTAGTAGTTAAACTGTAGATTCATAAGTAGTAGGTAGTGTAGTAGTTAAACTGTAGATTCATAAGTAGTAGGTAGTGTAGTAGTTAAACTGTAGATTCATAAGTAGTAGGTAGTGTAGTAGTTAAACTGTAGATTCATAAGTAGTAGGTAGTGTAGTAGTTAAGGTGTAATTCATAAGTAGTAGGTAGTGTAGTAGTTAAACTGTAGATTCATAAGTAGTAGGTAGTGTAGTGGTTAAACTGTAGATTCATAAGTAGTAGGTAGTGTAGTAGTTAAACTGTAGATTCATAAGTAGTAGGTAGTGTAGTGGTTAAGGTGTAGATTCATAAGTAGTAGGTAGTGTAGTAGTTAAACTGTAGATTCATATGTAGTAGGTAGTGTAGTGGTTAAACTATAGATTCATAAGTAGTAGGTAGTGTAGTGGTTAAACTGTAGATTCATAAGTAGTAGGTAGTGTAGTGGTTAAACTGTAGATTCATAAGTAGTAGGTAGTGTAGTAGTTAAACTGTAGATTCATAAGTAGTAGGTAGTGTAGTGGTTAAACTGTAGATTCATAAGTAGTAGGTAGTGTAGTAGTTAAACTGTAGATTCATAAGTAGTAGGTAGTGTAGTGGTTAAACTGTAGATTCATAAGTATTAGGTAGTGTAGTGGTTAAGGTATAGATTCATAAGTAGTAGGTAGTGTAGTAGTTAAACTGTAGATTCATAAGTAGTAGGTAGTGTAGTAGTTAAACTGTAGATTCATAAGTAGTAGGTAGTGTAGTAGTTAAACTGTAGATTCATAAGTAGTAGGTAGTGTAGTAGTTAAGATGTAGATTCATAAGTAGTAGGTAGTGTAGTGGTTAAGGTATAGATTCATAAGTAGTAGGTAGTGTAGTGGTTAAGGTATAGATTCATAAGTAGTAGGTAGTGTAGTAGTTAAACTGTAGATTCATAAGTAGTAGGTAGTGTAGTAGTTAAACTGTAGATTCATAAGTAGTAGGTAGTGTAGTAGTTAAACTGTAGATTCATAAGTAGTAGGTAGTGTAGTGGTTAAACTATAGATTCATAAGTAGTAGGTAGTGTAGTGGTTAAACTGTAGATTCATAAGTAGTAGGTAGTGTAGTAGTTAAACTGTAGGTTCATAAGTAGTAGGTAGTGTAGTGGTTAAGATGTAGATTCATAAGTAGTAGGTAGTGTAGTGGTTAATATGTAGATTCATAAGTAGTAGGTAGTGTAGTGGTTAAACTGTAGGTTCATAAGTAGTAGGTAGTGTAGTGGTTAAGATGTAGATTCATAAGTAGTAGGTAGTGTAGTGGTTAACATGTAGATTCATAAGTAGTAGGTAGTGTAGTAGTTAAACTGTAGATTCATAAGTAGTAGGTAGTGTAGTAGTTAAACTGTAGATTCATAAGTAGTAGGTAGTGTAGTGGTTAAACTGTAGATTCATAAGTAGTAGGTAGTGTAGTAGTTAAACTGTAGATTCATAAGTAGTAGGTAGTGTAGTAGTTAAACTGTAGATTCATAAGTAGTAGGTAGTGTAGTGGTTAAGATGTAGATTCATAAGTAGTAGGTAGTGTAGTAGTTAAGATGTAGATTCATAAGTAGTAGGTAGTGTAGTGGTTAAACTGTAGATTCATAAGTAGTAGGTAGTAGAGTGGTTAAGATGTAGATTCATAAGTAGTAGGTAGTGTAGTAGTTAAACTGTAGATTCATAAGTAGTAGGTAGTGTAGTGGTTAAGGTGTAGATTCATAAGTAGTAGGTAGTGTAGTGGTTAAACTGTAGATTCATAAGTAGTAGGTAGTGTAGTAGTTAAGCTGTAGATTCATAAGTAGTAGGTAGTGTAGTAGTTAAACTGTAGATTCATAAGTAGTAGGTAGTGTAGTGGTTAAGATGTAGATTCATAAGTAGTAGGTAGTGTAGTGGTTAAACTGTAGATTCATAAGTAGTAGGTAGGGTAGTGGTTAAACTGTAGATTCATAAGTAGTAGGTAGTGTAGTGGTTAAGGTATATATTCATAAGTAGTAGGTAGTGTAGTGGTTAAGATGTAGATTCATAAGTAGTAGGTAGTGTAGTAGTTAAACTGTAGATTCATAAGTAGTAGGTAGTGTAATGGTTAAACTGTAGATTCATAAGTAGTAGGTAGTGTAGTGGTTATGGTGTAGATTCATAAGTAGTAGGTAGTGTAGTAGTTAAACTATAGATTCATAAGTAGTAGGTAGTGTAGTGGTTAAGGTATATATTCATAAGTAGTAGGTAGTGTAGTGGTTAAGGTGTAGATTCATAAGTAGTAGGTAGTGTAGTGGTTAAACTGTAGATTCATAAGTAGTAGGTAGTGCAGTGGTTAAGGTGTAGATTCATAAGTAGTAGGTAGTGTAGTGGTTAAGGTGTAGATTCATAAGTAGTAGGTAGTGTAGTGGTTAAGATGTAGATTCATAAGTAGTAGGTAGTGTAGTAGTTAAACTGTAGATTCATAAGTAGTAGGTAGTGTAATGGTTAAACTGTAGATTCATAAGTAGTAGGTAGTGTAGTGGTTAAGATGTAGATTCATAAGTAGTAGGTAGTGTAGTGGTTAAGGTGTAGATTCATAAGTAGTAGGTAGTGTAGTGGTTAAGATGTAGATTCATAAGTAGTAGGTAGTGTAGTAGTTAAACTGTAGATTCATAAGTAGTAGGTAGTGTAATGGTTAAACTGTAGATTCATAAGTAGTAGGTAGTGTAGTGGTTAAGGTGTAGATTCATAAGTAGTAGGTAGTGTAGTGGTTAAACTGTAGATTCATAAGTAGTAGGTAGTGCAGTGGTTAAGGTGTAGATTCATAAGTAGTAGGTAGTGTAGTGGTTAAGATGTAGATTCATAAGTAGTAGGTAGTGTAGTGGTTATGGTGTAGATTCATAAGTAGTAGGTAGTGTAGTAGTTAAACTGTAGATTCATAAGTAGTAGGTAGTGTAGTGGTTAAACTATAGATTCATAAGTAGTAGGTAGTGTAGTGGTTAAGATGTAGATTCATAAGTAGTAGGTAGTGTAGTAGTTAAGATGTAGATTCATAAGTAGTAGGTAGTGTAGTGGTTAAACTGTAGATTCATAAGTAGTAGGTAGGGTAGTGGTTAAACTGTAGATTCATAAGTAGTAGGTAGTGTAGTGGTTAAACTGTAGATTCATAAGTAGTAGGTAGTGTAGTAGTTAAACTGTAGATTCATAAGTAGTAGGTAGTGTAGTAGTTAAGGTATAGATTCATAAGTAGTAGGTAGTGTAGTAGTTAAACTGTAGATTCATGAGTAGTAGGTAGTGTAGTAGTTAAGATGTAGATTCATAAGTAGTAGGTAGTGTAGTGGTTAAACTGTAGATTCATAAGTAGTAGGTAGGGTAGTGGTTAAACTGTAGATTCATAAGTAGTAGGTAGTGTAGTGGTTAAACTGTAGATTCATAAGTAGTAGGTAGTGTAGTAGTTAAACTGTAGATTCATAAGTAGTAGGTAGTGTAGTAGTTAAGGTATAGATTCATAAGTAGTAGGTAGTGTAGTAGTTAAACTGTAGATTCATAAGTAGTAGGTAGTGTAGTGGTTAAGGTGTAGATTCATAAGTAGTAGGTAGTGTAGTGGTTAAACTGTAGATTCATAAGTAGTAGGTAGTGTAGTGTTTAAGATGTAGATTCATAAGTAGTAGGTAGTGTAGTAGTTAAACTGTAGATTCATAAGTAGTAGGTAGTGTAGTGGTTATGGTGTAGATTCATAAGTAGTAGGTAGTGTAGTAGTTAAACTGTAGATTCATAAGTAGTAGGTAGTGTAGTGGTTAAACTGTAGATTCATAAGTAGTAGGTAGTGTAGTGGTTAAACTGTAGATTCATAAGTAGTAGGTAGTGTAGTGGTTAAACTATAGATTCATAAGTAGTAGGTAGTGTAGAAGTTAAACTGTAGATTCATAAGTAGTAGGTAGTGTAGTAGTTAAACTGTAGATTCATAAGTAGTAGGTAGTGTAGTGGTTAAACTGTAGATTCATAAGTAGTAGGTAGTGTAGTAGTTAAACTGTAGATTCATAAGTAGTAGGTAGTGTAGTAGTTAAGGTATAGATTCATAAGTAGTAGGTAGTGTAGTAGTTAAACTGTAGATTCATGAGTAGTAGGTAGTGTAGTAGTTAAGGTATAGATTCATAAGTAGTAGGTAGTGTAGTAGTTAAACTGTAGATTCATAAGTAGTAGGTAGTGTAGTGGTTATGGTGTAGATTCATAAGTAGTAGGTAGTGTAGTAGTTAAACTGTAGATTCATAAGTAGTAGGTAGTGTAGTAGTTAAACTGTAGATTCATAAGTAGTAGGTAGTGTAGTAGTTAAACTGTAGATTCATAAGTAGTAGGTAGTGTAGTGGTTAAACTGTAGATTCATAAGTAGTAGGTAGTGTAGTGGTTAAACTGTAGATTCATAAGTAGTAGGTAGTGTAGTGGTTAAACTGTAGATTCATAAGTAGTAGGTAGTGTAGTGGTTAAACTGTAGATTCATAAGTAGTAGGTAGTGTAGTGGTTAAGGTGTAGATTCATAAGTAGTAGGTAGTGTAGTGGTTAAACTGTAGATTCATAAGTAGTAGGTAGTGTAGTGGTTAAGATGTATATTCATAAGTAGTAGGTAGTGTAGTGGTTAAGGTGTAGATTCATAAGTAGTAGGTAGGGTAGTGGTTAAAATGTAGATTCATAAGTAGTAGGTAGTGTAGTAGTTAAACTGTAGATTCATAAGTAGTAGGTAGTGTAGTGGTTAGACTGCAGATTCATAAGTAGTAGGTAGTGTAGTAGTTAAACTGTAGATTCATAAGTAGTAGGTAGTGTAGTAGTTAAACTGTAGATTCATAAGTAGTAGATAGTGTAGTGGTTAAGGTATAGATTCATAAGTAGTAGGTAGTGTAGTAGTTAAACTGTAGATTCATAAGTAGTAGGTAGTGTAGTGGTTAAGGTATAGATTCATAAGTAGTAGGTAGTGTAGTAGTTAAACTGTAGATTCATAAGTAGTAGGTAGTGTAGTGGTTAGACTGCAGATTCATAAGTAGTAGGTAGTGTAGTAGTTAAACTGTAGATTCATAAGTAGTAGGTAGTGTAGTGGTTAAGATGTAGATTCATAAGTAGTAGGTAGTGTAGTAGTTAAACTGTAGATTCATAAGTAGTAGGTAGTGTAGTAGTTAAACTGTAGATTCATAAGTAGTAGGTAGTGTAGTGGTTATGGTGTAGATTCATACGTAGTAGGTAGTGTAGTAGTTAAGGTATAGATTCATAAGTAGTAGGTAGTGTAGTAGTTAAACTGTAGATTCATAAGTAGTAGGTAGTGTAGTGGTTAAACTGTAGGTTCATAAGTAGTAGGTAGTGTAGTGGTTAAGATGTAGATTCATAAGTAGTAGGTAGTGTAGTGGTTAACATGTAGATTCATAAGTAGTAGGTAGTGTAGTAGTTAAACTGTAGATTCATAAGTAGTAGGTAGTGTAGTAGTTAAACTGTAGATTCATAAGTAGTAGGTAGTGTAGTGGTTAAACTGTAGATTCATAAGTAGTAGGTAGTGTAGTAGTTAAACTGTAGATTCATAAGTAGTAGGTAGTGTAGTAGTTAAACTGTAGATTCATAAGTAGTAGGTAGTGTAGTGGTTAAGATGTAGATTCATAAGTAGTAGGTAGTGTAGTAGTTAAGATGTAGATTCATAAGTAGTAGGTAGTGTAGTGGTTAAACTGTAGATTCATAAGTAGTAGGTAGTAGAGTGGTTAAGATGTAGATTCATAAGTAGTAGGTAGTGTAGTAGTTAAACTGTAGATTCATAAGTAGTAGGTAGTGTAGTGGTTAAGGTGTAGATTCATAAGTAGTAGGTAGTGTAGTGGTTAAACTGTAGATTCATAAGTAGTAGGTAGTGTAGTAGTTAAGCTGTAGATTCATAAGTAGTAGGTAGTGTAGTAGTTAAACTGTAGATTCATAAGTAGTAGGTAGTGTAGTGGTTAAGATGTAGATTCATAAGTAGTAGGTAGTGTAGTGGTTAAACTGTAGATTCATAAGTAGTAGGTAGGGTAGTGGTTAAACTGTAGATTCATAAGTAGTAGGTAGTGTAGTGGTTAAGGTATATATTCATAAGTAGTAGGTAGTGTAGTGGTTAAGATGTAGATTCATAAGTAGTAGGTAGTGTAGTAGTTAAACTGTAGATTCATAAGTAGTAGGTAGTGTAATGGTTAAACTGTAGATTCATAAGTAGTAGGTAGTGTAGTGGTTATGGTGTAGATTCATAAGTAGTAGGTAGTGTAGTAGTTAAACTATAGATTCATAAGTAGTAGGTAGTGTAGTGGTTAAGGTATATATTCATAAGTAGTAGGTAGTGTAGTGGTTAAGGTGTAGATTCATAAGTAGTAGGTAGTGTAGTGGTTAAACTGTAGATTCATAAGTAGTAGGTAGTGCAGTGGTTAAGGTGTAGATTCATAAGTAGTAGGTAGTGTAGTGGTTAAGGTGTAGATTCATAAGTAGTAGGTAGTGTAGTGGTTAAGATGTAGATTCATAAGTAGTAGGTAGTGTAGTAGTTAAACTGTAGATTCATAAGTAGTAGGTAGTGTAATGGTTAAACTGTAGATTCATAAGTAGTAGGTAGTGTAGTGGTTAAGATGTAGATTCATAAGTAGTAGGTAGTGTAGTGGTTAAGGTGTAGATTCATAAGTAGTAGGTAGTGTAGTGGTTAAGATGTAGATTCATAAGTAGTAGGTAGTGTAGTAGTTAAACTGTAGATTCATAAGTAGTAGGTAGTGTAATGGTTAAACTGTAGATTCATAAGTAGTAGGTAGTGTAGTGGTTAAGGTGTAGATTCATAAGTAGTAGGTAGTGTAGTGGTTAAACTGTAGATTCATAAGTAGTAGGTAGTGCAGTGGTTAAGGTGTAGATTCATAAGTAGTAGGTAGTGTAGTGGTTAAGATGTAGATTCATAAGTAGTAGGTAGTGTAGTGGTTATGGTGTAGATTCATAAGTAGTAGGTAGTGTAGTAGTTAAACTGTAGATTCATAAGTAGTAGGTAGTGTAGTGGTTAAACTATAGATTCATAAGTAGTAGGTAGTGTAGTGGTTAAGATGTAGATTCATAAGTAGTAGGTAGTGTAGTAGTTAAGATGTAGATTCATAAGTAGTAGGTAGTGTAGTGGTTAAACTGTAGATTCATAAGTAGTAGGTAGGGTAGTGGTTAAACTGTAGATTCATAAGTAGTAGGTAGTGTAGTGGTTAAACTGTAGATTCATAAGTAGTAGGTAGTGTAGTAGTTAAACTGTAGATTCATAAGTAGTAGGTAGTGTAGTAGTTAAGGTATAGATTCATAAGTAGTAGGTAGTGTAGTAGTTAAACTGTAGATTCATGAGTAGTAGGTAGTGTAGTAGTTAAGATGTAGATTCATAAGTAGTAGGTAGTGTAGTGGTTAAACTGTAGATTCATAAGTAGTAGGTAGGGTAGTGGTTAAACTGTAGATTCATAAGTAGTAGGTAGTGTAGTGGTTAAACTGTAGATTCATAAGTAGTAGGTAGTGTAGTAGTTAAACTGTAGATTCATAAGTAGTAGGTAGTGTAGTAGTTAAGGTATAGATTCATAAGTAGTAGGTAGTGTAGTAGTTAAACTGTAGATTCATAAGTAGTAGGTAGTGTAGTGGTTAAGGTGTAGATTCATAAGTAGTAGGTAGTGTAGTGGTTAAACTGTAGATTCATAAGTAGTAGGTAGTGTAGTGTTTAAGATGTAGATTCATAAGTAGTAGGTAGTGTAGTAGTTAAACTGTAGATTCATAAGTAGTAGGTAGTGTAGTGGTTATGGTGTAGATTCATAAGTAGTAGGTAGTGTAGTAGTTAAACTGTAGATTCATAAGTAGTAGGTAGTGTAGTGGTTAAACTGTAGATTCATAAGTAGTAGGTAGTGTAGTGGTTAAACTGTAGATTCATAAGTAGTAGGTAGTGTAGTGGTTAAACTATAGATTCATAAGTAGTAGGTAGTGTAGAAGTTAAACTGTAGATTCATAAGTAGTAGGTAGTGTAGTAGTTAAACTGTAGATTCATAAGTAGTAGGTAGTGTAGTGGTTAAACTGTAGATTCATAAGTAGTAGGTAGTGTAGTAGTTAAACTGTAGATTCATAAGTAGTAGGTAGTGTAGTAGTTAAGGTATAGATTCATAAGTAGTAGGTAGTGTAGTAGTTAAACTGTAGATTCATGAGTGGTAGGTAGTGTAGTAGTTAAGGTATAGATTCATAAGTAGTAGGTAGTGTAGTAGTTAAACTGTAGATTCATAAGTAGTAGGTAGTGTAGTGGTTATGGTGTAGATTCATAAGTAGTAGGTAGTGTAGTAGTTAAACTGTAGATTCATAAGTAGTAGGTAGTGTAGTAGTTAAACTGTAGATTCATAAGTAGTAGGTAGTGTAGTAGTTAAACTGTAGATTCATAAGTAGTAGGTAGTGTAGTGGTTAAACTGTAGATTCATAAGTAGTAGGTAGTGTAGTGGTTAAACTGTAGATTCATAAGTAGTAGGTAGTGTAGTGGTTAAACTGTAGATTCATAAGTAGTAGGTAGTGTAGTGGTTAAACTGTAGATTCATAAGTAGTAGGTAGTGTAGTGGTTAAGGTGTAGATTCATAAGTAGTAGGTAGTGTAGTGGTTAAACTGTAGATTCATAAGTAGTAGGTAGTGTAGTGGTTAAGATGTATATTCATAAGTAGTAGGTAGTGTAGTGGTTAAGGTGTAGATTCATAAGTAGTAGGTAGGGTAGTGGTTAAAATGTAGATTCATAAGTAGTAGGTAGTGTAGTAGTTAAACTGTAGATTCATAAGTAGTAGGTAGTGTAGTGGTTAGACTGCAGATTCATAAGTAGTAGGTAGTGTAGTAGTTAAACTGTAGATTCATAAGTAGTAGGTAGTGTAGTAGTTAAACTGTAGATTCATAAGTAGTAGATAGTGTAGTGGTTAAGGTATAGATTCATAAGTAGTAGGTAGTGTAGTAGTTAAACTGTAGATTCATAAGTAGTAGGTAGTGTAGTGGTTAAGGTATAGATTCATAAGTAGTAGGTAGTGTAGTAGTTAAACTGTAGATTCATAAGTAGTAGGTAGTGTAGTGGTTAGACTGCAGATTCATAAGTAGTAGGTAGTGTAGTAGTTAAACTGTAGATTCATAAGTAGTAGGTAGTGTAGTGGTTAAGATGTAGATTCATAAGTAGTAGGTAGTGTAGTAGTTAAACTGTAGATTCATAAGTAGTAGGTAGTGTAGTAGTTAAACTGTAGATTCATAAGTAGTAGGTAGTGTAGTGGTTATGGTGTAGATTCATACGTAGTAGGTAGTGTAGTAGTTAAGGTATAGATTCATAAGTAGTAGGTAGTGTAGTAGTTAAACTGTAGATTCATAAGTAGTAGGTAGTGTAGTAGTTAAGGTATAGATTCATAAGTAGTAGGTAGTGTAGTGGTTATGGTGTAGATTCATAAGTAGTAGGTAGTGTAGTAGTTAAACTGTAGATTCATAAGTAGTAGGTAGTGTAGTAGTTAAGGTATAGATTCATAAGTAGTAGGTAGTGTAGTAGTTAAACTGTAGATTCATAAGTAGTAGGTAGTGTAGTGGTTATGGTGTAGATTCATACGTAGTAGGTAGTGTAGTAGTTAAGGTATAGATTCATAAGTAGTAGGTAGTGTAGTAGTTAAACTGTAGATTCATAAGTAGTAGGTAGTGTAGTAGTTAAACTGTAGATTCATAAGTAGTAGGTAGTGTAGTAGTTAAGATGTAGATTCATAAGTAGTAGGTAGTGTAGTAGTTAAGGTATAGATTCATAAGTAGTAGGTAGTGTAGTAGTTAAACTGTAGATTCATAAGTAGTAGGTAGTGTAGTAGTTAAGGTATAGATTCATAAGTAGTAGGTAGTGTAGTAGTTAAACTGTAGATTCATAAGTAGTAGGTAGTGTAGTAGTTAAACTGTAGATTCATAAGTAGTAGGTAGTGTAGTGGTTATGGTGTAGATTCATAAGTAGTAGGTAGTGTAGTAGTTAAACTGTAGATTCATAAGTAGTAGGTAGTGTAGTAGTTAAGGTATAGATTCATAAGTAGTAGGTAGTGTAGTAGTTAAACTGTAGATTCATAAGTAGTAGGTAGTGTAGTGGTTATGGTGTAGATTCATAAGTAGTAGGTAGTGTAGTAGTTAAACTGTAGATTCATAAGTAGTAGGTAGTGTAGTAGTTAAGGTATAGATTCATAAGTAGTAGGTAGTGTAGTAGTTAAACTGTAGATTCATAAGTAATAGGTAGTGTAGTAGTTAAGGTATAGATTCATAAGTAGTAGGTAGTGTAGTAGTTAAACTGTAGATTCATAAGTAGTAGGTAGTGTAGTAGTTAAACTGTAGATTCATAAGTAGTAGGTAGTGTAGTGGTTATGGTGTAGATTCATAAGTAGTAGGTAGTGTAGTAGTTAAACTGTAGATTCATAAGTAGTAGGTAGTGTAGTAGTTAAGGTATAGATTCATAAGTAGTAGGTAGTGTAGTAGTTAAACTGTAGATTCATAAGTAATAGGTAGTGTAGTAGTTAAGGTATAGATTCATAAGTAGTAGGTAGTGTAGTAGTTAAACTGTAGATTCATAAGTAGTAGGTAGTGTAGTGGTTAAGATGTAGATTCATAAGTAGTAGGTAGTGTAGTAGTTAAACTGTAGATTCATAAGTAGTAGGTAGTGTAGTAGTTAAACTGTAGATTCATAAGTAGTAGGTAGTGTAGTGGTTAAGATGTAGATTCATAAGTAGTAGGTAGTGTAGTAGTTAAACTGTAGATTCATAAGTAGTAGGTAGTGTAGTGGTTAAACTGTAGATTCATAAGTAGTAGGTAGTGTAGTAGTTAAACTGTAGATTCATAAGTAGTAGGTAGTGTAGTAGTTAAACTGTAGATTCATAAGTAGTAGGTAGTATAGTGGTTAAGGTGTAGATTCATAAGTAGTAGGCAGTGTAGTGGTTAAACTGTAGATTCATAAGTAGTAGGTAGTGTAGTAGTTAAACTGTAGATTCATAAGTAGTAGGTAGTGTAGTGGTTAAGGTATATATTCATAAGTAGTAGGTAGTGTAGTAGTTAAACTGTAGATTCATAAGTAGTAGGTAGTGTAGTAGTTAGGTGTAGATTCATAAGTAGTAGGTAGTGTAGTAGTTAAACTGTAGATTCATAAGTAGTAGGTAGTGTAGTAGTTAAGGTATAGATTCATAAGTAGTAGGTAGTGTAGTAGTTAAACTGTAGATTCATAAGTAGTAGGTAGTGTAGTAGTTAAACTGTAGATTCATAAGTAGTAGGTAGTGTAGTAGTTAAACTGTAGATTCATAAGTAGTAGGTAGTGTAGTGGTTAAGGTGTAGATTCATAAGTATTAGGTAGTGTAGTGGTTAAACTGTAGATTCATAAGTAGTAGGTAGTGTAGTGGTTAAGGTGTAGATTCATAAGTAGTAGGTAGTGTAGTAGTTAAACTGTAGATTCATAAGTAGTAGGTAGTGTAGTAGTTAAACTGTAGGTTCATAAGTAGTAGGTAGTGTAGTGGTTAAGATGTAGATTCATAAGTAGTAGGTAGTGTAGTAGTTAAAATGTAGGTTCATAAGTAGTAGGTAGTGTAGTGTTTAAGATGTAGATTCATAAGTAGTAGGTAGTGTAGTAGTTAAACTGTAGATTCATAAGTAGTAGGTAGTGTAGTAGTTAAACTGTAGATTCATAAGTAGTAGGTAGTGTAGTGGTTAATATGTAGATTCATAAGTAGTAGATAGTGTAGTAGTTAAACTGTAGATTCATAAGTAGTAGGTAGTGTAGTGGTTAAGGTGTAGATTCATAAGTAGTAGGTAGTGTTGTAGTTAATGTATAGATTCATAAGTAGTAGGCAGTGGTTAAACTGTAGATTCATAAGTAGTAGGTAGTGTAGATGGTTAAGGTATAGATTGAAAATCAGTAGGTCAAGTTTTCGATTATCAAAAATATAATATTAAAGTGTTTAATAAATGGCTCTTGATAAATCCAGAATATATTAATAAGATAGACTTCGAGTTTAGTTTGAGTTAAAATTTTAAATATTTCCTTGTATGTGATTAAAGGATTAGCGTACGTGACAATAAAGCAATACATTATATTGCCGTATATTATGTAATTTTATATTTTCATATAGTCATACGATCCTTTGTTAAGTTGATATACACTAATTATTATTATTTTGTTATGTTATAATCTAGGGACATTTCTGCTAATTGTATATCTCTTGAAACATTATGTTGTGTCGAGGATAACATACCCTTAATTAATTCAATTTAACCAATTAATCAACTAATCCACTACTCAAACAATACCTACACATTCACTGGTCTAGTCTATTATCGTGCTAACGTTATGAATCACTATACTAACTTATCAGTTCACCCAGTAACCCATTACTAGAATCACAAGTTTTATTAACAAATCTACTATATAATATATATTATTTTATACTATTCATATAATATATTGATTATATAATATATTAATTATATACTATTAATTATATACTATATTACTTATAAAATAGAATATGTGAAAACTTATATACTATATATTACTTATAAAATAGAATATGTGAAAATAGATATAACTGGCTAATACATATATGTGAAATGTAAAGTAGATAACCTGAACAGTAAAGGAAATAATAACCCCAGTCTATCCGATAAGCTGTGAATATGCACAGTATAAAATATATATACATTAACATATACACACACACATATTTATATATACATATATATATATATATATATATATATATATATATATATACATATATATATATATACATATATATATATGTGTATATATATTTATATATATATATATATATATATATATATGTTTATATAAACATATATATATATATATATATATATATATATATATATATGTATATATAAATATACATGTATATATATAAATACACATGTATATATATACATATATATATATATATATATATATAATATATATACACATATATATATATATATATATATATATATATATATATATATATATATATATATATGTTTATATATAGAATAACGATTGTTTAAAATTTCCGAATTCTTTTAAATTTGTTTATATTCTTGTCTAATCACTTCTAGTGCAATTATTATTATTATATTTAAAATAAACGATTAGATTTCACACGCATACATATACACACACGCACACATATACACATACATACACACATATATATATATATATATATATATATATAATAGGGTAAAATGGTCAGCTAACATAATTTTGGCCAAACTTAAATTTATGGGGAGTATTAACTTAATTTAAATAACAATCACCATTCATTGAAATTATAAAGACAATGTATATTTTGACATATGTAATGGTTTGGTAAAATAAGAAAACATAATATATTATTTTATTTCAACACAATAATATTTTGCAGTTTATTAACTTTTTATATTTTATTACTATAGATTTGATTTACTGTGAATCCCATATATAATTAATGTAAAATAACAGTAAAATTTAGATATATTATTAATGTAAAATAAAATTAATATAATAATTGCGATATCACTTACTGGAAGAACTTCATGTCTCATAATAAATATATTGAACTCATACGTAAAATATACATTATACAATATACACTGTATAGTGTACACTGTGCATCGTTAAACAATATAATATATATTTCGGAATACTATAAAATAAGAAAATAAATTGAATAATAATAATTAATTATAATTTTAGTAAAATTATAGAATTTATAACTTGCCATTTTTATATAAACAAATTTTGTATTTAATTATTTATGAGTATTATTATTTGACATTTACCTGACCTATAAATTATAAGGTTATATTTGAATTAAACAATATTTTAATTATATAACCATGTTTTATCGTATGTATGTTATATCAAAATTCAAGAATATTGCAATTTTTGCTGCAACTTTTATAATTATTATGAAATAATTTTTAAAAGAAAATAAAATATAATTAATTACAAAATTTACTTTTCATTAGTTACATCGATTTTAGAGTTTAATTGGAAGAGTATTAGATACATATGTTTATATTAAGATAAGGGATATTAATACCGCTATATACCTAAATCAAGTTATAAAATATAACATTTATTATCTATAATTACGAGGAAATAGGTTTTTCTATACAACCATATGAAATTTGTTTTATGACAATAATGTAATTAGTAATTTTAGACATAATTATAATTTTTTTATAATTACCTAAAACTGCAATATTACGTATATTGATTATTTCAGATGTATTACAAATAGAAATATCGCAAGAGCATCTCAATAATTAGTACACTCAAATAATTATATCTTACCTATACTGTGAGAGTAGATATAATTTAGATATTATTTTATACTAAAACTATTATAAAAGTTGAAATATATAGGTACTCTATGATTGAGTCAAGAGGAACATTTGGTATATGATTTGAATAACAATTTATCTAGACATGTTCGGCTAAAAGAATTATTATCATTAACTCAAACATGTATATTTGATACAAAGTGCTAACTGTAGTTTCAATATATCGAGTATATAATTGCTGACTAGATTTTTATAATTTATTTAATAACGGAAATAAATAGTTGACAATGATATATGTTGTTCTCAATATTTTCAATTATCTTTACAATCGTATACGGTAATTTTAAAGAGAGTAAAATGGGAAAGACAAAGAAAAATGTAGAGATTATGGGATAAATAGATAAATGGAGAGAATTTAACGGAGAATAAGAAATATATGAAGACAATTATATTGAAGGAATACTAATGTAGTTTGTAGTTTGTTCATAAAGGAAGTTAACTATATATGAATCTTACTTGGAATCTATTGTGATATATATAATCGGTGTATATTTCGAATAGTGCGAATAATATGGGCGTGGTTACGAATGGAGGAGATAAACAAGAATATATTGGAATTCTAGTAGTGTATTATAGTAGTAATATTATTAGCGAACAGTGTACGCCGTACAGTGTACGCTAATCATAACAATAGCTGTGATTATAGGAATATGTGATTATAGGTAGGCATCGTCATAGGTAGGTGTAGTTATAGGTACGCGTGGCTATAGGTAGATGTGGTTATATGTAGGCGTGGTTATAGGTAGGCGAGGTTATAGGTAGTTGTGGTTAAAGGTAGTAATAGTTACAGATAATCATGACTACATATCATGTATCTTATCCTGAATTTATATTTAAATTTTAGAATAAATTCAATATTTATAAAATAAGTATTTTACGATACATATCTTCGTTTTATCCTAATTAAGATAATTAATATATATAAAATACAAGATTAAATACGAATTAAAAGTTATATATATATATATATATATATCAAAAAATAAATAAATATATATATATATATATATATATATATATATATATAAATATATTATAGTTGTTATACCATAATTGGAAAAAAATAGTGAAAATAAGTAATCCCAATTCTATTTATAGTAATATGAATTACTACTGTAATATGAAGTAATCATAAGATCTGATATATTTATGTTAATTTACTATCATACACCATAATATAAATTCTAACAAAGATACATGTTAACATAGTACACTATATGACATAGCCATATATGGTTCTATATTTAAATGGAGTAAGATGTCGATTTAAGGTTTTGCGACCTAAATAAAATACAATTTTAATACTATTGATATTGTTAGTCAATATAATATATTACAAAAACTCGTTTAAGTTATATAGAGAAAGTATACTTTCTTTATATATATTTATGTATTCTTTTTTGAATCTCGCATAGGTAGTAGGATTGAATTATGTAATGGTTTAATTCCCATATAGTAATGCACATCTCAATACCATATTCTACTCGTAAATGGCGGTCAATGTGCAGCAGAGTATTTGTCATGGTCAGTATTTTATGGTCTGAGATTAGTATTTAGTTGTCAGTAGTTAGTAGTCATCAATAAGATTATTACGTATATCCCTAATGACCGATAAGGTCGTAGTACTAACATGACACACATTAATACCGATTACGTTAACTCACGGCATGATCTAGAGAAGATGAGCATTCCGGTTATGTCATGCCGATCAACTCTATGACATAATCACCGCGCGTTTCATCAATATTATGTAGTAGTATTTCGTAACGAATTCTAGTTTGTAGCCATGTTGGTCAAGTTACGCAATACTCTTCTCAGTGCAGATAGTATAACAATTCTACGGTCTATTAAGCATGATTAAACGAATTAGTGACCATTTGTATTTAATATAAATACTAGCTTATAGGAATGGAAGCAGATTCTAGAACGTAATATCGCTACACTTTTATCATTTAAATTACAATTGTAAATATAATGCCAAATATATTAGCAAATTGTCGACGAATTTATATTAACCACATTCATTGTATATCATTATTCCAGTTATCTAATTTAACAAAAGCTCCTTTTTCTACTAAACTCACACAGCGACAAAATATATAATCTTATTAATATAAAGTATTCGATTCAACAAAAATCAATCGCTAAAATTGCGTATGCCTAAAACTTCGAAAAATCCGAGACAATAATAGCCAGACCTTCCGATTTAAACTCCGATTAAAATATATT
>OZ038315.1:21712216-21772216 GCA_964035775.1 Osedax frankpressi | reverse complement strand
AAGTACTGAAAGTAAATAGAATTTTGTTTAGATATTATATTTATCTTAAAATAAATATATAGATAAATAAAACCAGATTGTTTTTGGGAATGTTAAGAAGATTTTAATAGTTTTTAAAGAAGCTTTTGAATTAAGCAATAAGTCAAATAATTAGTTAGTTATTTCAAATATTCTAATAGTCAGTAGTGCAATATAAATTTTAAAGGATATGATATATGTTTGTTACTGTCAATCTTAATTACTAGTGACTTTACTGTCCGCCCAACTACTATATTATTAATATCAGTATGTAGTATGTAAACAGTTATTAATAGTTTAAAGTGGTAAATAATATTATATAATATTAGATAGCATTATGTATATGTAAGACAAGTGTATTTATAATTAATTATATATTGGAGTATATTATATAATAGTATTTATATTAACATTTGGATATTATATAACATATTTCAACTAACTCAATTATAAAATATGTAATAATATAATATCAATTTATAAAATGCATTGTGATTTATTAAACATCATAATTGATAGATTAAATGTAACACGTCATGGCAATTATCAAGATATACATAGTTAAAATATTATGTAATGATGCTGTATATTTATATATTTATATATTATGATGATGTACAGAGCGAATTGTTGATATTTATATAGTATAATGACAATCTTAATGCATATATAATTGTTTATATTTGTATCATACCTTATTTACATTTCTTATCGTACATTTTTACATTTCTTATCTTACATTGTTTCAATTTCTTAGAATATATTGTTTTAATTATTTACATTTCTTATCATACATTATTTACATTTCCTATCTTATATTGTTTACATTTCCTATCTTACATTATTTATATATCTTATCATACATATCTTATCAAATATTACATAAATTTCTTATCTTTTAATTATTCCTAAGTCATTTCATCTCAACTTTCAAATATAATACATTATCTACTAAAGTATTGTGTATACAATATTATTAAATAAATATGCAACTGTCTTATTGTTAATTCGTATTACTTAATATTAAATCATATTTTATAATACAGATATTTATATAAATCGAAATGTCGGTTAGAAACTTCAAATTCTATATTAAAATATTAACACAATCAGATTATTATTCATATGATACAATACATTCTAGAATATCCCGTGAAATTCATTAAGATAAATAGTTAATCTTGTTTCATTATCTTTATCATCCATTTCCGATCCATCATTTGTAGTGGCGGCTTTTACCCCAAGGAATGAACTCTTCAGCTATATGAAAAAGTTCCCCTTTTTAAACGTAACTTATTTATATTTATTTTATTATTATCTTAACACAATAATCTACTTGTATAAAACATTTAAAATAATAATACTAATAATATCGTGAATTGGATATTATACATTGGTTATCGTAAATTTCATAATTTACATTGCAAATCATACTCTTCATATCGTAAATATGATATCGTATAGTGCATATCATTCATTTAATATCATACATTGAATATCGTAGTTAAGGAATACACGGTACGTTATTTCTTGCGTTTCCAGTGAGGCCTAATCCATAAGCAAATAATAACTAATTACTTACAAATGTTGGCTGTTCTTCCTTGTCCTGCGTGACATATCGAAATGAGAACGGTTACGTAATATATTACGACATTAATGGACAAATACGGACAGCTGAGTTCTCGCATGCTTCGAATACCAAATATAATGTACTCGTCGAATGACCATAAAGGTCGTCTATTTAACAAAATGTACTATTTAGCTTTATAAAACATATTTTCAGTTAGCATAATATCTGACCTAATATAATATATATATATATATATATATATATATATATATATATATATAAATATAAATATGTATATTTTAAAAGAGCTGTTTCTGAGGTTCTGTAATGAATATTTATGAAGGGAGACTATTTTACATGTATTTTTATATATAATCAATACTATAAAACTCCAGGGATTATATATCTGTACAAGTGATTAGTAAGCAAATTGCGAGAATACATTTGTATATACGTGTTAATTTTCTATTATGATTGATATATACTTACATATCTGAATTTATAATATATACAAAAGAAAACGATCCTAATTATATTAACAGTATATCTCCTTAACAGAAATATATATGTGTGTATGGTATACGTGTTAATGATATAAGGTTATGTCAGAGATATATGCAATACATTAACTCACATAGAAGGTTAAATCAACAAATTGATCATTGGCAAAGTTATATAATAAACATATTTGTTTACAAACTCAGCACGAACTACGCATTATATAACCTAACCCGTTTTTAGTTATTATTTGTTTACGTAGTATTTTCATAATATTTTGATATGTATACAATATGAACTATATTATTTTTACATAAATAATGATTTATATTTATCTCTCTCGCTCTATATTTCTCTACAAGTGTATAATCATTCACTGCCGATATAATGTTAATATGTGATGTTACTCGACCGGAAATGCATGTTACATAGGCCCCCCGTTACTAAGTAATCAGGCAATCTGAATATGTGAGTTAGACTATTTTAAGGAAAAAATACACGATGGTATATATAAATTTGCATCATGAATGGTTAATCGAGTTAATCAAAAAGTTGGCTGATTTAAATTAATGTTTATTATATGATACAATTTAGAAAACTAAAGTTATTCGTACAATTATACCTATCGAAATAGATATCGATGCAATTCTATTTCTCATTCGCGTACATAATATTAATATATCGTCTCGGGTATTGCAGGTACCGGACACCTTCTTCGCGAACGATAAGAACTCTTTCTTGCACGATGTTACGGAGAAGAATAAGATGGTAAGACTTCACGGCGACGGCTCAATCACTTATGGAATGAGGTTATACTTTATTACTTTTGCATGAACACAATTTGTATGGCTGGAATATCTCGTCCGGTTTCTGATATACTAAAATTGAATTGCTGAATCCTATAACTCGTAGTTTCCTACTATGCGGTATTAGTATGATCTACAATATACAGTGTATATGTATAATATATATATATATATACATACATTTCTAATAACCGAATACCGATATTAGCTTTATATTATATATACCTAGAATAACTATTTCCATGGCAACCATTAGGTTTACGACTACTTTGGCATGCATGATGGATCTACACCATTATCCCCTTGATAAACAAAACTGTACAGTTGAAATCGAAAGCTGTTAGTATGATTACAATGATACACATAGCAGTATACAGTGTAGACCGTATTGTGTAGACCGTATTGTGTTGACTGTATTGTGTTGACCGTATTGTGTAGACCGTATTGTGTAGACCGTATTGTGTAGACCGTATTGTGTACAATGTGCGATGTATATTGCATAGCATTTCTCATTCCAATGAATTATATATAGGCAGATAATTAAGACTAATCAGTAAGATGCATTGTCATTGTATATCTATTACATAATACATGTATAATCTTAATGAACAAAGCAATATAATGCATTATGAAGTTTAACTGATTATAATCACTCGTGAATATATCTACAAATAAAGATGAAGAAATTGGTAAATAAAAAAATGAATTATTATAAACTTGAAGATATTTTAAATATTTACTATTAAACCATTTAGTTATCCTTTAAATTATAAACGGTCTCCTTTAAACTATCGTCAGCCGGGATATCGCTTAATGATTAATGTGACGGGTACAATATAATGTAATAAAACAAATTCAACAATTAGTTAATTGTTAATATCGATCCAAGTAGTAATCACTAAACGACTTGCAACTCCCAGGACATCTCAAATCCTATAGAATATGTTCCTCCGTCGTTGTGTCCAAGTATTTATATCACATGATTACGGTATCCTTGTAAATAACATCTTCTCGGTGTCTCGTATAACTAAGTTACGGCCGCGGGGGAGAATCGATGACCTGGCTAATCGATACGAGTTATTGGTCGGCCGTTGCACGCTTATTACTAGATATAGTCAACGTTTACGACGATAGCATTATCGATAACGGCGTTACGTATAGAGAGATAATAGTCGCGACTTAGTAAATTCACTGTACTCTAACTAGACCTCTCCCTGAGTACGCATGACAGGCATTCGTTGAACTGTTATATATACAGTATTGATGGCGAATTGTGTATTTAGAATTTATTTTATTAAGGAGAATATTATGACTAATGAAAATTAGGCGATAAATAAAAACTAAATAATAAATTGATGCATGAATTCAGAAACTTAAAAGCTTTATTAATTAAATTAAAAGCTTTATTAAATTAAAATGCATTTATTTCAATACAATTTATTGATTGATTATATTTATGTAATACAAATATTATTGGGAGTGGAACGATTTGTACTTATTGTTGTGTGGGCAGTTGAGGAAAAGTTTAAACTTAGATTTCGACTTTATTGTAGGTGATCAAATGTTATCTTCGTCGTAGAGTTGGGTAAGTTTCTAGTTCTACAAACTCGAGTTTGTATTGGTATGTATATCGATTAGTCCAGTATCGGTCTAGTTTACGAATACGTCGTTGTGTTGGCCAGAAATGTATATTCATGAGCGGAGTAGTAATTCGAAAATATATTTTGTATTTCCGTATACAACTATATCTTCAGCATATATCATCAGGTTATAATATTAATAGTGAAATCGTGTATATCGAAAAAATGGCATGGGAGACACAATAATGGTTTTTGTGTTTGTTTAATAAAATTGATATCTATTCCACATAAATATCGTCGATTTGTACTCATCAATATTGATAGATAATCAAAATATAGAAACACTAGATATATATCTGATACATATATTTATGTTAGTCGAGAGAGTAGTATATTAAAGTTAATAGTGTATAAGTAGATGGATAACTATAGGAACATAACTCGGCAATGTTGATGTAGAGAAGCAGATTATAAGGAATAAACTTATAGATTTTGTATCCCTAATATTAATTACATTTTGATTGCATTCTAATTCCTTATTATGCAAAGTAGATAGTGTATATACATGTAGTTGATAAGGTATTTACATTTTTTCAAAAAATATTAATTAATAGAGAGAGATGAGAGATTGGACTGATGTATAAGAATATAAATTAATATGGTGTCTTTTTTCTATGATAAGCATTAATTATTGATTGTTTAAGTTTTTGAAAATAAATAAAATTAATATTGATATATATATATAATATATTTACATATCAGAATCCCTGATATATGTGGGGATATATTTAATGCGACGAGCGGGCTTTGATCATTTGATGGTCAAATTACGTACGTATTAATTATATGTTGTATGTAAAAAACGTTGGGTAGAACGATGACAGTTAAGGGATCAATGGTGTTATATTAAAGGATATAGTTTGTTCAGTTGTTTTATTTGAATTTAGTTATGGATTATAAAATATTTGTCAGAAAAAAAGGTTAGCGAACTTTTCAAATAATTTCTTATTTTTTTGTAGATAAGCATCCGTTTGTATATTAGATAAAGTATTTAAATATATTATTTGTTATAATAATGTTATTCGTAAACTAGTTATGTTTATGATTACGGTCATTAAGTGGAAGAGGAATATTTCATAATTAGGTAACAGAATATTTTCTAAAGATTCGTTCTAATTTTTGGATTAATTGCCTATATTTATTATATATACGTATTACTAATATTAATTACATTTTGATTTCATAGTATTTCATTTAACATTTTATATTTTAGGCATCATACAAAATATTTATTGAACTGTAATCAGTATATATATATTGTGATTACATATGAATATTAATTTATTTTTACAACATATAGTGGAAATATAACTATATAAAAATGGATGACAGATAATATATTTAGTATTTGTATAAAGTCTATATTTATATTTATATATTATAATTCAATTATATCCATATCTAAAAAAGAATACTAGTGATTATATTTTATTATATTTATAATCATGTGAGTGATATCACTCACATGATTTTTTCATATAATATTTATTGAGCTATAATAGAATATGATAATATAAACACTATGAACTTCTAAATTCCATATACATAACTCATGTCATTGGCATACGTAGATGGCTACCCTATGCAAGATGTTATAATGAGATGGAAAGGGGAACGAAACTCCATTACGGGAGTGGATAATGCCGATATTCCACAGTTCTCAATTGTACAATATCACACGTCTTCTACCGTGGAACGATTAGCTACAGGTTAATATCGGTGATAATTTGAATATAGGGTAAACTTGAGAGTTTCTTTATATATATTATTAATCATCATCCAAAAGTACCGAGAAAAGTGGTTCTATATAAATTAAAATCCTAGCTTTGTGTTATTTGGAAATATTTCAATTCATTATTTGTAATTGAAATAAACTACTTAATATTCAGTTAACTTAATATGAACTTATAATGAGTTACATTAATTATCGGAATTGAAAATAGTTGATATATAATTTCACATTTACTATTTCATAAATAAAATGATATACAAAATTTTAAGATTTGAACGCTAAGATACACTATCTTTGCAACATATTTAGTATATATACTATATAATACTAAACATTATAGATATATAATTTTTAAGAATGCTGATTAATTAAAATAAATGAAAACAGGTTTTAAATATACAGTACAACGTACAGTTTATATTCCAATGTCTAAATTGCACATCATATTCGCCGTCACAACACTTTGTATATAAATAACTATTTGATAATATAATTCAAACATTTAACTTCCCTGTGTCTAGGAGATTACCAAAGACTATCTTTATCATTCACGCTACGGAGAAACGTCGGCTACTTCATATTTCAGACCTACCTACCCTCAATACTGATTGTAATGTTGAGTTGGGTGAGTTTCTGGATTAACCATGAAGCAACTTCCGCCCGAGTGGCTTTAGGTTAGGTTGAGTCAGGAATATGTTTAGCCAGATTCACTATAATTGCTTTTAAGTTATGGTTATATGTAAGTTATGCTAGGCATCACATTATATATATTCATTTATTATAGACTACTAATTATAGATTTGACCTATTTATCATATAGCTCGAGCAAATAAATCAAATTAATATAAATTAGTAAATCCAGTAAGAACATTTAAAAGCCAATAGAATATAATAAATGATAAAAAATATTATACATTAAAACGATAAATGGAACAAAAATAAAACAAATACAATTGAACAGCTATTTTGTAATGACTTTGTCGTGTTTGTCTTTCTTTCAATCCAAACTTTCGTACTGATTCAGAATATCCTCTTTATATTGTAATTTTATTTTAGTTAATATCATAGTGTTCCTATAATGAATTTTTAACTCATTACGATACTCTAGACCATTTAATTACAAAGTAATATCCCGATATCTGCATATTGAATGGCTATTACTTAACTCAAGTGTTCCGTACACTAACCAAAGTCGTGTCTTTTGGCTATCATTCGCAACATGCACTTGTAACTGAATATTATATGACCAGTTAAGATTGATAGTATAGATATACAATATTAGTGGCTCTAAATAATGACTCCGTGGGCAGTGAGTTCATATTTACGTGATGTCAGATGTATAGCTGATATCATTATCGATAACTGGGATATCAAGTTTGTTATGATTCTAGTTGTATCTAGACACTAGTTATTCCCTGGGAAGATAGCTTGACTATCCTAGCTACCACCTTCTCTAATTGCTAATCTTAGATATTGTATCTACTTGTATGGCAATAACGAATTATCATCGATTGTATTTTTATAGTTCATACCATCGGATACATCAATTGAGGTCTCCAAATGTCAAGATGAGTCTAGCATTCTAGTCAAAATATTTCCTCCATTAAATTCATATGCATATGCATATAATCCATTCCGTTATTTTCTTGAGAGGGAACTGTTGAATCTACATTACTAGTATCATTACTAATAGGATGGTAATTGTTAGGTGGATAATATGATATTATATATAATTTTATCTGAAAAAGAAATAAGTTGTAATGCTTTGATCATTATCCATATATCAGCTTCTACCATTTGCTTTGGTACGGATAATCTCCCACTAGCCTTTTATATTTAGAAGGAAGTAATTGCCACAGTATCGGGTGTATTATCGATATAACTTAGAAAGAATATTATTAATTCTGTAAAATTCATGTAGTTTATCCACTTCTATTTTACCAGAAGTAAGATTATCTAACAGTAGATATTACTATGGATTCTTAAAGCATCACATTTTACCATGGAGTGATTGAAAGAATTTGTAGATTATATTAAATTTATATTTAATTGAAAAGAAAATATTCTCGAAATTACTTTAGTAATTTCGAGCCAATTTTAATTCCTGGATATATTTGATTTTCTTTGTTTTTTAAAAAGTAAATAGTTTGCGCATCGAATTCGTTCTACGATTGAGCATGTTTCCCTTTAGAGCACAATCAATAGTGATTTATATTTTAGTAGATTTAAGCGTAGGTCTAAGGACGTTGCCATATATTTGATACTATACACACATTCTTACATTCCTTTTACATATTTGGCAAGTAGAATAGAATCATTGGCATAGGTAGTGATAAAAATACATTTACTAACTGTGCAAAATAATTGGATGATAACTATCATGTTTTCATAGTCGAACTTTATCTTAGGTAGAAATGTCATATCAGTTATCTGGCATGTTAAATATTTACATATATAAATGTATATATATATATATAGATATGTATAATTAAATATATATAAATGTATATATATATATATATAATTAAATATATATATATATATAAATGTATATATAGATACATGTATATATATATACAATTATATAATATGACATATAAAAGATATGACATTTATCATTTCTTTGTCATACATATCGCTATTATTAATTTATTAAATTACAAAATATTCGTTCATTTTGTTTACCAATATTACAAACATTACAATACCATTCCATCACACAGGTATAACCACTGTGCTCACCATGACAACAATCAGCACAGGGGTAAGATCCAGTTTGCCTCGCATCTCTTATGTGAAAGCCATCGACATCTATCTGGTAGGAAATATAACATTACAGTTTTAATTAAACAGTTTTGAAGTTTGTATGGTTTTGAGTTTGATGGTTCCATCAAAACAGTATTTAAATTGATTTACTAATATGAAGCGAATCTACCTATCTATCCAATATTAATTTATTATTGAGAAATATTAAATTTGAATACATATTTATTACAATAAGATTATAAAATCAGTTAAAAAGAGTAAATATACTTTATTGTAGATACATTTTTAATAAAACTTTTTTATAATACATAATTACTATCTAAATCAGTGAAATTAAAATACAATATTCAAAAAATGTATTCAAAAATAAGTTTATTTTCTAAATATGAACTCTTTGGTGATTTAATTGTTATTTAAACAAATAATATGTGTATATATATAAATATGATATATATATATTTATATATATGAAAAATTATATTATCCCAAATTTAAGATTTCCAAACAAAATTGTTTACACATCAAAATATGTGTAAACTTTATGTTTACTTAATTATTTTTTAATCCTAATAAATATTCAATTTTATATTTGAGCGTAAATATATACTAAATAAAGATGTTTATAAAGCTATTAAGAATGCTGTCAACTTATTTAATTATTGTATTTATTTCTCTATAATCTGATACATCATTGATTAGGTTTATATATATATATATATATATAATATCCTACTTATAACAGAAAAAAACGTTAACTATAACTGTACTACCACTTATGTAGGTGATGTGTTTTGTATTTGTGTTCGCGGCTCTACTAGAATATGCAGCAGTGAATTACACATACTGGGGTGCTAGAGCTAAACGTAAAGCCAAACGACTCAAAGAACAGAAGAGAAAATTCGAAAAAGAATATGAGGTATTCAATTTATGGTATATTATATAATAATGGTATTGCACATTTTCATTATGTAATACACCTTGATAACAATATTTTATAATATCAATTTTGTCACAAAACGTGTTTATGTTTATACATTTTTATGTTTATACTTTACTACAAATTTACTAAACTTTACTACAATTGACTTTAAATTTCTAACACAAATCTGGAATACTTAATAATAATAAATTATGAATAAATGTATTGGGGGTTTTACTAACCTACAGTAATCCTAATTTTCATAATTATTTTAATATTCGGATAATCCCACAAAATAAATTAAATACTTAATGATCACAGTTAGTTAACAGATGACCTTTCACCCTACTTCTCATACAGGATACAATAGACATCGAAGAAGATATTTGCGAAACTTCGAAACGGATGTCTCCGTTGCAGAGTTTGCGTTCTCAGCAGACTTTCAACTACGGCTCTCCGGAATGCACTCGCAACAACTATATGGGAGGAGATTCCGCGAGCGGGGGACTCGTCGAACAACCAGAGAGTTCCACGCACACCTTCCGTATCTCTTCAAAAAAGTTAGCGACTGTGAACAATAACCTACTATAGAATAGAATAGCATAGAGGTATGCAGTTTGTTATCTAATCAATTTACGTTTTCATTGTAAATCGTGTACGTAGGTAATAAATTATGTTTCGCTATTGTAATGTATTATATGAAAGAATACAATATGAAAGAAACAAAATATATATTAAATTTGTATACGTAGATAAGTTAGAGATATATGATATGTTTTAATCTAAGACTCTCATAATTGTAATAATATGTGAATGACGAGAGTCTCGCGTAATCAGGTCATGCCAAACGAGGAGGCGTGTCCTCGCCAGAACGGGTACGGCGTGCACCGACTCCAACTCTTTCGGCGGACCGTTCCAACGCCGCAGGAAGGTCATGGCCACCGTACGAAAGCACGCGAAACGCATCGGACAACGCCTTCCAACCGTGAAAGACGTCAACAAGATAGACAAATACTCGCGGCTGTTCTTCCCGTCGCTATTCATTGTTTTCAACATCTGCTATTGGTGCTACTACCTACTGCAGGAGTGACGAGCGACACTACCAATGTCTACGCACAACGGCGGCACAGGTCTTCCAGCCAAATGCGTTGCCCAACGGTAAATGTATATATACAATAGATTTTCTTAATATTTTATATCTTCCGCCACTCTATATCTCACCCCTCCAGTGCTAACGTATAACATAGAATTGTACATATTCGGCTGTAATAGCAATATCCTCGAAGAAATATCGATACTATCTACGGCGTCATCTTAATTGAGATATGTAACTATTGAACCAATAACGAATGCGAAATTTAGTGATTGGCATGTTTATATTTGAACTCATCTCACACAAATTGAGCGATTGATATGTACACACTATAACTCATCTCAACTAATTAAGTGATTTACATATTTACCCTGGACATAATCTCACACTAATTAAGTGATTTACATATTTACCCTGGACATAATCTCATACTAATTAAGTGATTTACATATTTACCCTGGACATCTCACACTAATTAAGTGATTTACATATTTACCCTGGACATTTCACACTAATTAAGTGATTTACATATTTACCCTGGATATAATCTCATACTAATTAAGTGATTTACATATTTACCCTGGACATCTCACACTAATTAAGTGATTTACATATTTACCCTGGACGTCTCACACTAATTAAGTGATTTACATATTTACCCTGGATATAATCTCATACTAATTAAGTGATTTACATATTTACCCTGGATATCTCACACTAATTATGTGATTGGCATGTTTACACTCATCTCTCACAAATTTATGTTTTTTATTCAAAGTACATATTTAAAAAGTCATATTATTTCAGATTATTAAATAAAATGAACAATTCTCAAACTAAGCCATTAGATAAATAATAAATGTTGACAGACGGATATCAGACAAATATATCTCATTTATTATTATATCATAATACACTTTTTTGTTAATCATTTTCTAATATATATATGGTATATCTTTATATATATATATAAGGCAGTGGCATTTGCTTACATTATATTATTTAAATATCAATGCAAAAGCTCTGGTATTATTTATCCAAATAATTGTTGACAATAAAAATACATATTGAAAAGAATTTTCATTTTAATATTAAAAATAAACACCAACACATAAATATATTCTTTAAATTAAAAATGGAATGAATAGATTTATTATTATTAGTTAAACATAATTTAACTAGTAATATATAAATAAGTATTAATAATATAAATTTTGACTTTAACTATTATATTAGTTTTTATAACTAATATATTAGTTTTTATATAAGATTTTATACAAATTATATAAATATATTATGAATTAAATACTTACAAGAACTAATGTATCCATATTAAATACACTATTATTCACATCAATTTATTTACTCAATATTAATTTATAATTGTATAGATGATAAATGGCAATAATATATTCATAAATTTATTTTAATAAAATCTTAATTTGTAGATCAGTGTAATAATACATTAAGTAAATATATTGGTTACAGTTTATTTAAAGGAAACTAGAGGTAATCAATATTTATAAAATGTAGTTTATTTCACGTATTTGTCCATGAACTTCTTGTGGAATTCTGATCTCAGGGTATCGTTAATGAAGCGTCCTTCTTTAGTATTATCATCTTTGGCGCAGTTCTTAAACACTACATCGTCATCCCACCTGAATATTGGAAATCATTGCAATGTAGCAATGGTTGATAGGTATGACATACTATAAAGAATATTGTAATATACAAATTGGCTGATTGCTTTATTATAAATAGGTGTATAAAGAGGTATAGGTATAGGCAAAGATATTATTATTCTATTGTAATCTTAAAGAAAACATACAAATGTAATATAATTGTATTATTAATTGTATTTATCTTATCTAATAGAGACTTTCTGAATCAACAAATATGTAAAATATAAATAATATAAATTTTAGTTTTTAGAACTTGAATTTCTACATTACTTTTGGAATATATTTAATCTAAATATATAAATAGTTTATAAAACAATATTGAAATATCATATATTTGGTTTATGTTATAACATTCCAATTTAATAGCAGATTATGTTATGGAAGGAAGGAATGTATACTTTATACTACACAATACATATGAGATCAATGCAGTAAATAAAGAGCCATTTACTGTTACTCACCTTCTTTTTACTCTGAAATCACTTTGTCCTTGGGTCTGTTGTATCAAAGGATTTCCTCGTAAAATGTTCTCTGTCCTAATTCTCTCAGCCTCTGCTTTCTTCTCGATTTCCTATATAATAATGAAATTAGGAAGTTATCAATAAATTATTTTTAATATTTATATTGTAAATGATAATAATTCATTAATATTTAAATTATATATATTTTTTATTAAAAATTATCAATAAAATAAAATCAATAACTATTCTACAGGGTGTTTAGATTGTTATTATTATAGAAATTATAAAGATCAAACCTAAGTATCTATATTAATATAATATTCTAATTATATTTTGCATATTAGAAGTAAATTAAGTGGATTGAACTATAATTACATTTTTATTTTAATTAATGTATATATAATAATTTATAAAATAATCTATGATTTATTAAAAATTACATAATAAATTAAAATATTAAATATATAATATGAATATTTAATCAATAGTTTATTCATGATGTGAAAATATAAATATGTATTATTGAATATCGGTTATATATTTAAAATAATTAATTATATAAATAAAATATTTTAAATATCTATATTTTTCATATTATTATGAATATTCTATCAAATCGTAAATAACTTACGATAAATACTTACAATAATATTAAATAATATATATACATAGAATTACTAGAAATTAAATAACTATATATTATCATAAACAATAATGATAACATCTATATAATATATATACATATTATTAATCTCAATATATTTAAAAATAATTAAGAAAATTTCACATTAATTAGAATATAAACAATTAAAATTAATTTTATTATTAATTAAATTAAAAAATAATTAACAAATATTAGATATTTCTGTACTTCACCAAATTCTGCTTAAACATTTTGTAATCATTGGTTTTATTATAAAATTAATTAATTAATTAATTGCCTGTATTCCTACATAATTTAACACAATCGTAATTAACAATATTTATAATAATTGTATATTTAATATTTACAAGAACAGTTTAAAAATTATAAATGTATTAGTTATTAAGTAAATTGAAATGTAATTATTTCTAAACACATATAACATCTATATTAAAAACTACCATTAATAAATTATATTAATATCTAGTATTAAATGAATACTAGATATTGAAATGACTATTAAAACAGACTAGTTCTATTATTTTATTTTGTATTTTTCATTGAATTAATATTAGTAAAAAGATTAAGTGAACAGCAAATGGAACTAAATAGAATATATTATACAATGAATAATTGTTACAGAAACAATAGAACTTATATAATAACTTTAAATGTTTTTTCAGCTGCCCTTTCCTTTTTGATCTTATTCAGTTCGGCCAAAAGCTCGGCAGTGTCATCCTCCTCATCGCTATCATCGGAATTACCGGAATCGTCCTAAATATGAAATAATGTCCTCTAGGAAGGTAATCTTGAATATAATTCAATATAATACAAATATTTATATTATATATTATATTACATAATATATTTTATACATTTTCTGTGAATCTCAAAGTAATCTCATATTCTGATTGTTAATATTTGTTAAAAAATATATATTATTATTTATAAAAAAATTAAAAGTATATCTTACTATTAATAAAGATACTCATTTTCTATCTCCTAATTATAACAAACGTCTGCCTCAATGGGATCATCGGCATCGAGGTTTTTGGGTTGTATTTCTTGTCCTGCAAGTCGCTTGTTGTAAGGTTGGTTTCGTTTGCTGTCGCGAGATGTGCGTTCTCGATCGTCCAACTCCTTCCTGTAGTCGCGGCCGCTGTGTTCATTCACTGTACCTTGGCCAGGTTGCCTAAGAAACCAATAATTATAAGTCAACTATTTATCTCTTGCCTATATTGTTACACTATATTACAACGATCTATTCATACAATGTATAATTATAATTTTTTAATTAAGGTTTATTCTAATCAGCGGAAACAGCAATATTGATACACTTATACGATGAATTAGAATTTCCAATATTATTATTGTATCTCTAGTTTACGAAATATCTATAATTTCTTAAAACTTATATTATTATAAATATTATAATATATGCAATATTATATATACAGTAATCACACGACTATGAATATGAATTTGCATATTTATTATAATTAATAATTTAAATAATATTTTATATATGCAATTCACATATATAAGTAAACCACATAAATAAATCATATGTATATGTTTAATTATCAAATATATTAATTTACCACTAGTATAAACCGATAAATACAAATTATATTTATATATTTGATAAAATTACATAATTACATTTATAGTCTTATATTCGACATCAGCATATGAATGCGATGCATTATAATATTATACTACATTAACCAATAAAATCGACTTACAAATATTTTAATTAAAAAAAATATATATTCATATTACAGTTATTCATTTTAGAATGATACATATTCAAGAAATTATATTCAGTTATTTTGTAGGTAATTAATTTTTACGAAATTTAACTGGCTCATTATAATTATATATATATATATATATTAACTGGTTCACCTATAAAATCAAATTAAGAATATTTTAATTACAGAATAATAATATTCACATATATAGTTATTCATTTTAAAATCCTGCATATAAATCAAGAAATTATAATCAGTTATTTTGTATATAATTAATTTTTACGAATTTTAACTGTCTCATTTTATATATTATTAATCTAATATGTAATTGACAATTAACATAATTAATAATAATTTAATGAAACATATTTATACCTGTATTTTAATTTAGTATGGGAAGGTAAATCACGGCTAGAATATTGCTTTGATAGAGAACTTAAATCTCCCTCTGCTTTCCCAGAACCTCCTCTAGCCGGGTCAAAAGTTGGCCTGGCAGCAGTAGTCATATTAAATTTCGAATAAAAGTAATTTGCTATTTATTAATATTATTAATATTTTTTGTCCAAAGAAAATAGATTTTAAAATTTTTTAATAATAATAATAGATTTTAAAATTATACACTATTATTTATTAGATCGGTAACCTGATAACCTGATTAGGGATATTTATATATAGAAATTATTGATGATCTTTATAGATATATATGAAGTAAATTATGTAATTACTTTTAGAATCATAGTCTAAGTTGCTTAAATGATTAAATATGCTTAAATGATAACAAAATGTATATGGGGTATTTGAGTATTAAATTGTTATAAAATAAATTAATAATTCAAAAAACATTACTAAATACATAAATAAGATATTTTCAAAATATTGAATATTAATTAATATTAAAGATATTGTACACATGCATCATGTGATACCCACGTTAGTATAAATGATCATATAAGTAAACACATCCTATAATCTACAATGGTCCAGAGTAACTGTTCGATGGAATTGATTCGTTGAGGGTTGAAATAGATATATTTTTTATCGAACAACATTCCGAAAAATAACAAGATGTTAGCCTATTTATTAATTATTTATTTCATCAGATTATGTAATTTTTAGTCGCATTCAATGTTAGTACTTTATAATGACATAACGCCATAACGGCTATTACGTATTGAGATATACATAGTACTACCGAAGGGTAAGCTCATGTTTTTGAAGCGAAGGAAGGCTATTAAATATCGTCAATTTTTTGGATGGCTGATCGAGGTAGAACAATCAATATCAAGAATGGGCGTCGAATTTCTAGAAGGTAATATTTGGTGTATTTATTCATTAGCGCACATATAGTGCAGTGCAATAAGTGCATCCGTTGCCTCTAGTGTAATCTATAATGTAGTCTTTAAAT
This sequence comes from Osedax frankpressi, assembly GCA_964035775.1. NCBI lineage: Eukaryota > Metazoa > Annelida > Polychaeta > Sabellida > Siboglinidae > Osedax > Osedax frankpressi. Next base: position 21,755,229 of record OZ038315.1, on the reverse strand, counting down.
AACTGTTTCATATATTTAAGTGTTAGACTTAATATTAGATTTTAGCAATAAACGAGACTTAAGACCAGCCTATTGGCGATGTGATCGGCTCAACAACGATTATGGACTTACTCTCAAAGTTTCCGATTAAAGCGATATATGTTGGACACGATTGGATCATAGATGTTATATGATCATCATCTAGGCGTTTTGGTATCGCATTGAATTGTAAGTAGACTACATTTCAAGGGTAAATCCCGAGGATATGTTGCGGATAACTGGACCTAGTAAATCCACCTAAAAATATCTCATCGGAATTATAAACTGCGACGAATATAATATAATATATGTGTCAAGCTTATATGCTTTAACATAGCATACTATTGTAGAATAGTACCGATATAGATAGCCAGTGTATAGTCTATAAAGTCTAGTTACCTTCACGTATCCACTTTGTCATGTAGAGTGGACTCACGGATGTTGTTAAGAAAGGTACTTTGTTTAGTCTCCATTTCTTCTAAACAGTTTCAAACTCGATCATATACAAAAAATATCTTGTTATGTAACGTGGTTTTGCTGAGGTACAATTTGTGATATCGTATATGACGTCATTGTATGGCGTACAATGTACGTCAATGTTAATAATGAGAGTGGAACAAGGAGGGTTCAAAAATAATGTTAAAACATAGAAGGGTATATTTGGCATTTTTTAATTATCGTGAATGATCTAATTATATCTAATACATAATCGTTTATAAAATTCCTCTTCTGTTATATTTTGTAGAATTATATTATGAATGGGTTGTAATTTCGCATCATATTATATAATGTAATTATTGAACTTTGAAGATTTAAATCTAAAGATTTAAAATATTACATAACATTTAATTACTTTAATGATCATTGATCAATTATTATTGATTCTTGATCTATGTTTAAACATGATACCGATTGAACAATTCTGTATCAATAATTTTTAAATGGAAACATTTTCTAAAAAAGGTATAAACAAAACACTCAACCCAAAATTACCGGTAATCATAAGGTAATCTTGGATTCAACTATATATTTAGCTATCCATGTGTATCTAATAGATACTATCTATTCTTATCATAGATTTGGAATAATACATAATCCAAAGCTATGAATATTATTATTTGAATTAATCTATAGTCGAAATTAACCAGGAAATTGTTTATATTTATTGTTTCCATGGATATTAGGCATTTTGCTTTTTAAATAGACTACCTAAATATAAATTAATTTATCCTAGGAAATTTATTATAGAAATAGTTATTATAGCAATAATGTTTTATTGAATAATATAAGTATTGCGTTTTAATCATTAAAATCAATACAGAATGTGAATGTGCAAATAAAAAAGCAAATTGGAAATACGCTACATCTAATAAGATTGATTAACTGTGAACACACCATGAACAAAAGTGAAATAATATTCAATAGAAATTATAATACAAATAATTACAACGAGTTTAATAGTTTATTTACTAGAAGTATGACTAAAGATAAATTCAAGTACGAAGAAAAATATTATACAATTAAAAAACATATCGAACATAATTTAGAAAATATTGTATATAGTCAAACAGAAACTAGATATACACATTTTAAAACCGATAAATTAATTATATATTTGAAAACAATGGAAAATAAAAACATTGACATATTGATGTCATTGAGACGCAACTTTTACAAGATATTAATTATTACTGCGATGAACATGACAATACATTAAATGTTGTGATCACAAATTATTCGATGAAGATATAAATATTTCTGATATCGATTTTTTATAAGATTTAATTCTGGATAAGTATTATTTTACATTTTTTAAATACAAATTATTTATTATAAAGAAAATTCTATAAATAAAATATATATTGAATTCATATACATATTAACTAAATAGATAATTTGCATAATTGTATGTATGTAAAATGTTAATTAATTTAATTATGATTATTAATGTAACACAATATTACGATTATACTATCGTTTGCTACAATTAGTACTTTGTATAAAATTATGTAATTTATACTATAGTAAAATTAGCCTAATTAAGATATTTATAACATATAGAAATAATTTTTTAAATGTAAGTTATTGTCTGTCTATAAAATTACTATGCGAATTTCCAGTAACAATATTAACTTATTTTCCGGTACATATAATTATACACATTACTTATCCCATACATTACTTATGCAATATATAGGTAATAATACATAGTATACATCAATATATAAATATATTATGCTATCCATATTTAATCTATAAATTATAATCAAACTTTTTAAGTTATCATTTGTTTGTAAAATTTATATTTTTTTTAACTATAATATGTAAAATAACATATAATGTTTTCTAACCTTGGATAAAAAGTAATCTATTATCATGGATAGGAACTCAATTAACATGTATAATTACATTTATTTATAGTATAATAATACAGTACAGTATATATGTATTTAAATACGTGAAGTAAATTGATTCTGATATAGAATATCAGTATTTCTCATGATTTATCTAAACTATTAATAATAATACCAAGTTGATAAAATAAAAGGAATATTATTAAATATGTAGAGTAACGATTAAAGTGCATAATGTGTATAGACTGTGTAGTGTTATTTAAAAAATATGTGTTTATCATATAAGTTCTATATTAAATTTGATGTGTTTTACCAGATGTATTATATTATAATCAAATTTAAATTAATTATCTGTAATATATACAAAACACTATTTAAAACAAAGTTTATTTATAAATATAGTTTTTTGTTTTGAATAAAATAAGTATCTAAATACGAGTACACATTAAATATATGTAATAGAACACAAAAATCTGGTAAATAGTATCATAGTATATGTATGGCATATAAAATATTAGGTTAAACTATAATAATTATTGAAGTAAAAATAGTTAAAATATATGCATCATTTTGAATCCGCTATTTTAATTCCTGTTTTAACAAGAAAATAGTATTATGAAATTATATAACCAGTTAAACTAAGTCAATATTATTAATTTTGTTTTAATACTATAATATATATTTTATTAAATACATTTATTGACTTAATTATATTCAAATACATATTTAAAAAATTAAAGTAAAATTAATTTATAACCAACATGTAAAGAATTCTTATACTTTATTTCACTCGAAATATGTTATATAAATTAAACAACATTGAATCTTAAATTAGAATAATATAAATTGAGATTAAACAAAATTAGATTTTAGATATTTTCTATTGTTTTAGATTTATATATTCAAAAAGGACTACAAATTATTAAGCATGACGAAACTAATTATGCCTAAAATCATTATATTGTTATTAATAATGAATATATAATTATTAATTCGTAAGTGCATACTAACTTCGCAAGGAATAACTTCGATAATTGAGTCAATTTCAATCAACGGATTATCCTTTTAAATATGTTTTCATTGATTAATATGACATTTTCAACTATTGAATGCAATATGGAGAGTTGAATTTATTATAACAGACTTGTTTACTAACATTACAAGAATAATAACTACTACTAGTTTCAGCTGGAGAATCCTGTTAGCAATGATTATATATTTTGAAAATAATTAAAGAAAATAATTGCCCTAAGTCAAAGCCAAATAATTACAATAATATTTTAAATTAGTTTTATTGAATATGTGAATTATTGTTATTGTTAAAAAGTTTATTTAATATAGTATATATTAATTAATATACTTGTAGAACATTCTGCTTATTTAATCTTTCATATATTACTAACATATTTAATGTTTAGCATAATGTTTAAGATTTCATAATTATGACATCTGGTGGCAATTTCTCTTGGTGAAATATCGAACTAGTAATACATAACAACATATGAAAAAAAAGTACGAAGATTTATAATAAACTACTATATTATAGAGTTAGTAATATATATATATATATATATATATATATATATACTATCAACTATATGATAACCTAAGAAATTAATATAATTATATTCCAATTATACTGTATAATCACTATTTTTTATATGTACTATATTAAAGTATATTAATGATTGTGGGTATATGAAATTACGAATTAGATGTCTTTATAATAAGTATTATCATTATTGGTTCAAGTAAATATTAAAATATGCTATAGATAAACCTTACACATACTATTCGTAGTATTCGATGTAAAACAATATATATATTGATATTAATATATGGCATAGTATTGTGTAAACTGTTAAATGGTCTCAAACCCTCTAGGGAAGATACAAACCTTATTTTTAATGTTTATCCTCGCTCCTCTTTCAAGAAGTACAGTTACGCAATCCAAGTGATTTTTCTCTACGGCCCAGTGCAGAGGTGTCATCAAAAGCTGAGTAAATTAGTAACGGTTACTGAGACATTAGTATAACCTTTATAGTATACCCTACGTGATAACTGAGCTCACTCTATTCTCTCCTATACATATACTAAATATATATAATATATAAAATTATATTATTTATAATTATTATTTAATCTATTCATTAAGTATAACTGAATTCAGAATATTATTTACTTGTTTTATAAATATTTCGATATGTTATATAACTATTATGATACGTTTGGTACTTCTAATGAAGAATTTGGAATGAAATGAAAATAAAATATAACCATGTCGCTGGCTTCCAAATCGCACCCCACGTCCAGAAGCATTACGACGATTTCTTTATATCCCTTTTCGGCAGCTTTATGCAGAGCAGTTTTGTTAACCTGATCTCACAAAAGACGTAATGATCAATATCTTAACATAAATATGAATACATAAAATATTAATTTATAGATGCTGGTAAATTGTAAAGATCTACTAATTGAATTACTGAATATTTGATAAATCAACATGTTTTCTATAGTTATACATGCATATTATTACTTTTCTGATCGTATATTATATAAATTTGCTGATACAGCAATGAATACATTTTATTAAAATCGTTTGATAAAATAAATATTATTTATTTAGAGTGAAATATATATTAAATATATATTTAAATAACTAGAAATTATAACAATTTAGAAGTAAACAAAGCAAAGTATTATCTCAGTAAATGTATAAAAATGATATGTTCCACATACAATACAATATACATAATCCATTACCTTGTTTCTAACATCGCTCATAGCTCCATATTTCAATAATTCTCCCACTATTTCTTTATAACCTCTCTCAGCGGCATGGTGAAGAGCAGTCGAGCCAATCTAAAATGAACGTAAAACATTAAATTATATATATGTATGATCTTACTGGTAGTACGTTATATTTAATTATATATTTCATTATACTAAGTTTATATAACCCAATCAGTTAAAATTGATGCTCCATCGCGTAATAATTTCTTTACATTATCTATTTGTCCCTCTTCTGAACAGACCAGTAATTTTTTTCCTAGTTCATTACCAGTTAAAAATGCCTTCAAATAAATTATATGGTATATTATACAATTAATATCAGGAAAATATTTAAATAATAAATGTACTATACTAAGTAATTATGAATATATTCACTCACACACATACACTCATACACACCTACACACCTAAATACCTACACACACTATTATAAGATCTATTTCTAGTAATTTATACTATAAAGACAATATTATATTATATATAAATATATATTTATATTGTATCGAAAATATAATATTTTTGGTATACACACTAGAGTAAATATATATTTAATTGTGACCTTCTCCTACAATCTTTCAAATCATAAAAATATATATATATATATAAATATATATATTTCTAAGAATCCTCGATATTATATTATGTTTGTTATATTGTTTATATTGTAGTAATTATATAGAACATTTATTAACCAAAGTAATTAAATAATTTTCAAATAATCTAAATTCAAAGTATAAAATATATCTAAAAACGGTATTTACAAAAAAAAGTTCATACGGTGTATGAATTATAAAAAGATATAAAGTATACTATTTATGAATAATAATATATAAAGTTAATATATAAAAAATAAGTCTATATTAATCATAATGAGTATATTTAAACTAGAAAAATTATAACCCATCATGTATGATTATATTAAATGTAAGCATTTAATTAGTATTTTCATCATATGTATTATATTACATTTATGGTAATAGTGAGATTTAATGATATTTTTATTTTAATATTAGACAATAAGATATTTATAAAATTAATAGATTAAGTGTTCATTTACTAACCATTATGATGATTATAATTTTGTTAACGATATTTAAATTAGATACAATTTAAAGAAAAAGAGACATTGTTTTTATTATAGCATTTTTATCAGATTTTGATATCAAAATAATTACATTAAAAATTATATTTTGCGTTATGAAACCAAATATAATTAATTTTTTTAGAATTCAACCATTATACAATTTCATATGTAATATTAAATAATAAACATATATATGTATTTCAATGAATATATAATACACCCAAAAAAGTTTGTTCCATGGGACAATTTATTTTGTTAGGAATAATTTATTATCATTCAAAACTGATCTATATATAGATATTCAAATACACACACACAAATAATGATATATAACAATTATTTGTAATTTAAACAAACCACTATCGAATATAAGTACAGGTATTAAGTTAATATTGAGTTAATATTACAAACATATACATTATTAATATCGCTTTCGTAAGGAGGACCAAATTTCATAACAGTGACATTATTATATAAAGTTATATTCAAATTCGTATACAAGATTATAGAAGTACTTCCATATACGTATAGTGTATACTTTTATGCATACATTAATAATACTTACATAAATGAGTTATTTAACCAATTTTCCTTAAATCATATGAATAGAGACTTTGAATTCTTCCGACAATATATATATACCATCATATACGATACTTATTATTGATTACTTATTATTGATAGATATTGTATAATATTTTAAAAATTTATTGAAATGTCTACAATTCTTGTAGTTTCAAAGATCGCTGCAAATAAACGTGATCATTTAATCTCACGGTTATTTATTTTAAATTATAAGAAGGCACAGATTGATGAGTAGTGTCGCGTGCAATTTGGCAAATATCATTTGCTGCGAGGTTATTTCAACTTTCAAAAAAATATAATACAAAATATAAAAAATAATATACATATAATGAATTGTTAAAGTTTAAAATAAGATTGAGGTACTTAAAATATTTTCATATATACTTAAATAAAATAATTTCCAATTTCAAGTATTCATACTGTCAGTTAGTTGAAAATAGACACGGACAGCGACACATAAATAGTATTGTTAAATTTTAATAATATAATAATTACTTTAATAAAGTAATTCTTTATATATGATACTACTGAATGAATCTATTTATTTTTTAATTGGGGAGACATTTAAGTATTTACTTTACTGATCTCGGTACTTTCTAATATAATATACTATATATTGTTTTATTTAAATTTTATTTATTTGATAATACTAGTATAATATTGAATAGTAAATTTCCAAAGGAATATATATATATTATAAACTATTGAATGCAAAAGTAGTTAATGATAAATAATTTACAAAGTTAATTTATGAAATATATATTTTCTTATATCATCGATATGTAGTATAACATACTGATTCAATATTTTCGATTCTGCTTGTTGAATACCGATAATCAAATTGAAATATTAATTAGTTAAATATAATATTAATTAAAAAAATATATTATGATAAATAATGATCAATTACACTATTTGTAATTATTGTAATATTATAATTTATTTTTATATAATTTTTTAAATGTATTTACAATGAAAATAGATAAAATCACAGGAAATGTGCCAACTTGCATACGACAGTAGTTGACTCACAACCTATGTAAACACCATGTTGTAATCTTAGTTTCACATTTTGTATAAAATGGTGTGGAAGGTTAAAATAGAGTCATAATAAGATTATCTATTTTAACAATTATATATATATGTATATCAAATAAAATAATACCCGAGAAGAATTAAGAATAAAATGTGTATTCTGGGAAGTGATTTCAAATCCAATTGAAGAGTTGAACTTGTGGTGTATGATTTTAATAGCAATGCTCTTGTATCATGTATTAAATGTATTTCACGTATTAAAATTAGTAATTAGCTCTAATATTAGATATAGTATGAATCATAATTAGTAATTAGCTCTAATACTAAATATAATATGGATCATAATATAATACTAGTTACTACCCAATTTATTATATCGTATAGTGGAATATTATTGTCAAGAATCATGTAATATATATATTGTATTAAATACATATATGTATTTTATTATAATAATAAAAAGTTTCATAATAGTTATATAATCTATATTAATAAAGCAAATATATATAATTTAATAAAAATTTAATTAAAAATAATGTGAATTATTTATGAATAAAAAGAAGATTTTATATCACACATATTTCTTAATCCGATTCCAAATATATTAAATATGAATATGTTTTATCAGGAAGCCTACAACATATGTAATTATCCCTGTATATATAAGTAGCCAAGATTACTTGGGTACTTTTATCCTTATTTTTATATCAATATATAATTTTTAATATTAGAATTATTTCAAAAAATAAATAATATCAAGTTATAACTTAATAATTAATAATTAATAATTTAGATAACTTAATTCGTGTGCAATACTCACGATAAGTATGCAATAGAATTATTTTATATAAAGATAACAGTTAAAATAATTTTATTTTTAATTCAATAAAAATATCTTACAGCCTTAAAAATTATAATTTACAAATATTTATAATTTTTAGTATTTACATTTTCCTTCAATTTTACACTTTCTTCAATTTAAATCAATTTACAAGATTGATAATAATGACATATACAATATATGACATATATAATATATGTATATTAATGATATGGCAAATCACATTTCTAATATATTATATTATTTTTTAAATTAGTATATTTTATTTGGGCAATTATAGTTATGCAATATGAGGATTCTAAATATGGACAGAATGAAAACATCATATCATTTATTACAATATATTTATAAATTTGAGTATTTTCAATACTTCAATAAAATAATACTACAGATAAATAAAAGGTGATCATAAGGGTTTATAATAGAAATATAAAAGAAATTCTCAATAAAATCTGGTTCTCTATATTAAAATATAAAAGCATAAAATCATTTTAAAATCTCTCATATAAACATTTTGAAAGAAAGTTATCAATAACATCACGAATGTTTATGTCATGGTGTAGTCATGTTGGTCATTGTGAGGTCAACAGAGTTACACAACAGCTGCTGGTCTAGCTCTCCTGTAAATATATCAGGTCAATTAATATAGAAATTCAATAAATTATATCATAAGAAATCAATATGAATATAACTTAGGTTTATTTTTGGACAGACATTACTAATTAAATGTATATTTATTAACAATTATATATAATATATTACATTTATTAACATGGACAATAACATCAATAACAAGAAATTTAATTTTTAAATAATATTATGAGGAAATTATTGATTCCAAAATAATACATAGAATATTAATTATAAATTGAAAATATTACAAATATTGATTAATGAATAAATATTTTTTTTGAGAACCTATTAAAAATTATTAAAATAGATTTTTCTAGCTATTGATGAATTATTTAATTAAAACAGATACAAATTCTATGTATCTAGGTCTAAAATGTTCTTTAAATGAACAAATTGTACAAATAAATAAAAAGGATTCATGAATACGTCTTTTCAAAAATTGAAAATTATTCCTAAATAGTTTTACTAAAAAATATAAATACGTATAATATATTAATTATAGAAAATTACATTTGTAGAAAAATGAACTAAAATATTTTCAAATAAGCCTATATAAGTATAGTTATAAAAATATACTAATATATATATATATATATTAAATTAATATATATTAAATAGCATATAGATTCTTATTATATTATTGCATATAGAAATTTAATAGTATACGAGAATTTTAATTTTTCATAGAAATTGATATATTATATAATATTATTTTATTATTACATAAGTAATGGTAAAATATCGGGTTGCAATAGAAAGTTAATAATACATTCTATAATATTAAATATTATTTTATATATAATAACTATAATACATTATAATAAATCATAGTCAATTTACCATTATATATATACTATATTTAAAAAATTAATGAATCGGAATGTAAACACAATTTAAAACTGTTTATAAATGGAGATAGTCGATTATTGGTCGAATTTTAACTTACTTTGAAATATTATGTCCTTCAATTGCAATTTTACATCTGGTCTCCACATCTGTCCACTCCCCTTCAAAGTCAGCAGGCTGCAGACCCGGGGAGCGTTTTCTTCTGTTCCTGAAGGGGTGGAGTTGTAGTAGAGTTAGCGTATAACTGGGGTTACGGCATTAAGGTATAGGGTAAGAGTGGTAGTTGAGTTAATAGGTTAAGGTATAGGGTAGGAGTAGGGGTGGAGGACATTGGTTAATGTATAGGGTAGAAGTGGGGGTGGTATTATTAGGTTAAGGTATAATTCCTTATATGGAGTGTAGACCCCATACCCCTACACCCATCCCCATACAGCCAGCCCTAACATGTTCTTATAATACAAACTTTTCTACGGGGGATGTCTGCTTACACATTTCCACGTCATTGTAGATGACAGATGTACCACCGCCTACAGTAGGGCACACAGCGCCCTAGATATAGGGTAGAAGTGGATTTTAGTTTGGAAATTGTGTAGTACATGCACTGAATGATACCATAATGTAATGATGTTATAATGGTCATAATGGATGTCATAATGTAATGATGAAATCATAAAACTAATAAATATTAAACATGAGAATTTATGTGATTCTGTTTTTAATTAAATTTAATTAAATGTAAGTAAATGTAAGTAGTAAGATATATTGACATCGCATGACTACAAAGGATAAGAAATTCATAAGTACCTTGATCAGCTGCGTGACCATATCTCCTTCAGAATCAATACCCTGGTGAGTGAGTACATATTTCGACGCAGATTTCACGTGTTTTGACTTCAAGTTAGTCACGGAGCGTTTTTTGTTCAACTGAGGTTGCAGTAACATGCCTTTAGGAGAGCAAGGGGTAGTTTAAATAGTCGAGGGAGATGGAATGGGTCACAGGGAGGTGGGAGATGGAATGGGTCACAGGGAGGTGGGAGATGGAATGGGTCACAGGGAGGTGGGAGATGGAATGGGTCACAGGGAGGTGGGAGATGGAATGGGCCACAGGGAGGTGGGAGATGGAATGGTGTATACCTACTAAAAAGAGTGGGGATTAGTTATGTGGTTCAATGGAGTATGATTTTAACAATGATAGTAGAGTGAGTGGAGGGGAGTAGGAGGAGAGTGAGAGGAGAGTGAGGAGGAGTGAGATGATGTTAGGTTTAAAACACAATAATATTTGTAATGAAAGTTATATAATATAGTTATTAAAATCCTCATATATTTGAGGGTTTGATATTTAAACCGAAAATAACTTTATTAGAGCTACATTTATTTATTTGTTATTGATATTATAATATATAGTTATGTTATTTATATCATCATAAAAATGGAATAATAGATATTATGGATACTCTAGTCACAAACAAAATAATATATATTATTAATAATTGTAATCAATGTCAGAATAATATTGTTGAAAAATGATTTCTTAGAAATCAATAATAAAGTATTATTGAGACAATGTTATTCCTGGAAAGAAAGAGTAGTTAATAAGAAATTTTTAGATAGATTTAAGTACTATATGTTCATGCTTGTAACTATAAATTACATTTAATAATAGTTAATTTCTGTTATTCTATAATCGAAACTATATAATTATTATTTTAAAGTAAATAATTATTTTAAACATGAATATTCTGAATATTATCTTTAATTAGATATATTATACATTACAATACTATTAAAGATTTTTTAAAATATGAAAATCAAATAAAAAAATCAAAACTGATTTAATGTTTTGTAAATAATCATCCTCAAATATTTTAATTTAAAAATGAAATTATCATTATTGATGGTAGCAATATTGATGGATAATATCGATAATATATTATATAGACATAAAATACATTAAAAGAATCAATTTAAAAAATATTTATCAGAACCTCGAAGATTCAACACTAAAATAAAAAGAGCAATTCCTTAAATTGAAATTGAATAGTAGATAAAGAATAGTCAAGTTTCTAAATTATTCTTATATATTATATAATTTAAATATAACTAATAACATTGATTGATATCGTATACGCTGATATTGATAAGATTTTCTGATCTAATTATAAATCTATTTAAATTGTTAAATTCATTTAGAATAATCAAAATTAATTACTGACTCATAACAGTATGTAATCTAATTGAATTTCTTATATATACATTTTCAACTAATAAAATTTATTAAGTTTTGCTAAGTGATACTTTTAGTAAAATAGTTCAACTTAGAATTTAAACAGATTTACGAATACATTATTATGTACTGGGGAACCTACAGGTATTTATATAAATTAGGGAAATATTTTTTCGATTGTTGAAATAATAATGCCAAATTAAATGCCATAATTGCAAAGCCATATTCTAAAGCCATATTCTATAGCCATATTCTAAAGCCATATTCTAAAGCTTTATTCTAAAACTATATTATAAAGAAATGGGGGATAATAAAATGTATACTAGATCATAAGTTATAAACATATCGAAACAAGTTTTATATACATTAAAAAACTAATGCTTTAATTGTTTTTCTATTTATAGATATAAACCTTTCTATTTGGCAATAATTTAATGCAATCATATTTTTGGGATAAACCATGACAAAAATTCTATATATGAGCCTGTTTTGGAATTGTGATTAAGATTGGGAAGACTGGAGTGGATAGAAGACATGGGAGTGAGAGGAAGAGGAGAATACTGTTTACTACATTCACTCCATCGAGACTTACCAGTTGAGACGGTACCCTTGGGGTTATGCTCTAGCCACATCTCCACAGATTTTGAACGACGGTGGTACTTTGGGTTAGCCATGGGTTTCTGTACAAAGACAAAGAGAGGTGGGGTAAATAGGCGAGGTCAAATATCGAACTACGATATATAAAAATACTATGATTTTTTATCAATACAAATATTGAAAGCCATAATTGAGTACAAACCGGTTTCAACGGAGGAGGTGATCTTGCCCGATTTATTCTTGAAACCATTTTCTCAGAACCACGCAGAGGAAAAGTCTGTCCAATTCTTCTTCCTCTGTGGAAAATAGTAGATATCAATGTAGAGTAGAGTAGAGTAAAGTAGAGAAGATTAGAGTAGAGCAGAGTAGAGTAGAGATTAATGTAGAGTAGATTAGAGCAGAGTAGATATAATGTAGAGTAGAGTAGAGTAGAGTAGATTAAAGTAGAGCAGAGTAGAGTAGAGTAGAGATTAATGTAGAGCAGAGTAGATTAGAACAGAGTAGATATCAATGTAGAATAGATATCAATGTAGAGTAGAGTAGAGTAGGTACTAGGGTAGATATCAATGTATAGTAGAGTAGATATCAATGTAGACTAGAGTAGATATCAATGTAGAGTAGAGTAGAGTAGGGACTAGGGTAGATATCAATGACAATACCCTATGCCCCCATATACACAGCTATTTGCCCTCAACACAAAGCTAAACACCAACTGGTTGGCAATAACAGAAGGTTTTCCACCGCCGTAAGCTGTGCCCTTCGACTCCGATTCAGTGAAACGATTCTTTGCAGATTCAATACGAGTAGTTCTCGAGATGCCAGCCGACGGCTGAATTGGACGGTATGGAGTACTGAACCTGCAGTTGGCGGGGCTTATTGAAGTGGGCCTTAGTAGGGGCTGAACGCATAGTGGCGGGCGATAGTATAGATCTGAATCTTTCATATGAACAAAGTTAACAAATATTTTTTTATCGAAAATCAATCATCCACTAAAACATATATAAATTTGCTTTTTGAAATTGTTAAAACAAACAAAAGAATTAAATCCAAGACAATTGCGCTTAATCATCTAGTTAGATAACAAACTTATTAACGCTGCTCAGAGATGCCGTATCGTTATTGATGATATTGGCGAGTTTGTCGAGTTTACGTTGGTTCTTCCTCAAATACTCAGAGTTTTCTTCTTGAGCTTTTTTACGAGTGGTTTCCTTGCGATGGGAGATTTATGGGAACGGTATACATTCGAATTAACGGCGGGGAATGATTAATGCGCCAGCAGAGAGAAGTAAAAACTCACAATTTGTCTATTGAACGTTTGCGTGTTCAAAGTTAGTTTCGCTTGGTAATCTTGTTTCATACGATTCTTTTCAGATTTTTCACAACTGATCTTAAAGTCTCTTTCGTCGAGCTGAAGGATTATTAATTAGTATTAGCGGCGCGGTAGTGTAGAATAGGTTATGGTATTAACCGAAAGTGAGTAGATATAGGGTGTAATAGATATAGGGTAGTATAAAGGTATGGAAATGATAATTAAATGTGTTTAAATCATTTTAATAAAGTAAAGAATGTATTTATCTATTATTGCAAAGATTATATTTATCTATTATTGCAAAGATTATATTTATCTAATATTGCAGATTTTATTTATTAAGTAAAGTAAAGATTAATAATAAAACCTGTTTTTCAAGTTCAATTTTATCGTTTTCATACAGTGATGAAGTTTTCTGTAGAATAGAAAATGCTTTTTCTAGTTCTTTGATACGTTTGGAGGATCGAGAGTTTTCAGTTGAGGAATTCTTTAACTAAATCATTAGAGAGGATGAGATAGGACATGGGGAAGGGTAGGGAGTGGGATAGCGGGAATATGGCATATAGTTTATGAGGATATTCATGTAAATGATGAGCGAAAACAATATAGAGGTTATATTATATAGCATAGACAATACTTCTGAAATGCTGCTATATCATTGAAATATAATAAATCAAATAACGCTTGCCTAATAAGTATAAACTTTACATAAACAGTTACATCAAATGCACTTTTAAAGTGAAGTTTCAAGCAATCAAATAATATATGAAATAATATAAAATATAGCGGTGAATTAATTTGAGCATTTTTTTGATGATTCGCAAAAATTTCTAAAGTGAAATGTAAAAATTCTACTGAATACAAAATATTGAGCCATTGTTTGGGTTTGGACTCCAACCAATGATTCGAGTTCTTTGTTGCGGATCTGAATGCGGTCGTAGTCTTTTTCCATGTCGATAATGCGGTCTCGAAAGAGGTTCTCTGTAGGAGTAGAGGGCTTGATGGTTTCAACTTAGAAATGACTTATGGTTGCAATTGTTTGAGGTCTTGGTGCTTTTGTATATGAAAGGGACAGGTGATAATTACACGAGTTAATACTTAACTAGAGTAATATAATATATTGTCGCAAGTGAAAGTATTAATATTGAAGTTACTAATTTCTATAAAATGACCTTTTATTAATTCTGCTTGATACAGATTGGTTAAAAGATAGGTGTAGGTTTTAGAATTAGCAAATATCAAGGAACAATGAAAGAGTGGGAAGAATTGGAAAGAGTTTGTAGTAGAAGATGACAGAGTCAATTAGAAGTATTACGAACCAGCTTTGTCGTGTTCCTCTAATAGGAACTCCCTACGTTGTTGCCTTTCCGTCAGATAATCCACTAGAGTGTTCACAATGTCCTCTGTACTCTCGTCATCGATTGGCTGAAGTAAAGGTCAATAGTCAACGGTAGTTTATCATTACAATGGAAAAGGTGACTTACAACTTGAAAATAATAATCATATTAATTACGAATAAGGATTACATTATAGATTTACAAACAATTGATTAAACAATACAATAATTGTAGACCAACGGTGTTTGAAGGGGCAGGTGGCCATGAAAAAGTCACCATATCAGATAAATTTTGAGCTGTAAAGAGAAGAATACTAATTGCAATTAATCTTCAAATGATATAAAGAATTTTAATAGAAAAAATGGTTAAAAATAGAAAAGGTATTTATATATAAAAATATTAGTAAATTATAAGACAATGAGAATAAAAAACATATTTTATAATTTTCTGGTGCATAGGAAAATGTATATGTATAATGTATATATGTGTAAAGTAATGTAATGTATATATATGTATAATGTATATATATATATGTATTATATTATTTTAGTTTTGATATCAATGTGTACATTGAGGTCTTTTTTGTAAGAAAATTTATAATATATCACAACAAGTTTGCAAGTGAATACAGGTAAATAAACAGGTAATAGACAGGTAATAAACAGGTAATAGACATGTAATAGACATGTAATAGACATGTAATAGACATGTAATAGACAGGTAATAGACAGGTAATAAACAGTTAATAGACATGTAATAGCCATGTAATAGCCAGGTAATAAACAGGTAATAGACATGTAATAGACATGTAATAGACAGGTAATAGGTAAATAGAACATTATGGGAAGAATAAAGTCTAACATAATAGTATCTTTTGTCTCTTTCTTACAGCATTGTGGTCAGTCTTCAAGACGTGATTAGAACGAGTGATTTGAACTTCCTGAGTTGCTTCGGCAAATCTCATCACTTGCTAATTTGTAAAGGAATATGGAATTAAGTTATAAATAAAGGAATTAAATTGTAAGTAGGAGATTGAGTCAATTCATTTGGTCATTATAAAGATATGCTTAGAAATTAGAATACTAGAATATAAATACAAAGTAGTAGGCTAGAATATAAGTATAAAAAATACTTATATACAAGATATAACCAAACAGTATAACCTACTACCATTCAATAGCACCTATTCAGTTACCGCCGTTACATTCTAGTTAGTTAAAAGTAGTCTACTCAAGTACTTACCAGGGTTTCATCGTATTCTCTAGCATCTGGATTCACGCAGACAATCATTCTGACTTTACCTTCGCCCTCGAAGTAGTTCTTGAATAGATGAGTGATCTTGGAGTCTCGATAGGGTACCAGCTAAAGCACAGGGGGTAAAGTTCACATTTATAAAGTTATAACGAGTTTACATCTAATACGTTAGAGTGTTTATGTTTATTTATATATTTATTGTTGATATAATATAATATTAATATAATAATTATTAAGTGAATAATTAATAAAGTTAATAACATATTTCTCGAGATAAATAAACATTAGAATAAGTCGAGATCATTAACAATACTCTGGAACTCAATGGACACAAATGTTTTAGAAGAGATAGCATAATGAACACAGAGCGATTAATCAATTCTAGAATAATGAAAACAGAGAGATTATTTATTGATGTGTAGTAACCCGATTTGATGAATTGATTTGATTTTCCCTGAGTATGTCCAGGCAGTTACGTAACACCATTAGAGATTGGTTGATATTACCTATACAACGAGGCCAGAGTTCAAAACATTAATAATGTTTTTTTTATTAATTTACAACATTGCTGCATTAAAAAATATTAACATCTTCTAGTCTAATAACACAATAAAATTGTCTATGTTTAATAAAAACATTGTATATATCTAATAATACATAAAAACATTGTTTATATCTAATAACACATAAAAACATTGTTTGTATCTAATAACACATAAAAACAATGTTTGTATCTAATAATACATAAAAACATTATTTGTATCTAATAACACATAAAAACAATGTTTGTATCTAATAACACATAAAAACATGGTTTGTATCTAATAACACATAAAAACATGGTTTGTATCTAATAACACATTAAAACATTGTTTGTATCTAATAACACATTAAAACATTGTTTGTATCTAATAACACATTAACACATTGTTTGTATCTAATAACACATATAAAACATAGGAAAAAATCTCAAAGTATCTTATATTGATTGGGTTTTGTTAAAACATACATTCTCCTATGAAAACTCATTCAATCATTTAATCTATCTATTTGAACTAACCGGCTTCTCGTAATCTGTCTCCGTGGTTACCCGTGCGCATAGTGCGTTCACTTCCTGCCAAATCAACCAGCGACAGTTGAGACACAATGATATTCCTACGGTCCTATAGGTAGAGAACTAGAATTAGAGAAAAGTCAGCTTTAAGCGTTTCAGTGTTTAGTGATGCGATCACCATGCTATATTAAGGACAATATCAAGGACAATATCAAGGACTATATTAAAGACTATATTAAGGCCTATATTAAGGTCTATATCAAGGAAGAGTGACGGCAAGCAACTAGAGTTCAAACAATATAACAAAGTCATAACAAAGTCATAACAAAGAAGTAACAAAATGATCGAGAAGAAGAAAATAATACATGATGAAGGACATGAACAAGAACACGACCTTGATAATCTCACAGGTTTCATCATCGTAAGGGGCCTGGACAATGCGAATATTGAAAACCGAATGAGAACGACTGGAATCAGCGTTGAGATTAGTATGGGCTACTTTACGTTTCTTTTGACCTGTTGGTGGGGTACGGAGGTGAGTATTTAGGGGTGTAGTGGGGTATAGAGGTGAGTATTTAGGGGTTAAGTGGGGTATAAGGGTTAGTATTTAGGGGTGTAGTTGGGTATGGGGGTGAGTATTTAGGGGTGTAGTTGGGTATGGGGGTGAGTATTTAGGGGTGTAGTTGGGTATGGGGTGAATATTTAGGGGTGTAGTTGGGTATGGGGTGAGTATTTAGGGGTGTATTTGGGTATGGGGTGAGTATTTAGGGGTGTAGTGGGGTATAGAGGTGAGTATTTAGGGGTTAAGTGGGGTATAAGGGTTAGTATTTAGGGGTGTAGTTGGGTATGGGGGTGAGTATTTAGGGGTGTAGTTGGGTATGGGGTGAGTATTTAGGGGTGTAGTTGGGTATGGGGTGAATATTTAGGGGTGTAGTTGGGTATGGGGTGAGTATTTAGGGGTGTAGTTGGGTATGGGGTGAGTATTTAGGGGTGTATTTGGGTATGGGGTGAGTATTTAGGGGTGTAGTGGGGTATAGAGGTGAGTATTTAGGGGTTAAGTGGGGTATAAGGGTTAGTATTTAGGGGTGTAGTTGGGTATGGGGGTGAGTATTTAGGGGTGTAGTTGGGTATGGGGTGAGTATTTAGGGGTGTAGTTGGGTATGGGGTGAATATTTAGAGGTGTATGGGGTATGGGGGTGAGTATTTAGGGGTGTAGTTGGGTATGGGGTGAATATTTAGGGGTGTATTTGGGTATGGGGTGAGTATTTAGGGGTGTAGTTGGGTATGGGGTGAGTATTTAGTTGTGTATGGGAGTGAGTATTTAGAGGTGTATGGGGTATGGGGGTGAGTATTTAGGGGTGTAGTTGGGTATGGGGTGAATATTTAGGGGTGTAGTTGGGTATGGGGTGAATATTTAGGGGTGTAGTTGGGTATGGGGTGAGTATTTAGGGGTGTAGTTGGGTATGGGGGTGAGTATTTAGGGGTGTAGTTGGGTATGGGGTGAATATTTAGGGGTGTAGTTGGGTATGGGGTGAGTATTTAGGGGTGTAGTTGGGTATGGGGTGAGTATTTAGGGGTGTAGTTGGGTATGGGGTGAGTATTTAGGGGTGTAGTTGGGTATGGGGTGAATATTTAGGGGTGTAGTTGGGTATGGGGTGAGTATTTAGGGGTGTAGTTGGGTATGGGGTGAGTATTTAGGGGTGTAGTTGGGTATGGGGATGAGTATTTAGGGGTGTATTTGGGTATGGGGTGAGTATTTAGGGGTGTAGTTGGGTATGGGGTGAGTATTTAGTGGTGTAGTGGTGTATGGGAGTGAGTATTTAGAGGTGTATGGGGTATGGGGATGAGTATTTAGGGGTGTAGTTGGGTATGGGGTGAATATTTAGGGGTGTAGTTGGGTATGGGGTGAATATTTAGGGGTGTAGTTGGGTATGGGGTGAGTATTTAGGGGTGTAGTTGGGTATGGGGTGAGTATTTAGGGGTGTAGTTGGGTATGG
Source organism: Osedax frankpressi (assembly GCA_964035775.1). Lineage (NCBI taxonomy): Eukaryota > Metazoa > Annelida > Polychaeta > Sabellida > Siboglinidae > Osedax > Osedax frankpressi. Next base: position 21,735,268 of record OZ038315.1, on the reverse strand, counting down.
GGTGAGTATTTAGTGTTGTAGTGGGATGTGGCGGTGTAATGGGAGTAAATTAATATTAGTGTAGTCTAATTAACACTTTTGAGATCTACTAGCTGGAGTTTGGTATATAAACGCAGACCGATGTAACCGGTTATTTACGGGGCTTATGCACAACTAACATAACTTAAACACTTGTTACTTTCAGACTGCAAGAACCTTTTGTAATAATTGCGAGAGCTTCCGATGAACAATTGACTTCAATCTCTGTAGCGCCGACAACGTAAACATTACGCCGTGAATCTTCTCTTAGGTTCTTAGATATGGGCTGCCGACTAAATGAGATTCAGGAAGGGTTAAAATGTAATATTTGGGGTTAAGGGTAGATAGGGAGGGTTAAGGGATGATTTGGGAGACAAGAGAAGATATGGGAGTTCAGGGGATATGAAGAGTTAAGGATATATATGGGGGGCTAAGTTAATATAAGTGTATTAAGGAGAGATAGAGAGGTAAGGGAAGATAAAGGAGTTTAGGGAATATTGTGGGTGTTAAGGGAAGATAGGGAGAGATAAGAAAAGATAAGGAGGATTAATGGAAGATATAGGGATTATGGGGTTTAGAGACTTCTCCTAGATTCTTAGGTAGCCTACAAAATATGTTTAGGAGGAGGTTATAAATATTCATTTAGGTTATTATACATATGATTCCTTACACAAATAGGGTTAGGAGAATGTTAGGATGTTAGGTAGGTGGTTAAAAGGATGGTAAGATAATATTCCCTTAGAATTTGGATAATTAGAAGGTTAGCATGGTTAAAGAATCTTACCCAGAATTCTTAGGAATATTTTGCTTGCTGTATGTTGGGAATTACAAGCACATATAAGATATAAGTTAAGATATAAGTTAAGATATAAGTTAAGATATATGTAAAGATATAAGTTAAGATCTATGATAAGATATATGTTAAGATATATGTTAAGATATATGTTATGATATAGGTTAGATATAAGCTACAAATCTGAGATTCTTTTAGCGGTCAAATAGATCTTGTATTTAATAGATAAATGTTATAAACTGATGATTATTTACAGGTAATGATAAACAATTATCTATAAATACCTGACCTAGAAGAATTATTTTAAATATCGTCATATAGTATTTCGAAAATGTATATTATTATAAATAAATGAATACTATTAGTAGTATTTAAAGAGCTCAAGCCTTAAGTTGTACAAACTTGATGTCAAAGTTGGAGGTATCGAGGAGATCGTAGATGTAGTTGTTGTAAATTTCGACAAATGACACAAACACTGCATATCTATAGTCCTGCGATAAGTTGTCAATCACAGAGGGATCGGGGTTCGAGCCCCTACCTGGTTGAAGGTCGACGATGTTGCGGTGAAGTTTGGGTTCAGCGAAGGAAACATTTAGTAGATCAATTTAAAAATATTAATCAATTATATATTATTTATTAAATGAATTATTTATATTTAATTCAAGAAATTCTTCTAAAATTTTTGATTAAATTGATTTTTAAGTTAATATATATTATTTTAATTATAAATCTAAATAAATTAAATTAAAAAATAATACATTTTATTAAATATGGACTTTTAAAAAGCTTATTTTGTCAGAAATATAAGAAATATCAAATTATTTCATATATCAATCTAAAGATAAAATATTACTTTTTAGAAGACAACTTTAAAATTTCACATTAATAAAATAAAGATAATTAATATTTATTTTAAAAATATAATTCAACCTTAACCCACCAATCTATACACATATTTATAAATAAATCAGCATATATTAAATTATTCAACAATATTGATAGCAGTGTAATAGGATTTTCATGATGCAATCAATTCAGCTGATAGATAATGAAATGTGTCGACCCAAAAAAAAGATCGTAAGTATCATTTATCACTAAATAATATCTATTTTATTGATACATATAAGATTTCAGGTAAAAAAAACATTGAAACTTATGTTGCATTATATAGCAGAACATATGTCTCAAAAGATCTATAAATAGATTTTATAATTAGATTCCTCCAATAAAAACAATCACCCGAGGCCACTAGAAATAGTTTAAGGTGTTGTCACACATAGATTAAACTACATTAACAATGCACTACACTGACCAGTGGTATAATTTATAGAGTTGGATTGTCTCAATCGCTCATTACTGGCGTCCAACTCCGAATTAATGTTGAATCTATTACACTTGTTTGGCTTAAAAATCTGCAAAAACATAATGTGGATGTTTATAAATACAAATACAAATAGAGAGATTTTAAAGATTAATCAAATTCTTGATAACAATTGAAAATAAATATTCATGAACTCATTTAAAGTGGCATCGCGGTTTGTTTATTATATTTTAAGGAAGCAAATTACACTAACATAACGTTGAGCCTGCAGTTCATTAATGCTGTTGAAAATCACTTCCAGGCATCGAGGAGCAATGCCCTGGTCCGTCTGCGAGCCCGTCATTGTGTGGGTCTTACCCGATGAGGTCACCCCATAGGTAAATAATAGACCTGTATATCGGAGGATAATGCATTGTTTAAGGATATTCTAATTGTATAGTACATATATCAATTATCAATTTTAATATTACTGTATTATTTAATAAAATTGTTTATAAATTTGGTAAATAGTGTATATATATATATATATATATTGTTATCAATTTGTTGATAACTGCTATAAATGGAAGGGTGTATTACATGAATATATAAATATACAATTTGTTTATAATTTAACCATTTTTTCCAGAGAGGACATCCTCTACTAAAGGCAAAGAAATTAATTTAAACACATCCTCTTGTTGACTACACTTGTCGAGTATTGAAGCAAATGTATAATTTGTCTATAAATATTTAAATATGATTATTAATTAATTTATTCACTAACTTATTTCACTTTTATATATAAATTAGTATATATTCATAAAACAACTTATATAATAGCATTTTTTAAATCTCAGGTAAATAAGATAATTTATAGACAATTGCATGTATTTAATGTAAACACAATACATTAATAACCTCTTTTATAGGTCCCCCATTTCGCATAGCATTACAATTCTGAAATCGTAGAATTTCAATTACATATTATTATTAGCTATGGCATAAAAAAAATGTGTTGGTAAATTTAGTTTTAACTTGAACTTGAGTTTCTTAATTTAAATGTTTTTAAAACAATATTAACTATTACGAATAATATTTTCAAATTACATGATTTAATACATTAGTTTACAAATATTAAACTATATTATTAAAATTAATTAAATATGTTGAAGATAAATGTGTAAATGATAAAAATTTAAAATTATAGAAATTAATAACCTCAGTAGAAGTAATCCTGATGGTGGTATCATCTAATATTTCAACACATTCTTGTGACGTTTCATCAAACAAAGGTCTTATTCGACAATATACCTAATATATATTTAATATATAAATTTAGATTGTATAAATATAAAATAACATTACATATTTATAATATTGTATAGTATAAATTTTAATTCCATATCAGGAACTTGGACTAAGTATCCTTGATTATATTCGATTACATTGAAACAATGATAAATATAAATTACAATGGGATAAATATGATTTAAAAAAATATATATGATATATATATATATAATTTACATGTAGATTAATTATGGTCATAATAAATATTAGTATAAAATAATATGATTAATCTAGTATTTTTATAGTACAATTTTTAATCTGTAAACTTAATTAATCCCAAATGAAAACTTTATTTTATAAAGAGTACTATTTCCATTTAGAAATATTTATAAAAAAATATTGGATTTGCAGGTGCGTCTTTCAGAAGAATATACATATTACAATATAATTTTTAGTTTATAAATAGAAATTATATCATTAAATAAGGAGTATTCATTAAGTTGTATTATTAATGATAATTTATAATAATTTATAATTATTAATATTCAACTATTTACCTGAACGGGATCTGTAACTTTTGAATTTCTTTCAGATGATTTATTTGAAGTTTTGGCACGTCTATGAATAAAAATCAATTAGAAGATACAAAATATTATATATAATAAAACTAACAAATTTGTTTTTGTCATTATGGCAGTCTGTTATACTACAAATTTATAAATTGCAGTATAAAATAATATATTTTGGAAATGGCATGAATAAAATAACAAATAATTATTTAAATCTCATCCGCCACAATAGATCCAATGAACGCTCAACATAATATTTACATATTTTTTTAATAACTTCTATAGCCAATGAGATATAATTAATATAGGTTATCAACTTATTGTAACGATATTTTCAAATTTACTAATACTATATTACCATTCATAGATTGACATATTTCTATTCATAAATAATATATTTTTGATTTGTAAAATGCTATGAATACGTCACACAATAGAATGATTTTTAAAATGATCTTAAATGTAATCTTAGATATTACCAATGAACATTAAAAACCAATCATTATATTTGAATCAACTTTTATCATACATTTTATTGTCAAAAGTATTCATTATACATTAAAATGAATAGAATATATTTGAAAATGCAAGCTATAGCTATACATTATATAATTATCTAAATGATTGGCTTAAATAACCTAATTTGATATATAAATGCATCTTTACAATAATACGCTCTGGTTTCATATTCAGTAATATTTAGAGATGAATTTAAACCATATAAATGTTTAATAATTAGAGTTGGTTTTATGTAATTATTTACATTTATGTACATTTGATAGAATACAATGTATATTAAGTATATATAAACAATGTCTTTCTGTTACATGACCACAATATATGTAATATTTTGATTTATTATTTGCACTCTTGTTGAAAATGTATATAAATAAGATTTACACATTTGTAATCCTGGACCCTGTATGTTTAATTGGTAGATTCTCTCGTGCCATATTTTACATTATTATTTACTTATTAAAATGTAAATACTGTAACTAAATATTGAACCTTGTCTCACATACGCTCTACTATAGCAATGCCTAATCGAATTTACACTGAGGCATTGAGGGACGTGCGCATCTCTAATACATCCTCATTACGGATGGTCCAGCGGACACTCGAATCTCCAGTACGGTCATTAGGAACGAGACTATTGCTGACCAGTATCGGAATGGCTGCTCTACCAGACCACACACTATCATCGATTTAGCGATGTAGCCTCCCCATTTGATATAGTCATATAATCATTATGTCCCTCTCCATATATGTGTGCATCTTTTTAAGACCTTATGATCAAATATGTATATATATAAAATCTAGAAATGAAATAAATCAGATAAGTTGAAAATTATCACAGCATATATAACATAGTGTTTCAAATTATTCATATTTTGATCGTATTTCGTCATGTATAAGAATTATCATATTAATATATTCTATTAATGCAAAGAATATAAAAACGAACTTCTCTTATGTACTAATAAAGTTGCAACATTTTTATTAACCTAAATAATATTTACATTATCTAACAACGCAATATAATTTCTATTATTTATATATCAAATATATTTTATATGCAGGTCATATTATGTACTAACTTATCATAGTCTTGTCTGGTAATAAAGGTTACAAAAATCTATTTATCTTGCCTCTATTACTCAATCATTATATATATATATATATATATATATATATATATATATATATATCTTACCCAATTTCCTTTTCTATCATGGGGCTAATTAAGTGATTTCTTTAGGAAATCACACTTCCCAGACAAAACACGCCCATTGACTAAGTTTGAATACGCCCATTGGGCGTCGCCCAATGTGTGACAGATAGTGACTAGCCGATAATTTAATCGTTATCGATACAGAATTACGATTTCTCATTTGCAAGCAAGCGAGCGTGAATCAATACAATAAGAATTACCCATGAGAATACATGTAGAATTTAATAGCATATTATATTATATTTTCAATATTATTAGTGAGAATTAGAAAACTTATATAATATAGAAGATGTTCGCATATAAATTACCGTGTTATATTATTACTATAGTACTATAATGTTATAATTATATTTTATATAAAAAGATAAGAAATAGGAAACATATTTGTAATTAATTACCAAAGAATATACATTTATACATATTTATATATATTTATATATATATATATATATATATATATATATATTTATACAATATATTATTATTATGTGTGCATTATTATTTATATTAGTTAAATCTATATAAACAAGTTCTAGTTTGAAAGATTATTATTACTTACTTTTTATTGAATAATACTAATTTTTATAGAAAAGACAATTTTATTTGAATATCAATAATTTGACGTCATAATACATTTTATTATTTTATTAATACATTTTATTAGAAATATAAATATTTTCTAAAGTTTAACCTTTTAATTAAGGTTATCTTCCTTTTTAAAAAATGTATTCTATAATATTGCATATTCTTCCCAATTAATAGCGAGATTATATAACAAGTATATCGAAATTCATATGGATTAATTAATGAATTCTTAATGAATTTTTAATCCTACAGAAAGTGTTTCTTTTATGGTAAATAGTTATAATTTCTATTGGAATTATATACAAGATATACCTCTATATGATATTTATACTATATGTATACTATCATATCATATCATATTAATTCTAATCAAATTTATAAATAATTATTAGAAACCGTTAAATGTAAATAACATATTAAGTAGACTCGGTCTGACATGTGAGTAAACACAAAACCGAGTACAACTGCATACTATATAAGTCGTATACGAATACAATGCAATACACAAATAACACATATGTACCCATATATCCAGTTATACACTCCTACCACTTTCATATAAATATATTGTATACATTAATGTATTTAATATAAATACATTTCCTTTATTAGCTAGGGCATACATTTTTCCGTGATTGATGCACGACTGAAAAAAAATGTAATTATATCACCGTTTTATCACTTTGAGTACTTTGTTTAGTATTTACCCAACTATTATCGAGTATAGTCTTAGATTAGATCAATTCTAGATACTATAATCTATTAACCATATCATACACCCTTTTGCCACACCCGTTATACTATCCCCTATGCTGCACCCATAACTACACTCCCATAATGTTATACTTATATGATGGACCTATATTCTGCATTCTTATGCAGTACTATTATGGTTCATTCAATACACTTAACAGATTCCACTATATTCCGAATGCAATTTCCGTATTGTGACGCCCATGGATACAGCTGAACAATACGCAGTAGACATATGGTGTTACGTAATTCGTGACGTCACCATACCCGCTTCCAATCATATCGGTGTCGATATTAAATCTATAACGGCGCCACGTGTGTTTACCCGGGAAACCGGATATGGTAGTATCTTAATAATGTACATCCGGTGTGAGTATATATGGGGTTGTATTCGTGTGTATATATGTCTGTAAAGGTGTACAATGTACAATGTATACTGTACAGAGTACAGTGTACAGTGTATATGCACACAAATATATGCACACACATAAACATATACACACATATACATACATACACACACAGCCACACACACGCACACACACACACACACACATACATACATACATACACAAATATATCTCTTATACACCCAATTACTTATATACAAACATACATAAACATATACGCATCTATATACATACACAAAATATAAACAACTACATGCCAATACACACATAAACACTACTACACATAATTATATATAATTTCATTAAGTAATAAATAATCACTGCTGTATTCATTACATCTAACCTTACTAATATTAACGATACGCATATCAGTTACTAGAGTATACTATCAAACTAATCTTTACAAAGATAATAATCTAATGACTAACTACAGGTATTATCCACTATACTATATAAGGTGTTAATACATTGATAACATTCAATAATGTGCTTATTTTAAAAATCTTAATTTTTCCTTGTGGATGTTTAATTATATCACTCCATCTCCAAAATAATTCTGTTAGGCAATCTACTATGGAATGTCCTATACCTACAATAATACACAGACACACCCATACTCTCATACACATATACACATACAACACACACATACATCCAGACGAGTTTGTATATATATGTACAAACTCTCAAAACAACACGCACACATACACACTTATATCACACAAATTACGTCATCCACGAGAATAGCCACATCGATACTACTCATATGAGTACTCTCGTGATAAGTATATTTCGATATCCAATAAATACAAATCTTTAAAGAGAAACAATTAATCAGACGTTACTTATAATGACGTCACCTAGTATTCTAGTACTGGCCATAACTATGGCGACATATAATAAAGTCACACATCTCGGGTCTTTAATCATAGTATCCGTCATTAACTCTCACCACAGGTCATAATTTTGAGCTCAAGGTGACTAATTCTATAAATAGTCATTACCCGATGTCCGCCAACACTGTCCGTCGTATGTTGTATGTACAGCCAATATCCAGGTATAAATATTGCTGGGTATTAAATTATTAATAGCCAGAGAGGTCAGTTTTTCATGAAACGCTGTTTAAATAAGTTCGTCATATATCCTTGTTCTTCTTTCTATATATTATCATGACATAATAATAATACTATTAACGGTCTATTTATACTGTGAATTTGTATGTTAAATTGTACACTGTTTATACTATACTAGATATACAGTATATACTATATAGTATAAAATGCACAGTATAAAGAAACCGTGTGCATTATACACTGTAAACTATACAGTAAATTAAACATTATGTATAACATGAACTCTAAATTTACGAAGTTAACGGTACTCATGTAACCTGTCCAGGGATTTGGTTGCGTATTGAGGTGCCTTAATAAACGGTAAGACAAGTAAATGGCGAGATGATCTCTAGATATAACGGAATTATCCTGGAGCAACAGGGTTAAAAATGAATAACCATCACGTTTATATCGTTATTTTTAATTAATAATATTAATACGTACATAAATAAACATCCGAAACAAATGACCTATTTCCAGGCACTTCTTATTTAGAGATTACTCGTAACCGTACTCACGTTATGAAATTAGTGAAACTAGGTCAATATTATATTGTATTGTACAATGTGTGAGTAGATCAGCATATCTATACACATAGTATCTATACACATAGTACAGCATATATATCTATAAATAAGTATACTTATGTTTAGGTTATAAAATATTTCCATTGTCTCTATTCTTAATTGCAAGACTTGCACCACTATACACTACTAACTCCCAATAACAGGACGCTTCCTTTTCTGCCTTTCTATCTACTGATACGATTACCAGTTGCCAAGGCCACCGCCAACTCAATTACCGTACTCTGTCTATGAACGAAGTCCACATCCCTAGCGACCGGTAAACGTTGAAAAGACAGTAGAATTGCACAAAAATAGTATATTCTTAAGACGATTTTTGTCATATATATATAACATGTTAATAAGATTATAATACACATACACAAATAATTATACATTAAGCGGTTAATATTATATAATTGTTAAATATCGAAAATCCAAACGTGGCGATAAATTGTAATCCTGATTAATATTTATATTAATTAATATTATTTATATTATATTTTATTTATATTTATTTATTATATTATATATGACCTCTTATAGAATTTCCTATAATAAATAATATTAAATTTAAGATTATCCCAATATTAATACCAACATAAATATATAAATTTAGTTGGATCATAATTGAGATATATTTCAACAACATCAATATGTTGATGATATATGACCATGTAAGTTTGATGATGATATATAACGCAGCAAATCTAGTGGCCATGAATGCCTGATAATGACCGCGATTAATAATATCAACAATATAATTATTTATGATTAATAACTAAATTTTAAGCCAACATTTTCTATAGACATTTATATTAATAGACATACAAGTATTCAAAGTTTCTACATTAAAATAGAGAGACAATGCTAGTAGAAAATAATTGTAAGTTCGGATTGACATAGTTAACTTTTACATTCGATTTCACTAACTCATCTGTAGATGAGCTAGTTTGTAATAAGTACACATATATTATCATATCTATTACCATTATCATATCCATTTTATTCTCTACTATAACCACCAGTAGCTCAATCATTAAAATCAATAAAATTAACTCTCCTATCACATCTCCTATCACCTCTCCTATCACATCTCCTATCACATCTCCTATCACATCTCCTATCACCTCTCCTATCACATCTCCTATCACATCTCCTATCACCTCTCCTATCACATCTCCTACCACATCTCCTATCACCTCTCCTATCACCTCTCCTATCACCTCTCCTATCACATCTCCTATCACATCTCCTATCACCTCTACTATCACCTCTCCTATCACCTCTCCTATCACATCTCCTATCACCTCTCCTATCACCTCTCCTATCACCTCTCCTATCACATCTCCTATCACATCTCCTATCACCTCTCCTATCACCTCTCCTATAACCTCTCCTATCACATCTCCTATCACATCTCCTATCACCTCTCCTATCACCTCTCCTATCACCTCTCCTATCACCTCTCCTATCACCTCTCCTATCACCTCTCCTATCACCTCTCCTATCACCTCTCCTATCACCTCTCCTATCACCTCTCCTATCACCTCTCCTATCACCTCTCCTAGCACCTCTCCTATCACCTCTCCTATCACCTATCCTATCACCTCTCCTAGCACCTCTCCTATCACCTCTCCTATCACCTCTCCTATCACCTCTCCTATCACCTCTCCTATCACCTCTCCTATCACCTCTCCTATCACCTCTCCTATCACCTCTCCTATCACATCTCCTATCACATATCCTATCACCTCTCCTACCCTATCTTCTACCATCACCACTACCGTAAATATTCTCTCCCTAGACTACCAGACTTCCGGTCGCACATCATGCTACACGCCAGACTCCCGCACTAATTACGTTCCATTATTACGGTCGCTGCTTCCCTAGAAATCGACGTACTGCGTCCAGCCTCCACGCGACCACGCCCCCAACCTCTACGCGACCACGCCCCCCCCCTTTATCGTCGGACAAGGCCGTTCCAGCGGACGAATCGCTAGTTCCCTCCTAGTTCACCTTTTTCACGCGATTCCGAGACTGAGTGAGCGAGGGTTAAAACCATGGAATTACAACCGATCCGCTTGCAACGTTAGTAGGACGTATTCACCGCAGTTACTTAGTTCGATGTAGCCACAATTATGAAGTAGATATAGTAACTTATAGTTATATATAGTAACACTTGTGAAGATAGCCTATCTTATACGTTCTCTTCAACCGCATCTCATCTAGGGTATATAGATTTTTGAAGTTGTTACGGTGACGAGCTCATTGACAGGTAAGTAGTACATACTAAGTACTCATCTTAGTTTTATACCGATACTTTATAGGGTACCTGAAATTAACAGCTTCGTAAATATTATATAATGATAAAATAAGTTTAAAGTAAAATTAAAACTATATTTAAATATATATATATATATATATATATATATATATATATATATATATATATATATATATATATATATGTGTGTGTATGTGTGTGTTTTATAACATATACATATAATCATAAATATAATATTTTACTTATCAATATTAAGAAATATAATGTATAAGTATTAAATATATTTATCAAAGCTTTATAAATTAATAATAATTTAATATAGTTATTATTTATACTATATACATTAATATCGCTCTAAGTTCTAATATATATTGTATATGTAGTAAGTATTAATGTATAATATAACTTTATTTATTATAGTTTAGTTAGTAGTTGATATTTACAACAATATATTATTAATTCTAAATTATATTCACTATGTATCACTATTGTATTACTTATGTAAATATATATAATCTATAATATAATAATAAAGAGTATAATTGCTAAATATACTAGTTAATATATATAATAATTATGAACATTACTATAATATGATTATTATATAATTAATAATCTACGTAGATAGCTACTAGTTATATTATTTGATAAGTTAGATATATCAATCTTTTTATGAATTCGAATTTTGATCAGTAGTATGATAAATATAACCAGTAAGTAATAAAGATATTCTATCATAATTTCTTTTATTAAAATTCATTCTAGTCGGAAATATTATAAATCTGTTAATAGTCGTAATTTTGATTGTGATGAATTTATTAATAGTATATGTTATACATATAACGTATACTATATATAGTATAATTATACGTTAAATTGATACGTCGTTATTTAATACGCATGGATAATATTTAAGAATATGTAAATCTCCAAGCATATGGTATCGGCAGTTATTATTTTATGATGTGCCGTTAAACCTCTAGCCAGAGAAATAAAATCGTCGTCTGTTATTACTTGCAAACCGCCTGAGATTAAATCGCAAATAATGAGTCAATGTATTAATGAGTCACTAGACGTGAGTCATTAGAAGTGAGTCACTAGAAGTGAGTCACTAGAAGTGAGTCACTAGAGTTAGTCATTAGAAGTGAGTCATTAGAAGTGAGTCACTAGACGTGAGTCACTAGACGTGAGTCACTAGACGTGAGTCACTAGAAGTGAGTCACTAGAAGTGAGTCACTAGAAGTGAGTCACTTCTAGTGAGTCACTAGAAGTGAGTGACTAGAAGTGAGTGACTAGAAGTGAGTCACTAGACGTGAGTCATTAGAAGTGAGTCACTAGAAGTGAGTCACTAGAAGTGAGTCACTAGAAGTGAGTCACTAGAAGTGAGTCACTAGAAGTTAGTCACTAGAAGTGAGTCACTAGAAGTTAGTCACTAGAAGTGAGTCACTAGAAGTGAGTCACTAGAAGTGAGGCACTAGAAGTGAGTCACTAGAAGTGAGTCACTAGAAGTGAGTCACTAGAAGTGAGTCACTAGAAGTGAGTCACTAGAAGTGAGTCACTAGAAGTGAGTCACTAGAAGTGAGTCACTAGAAGTGAGTCACTAGAAGTGAGTCACTAGAAGTGAGTCACTAGAAGTGAGTCACTAGAAGTGAGTCATTTCTAGTGAGTCACTAGAAGTGAGTCACTAGCAGTGAGTCACTAGAAGTGAGTCACTATAAGTGAGTCACTAGAAGTGAGTCACTAGAAGTGAGTCACTAGAAGTGAGTCACTAGAAGTGAGTCACTAGAAGTGAGTCACTAGAAGTGAGTCACTAGAAGTGAGTCACTAGAAGTGAGTCACTAGAAGTGAGTCACTAGAAGTGGATCACTAGAAGTGAGTCATTAGAAGTGAGTCACTAGAAGTGAGTCACTAGAAGTGAGTCACTAGAAGTGAGTCACTAGAAGTGAGTAACTAGAAGTGAGTCACTAGAAGTGAGTCACTAGAAGTGAGTCACTAGAAGTGAGTCACTAGAAGTGAGTCACTAGAAGTGAGTCACTAGAAGTGAGTCATTAGAAGTGAGTCACTAGAAGTGAGTCACTAGAAGTGAGTCACTAGAAGTGAGTCACTAGAAGTGAGTCACTAGAAGTGAGTCACTAGAAGTGAGTCACTAGAAGTGAGTCACTAGAAGTGAGTCACTAGAAGTGAGTCACTAGAAGTGAGTCACTAGAAGTGAGTCACTAGAAGTGAGTCACTAGAAGTGAGTCACTAGAAGTGAGTCACTAGAAATGAGTCACTAAAGGTGAGTCACTAGAAGTGAGTCACTAGAAGTGAGTTACTAGAAATGAGTCACTAGAAGTGAGTCACTATAAGTAACCTAGTATCTTATATAGGCGCTCTTTTCCTTCAACTAAACTTTTATTTCTTAATATCATATTATTATATAACATATCTCAACGAACTGTTCCCGGGTGTCCAATTTATCCAGGCATTACAGATTGAGATCTGCGTTCCCAGACACTAGATTATTACGTGATAGGTCGTCCGCGATATTTTAATAATTCATGACTACAAATCAAACGTAGGATTAATTCTCATCGATTTCCGGTGGTCAGAAATTGACAGTAATGGTTACTAGTGGTCAGAGATTGTTAGCGTTTATCAGCAATATTCAGTAATCTCCGGACATGGTGAATACCGTGCACTGTTTAATATTGGTCATAACTGATGCACAGAATATTCAAACGGCCCAAATTAATAAGCGACAATACCAAGTTACCGTAACAATGCACTCCAACAAGGTCGTAATATGTATTATCATTATATAATAAGTGTAATCGATACTTAATGATCAGCTAAATAATGATTTTTATTAAATATATACTTAGACTTAGGAAATACAATAAATCACACTCTCGCATAACTATAAATTCACACATATATCTAAATTTCCATAGTGAGTTAGAAAGTTTTCTTTAATATGTATGTATTGTAAATTCCAGAAGATATAGATTAACTGATTAAAATATATATTAATTATTGTATCCAAACCTAATTAAATTATATTAGAAAATATACTAAATATATTTACATGATTATAAGCATAATTTTGTAACATTACTTATTACTTTGAGTGTCTATTATTATCTTGAATTATACGAAATTTTTACAACAAATCATATCTTTTATTTTTAAATGAATTTATAAATCCAAAAAAATAATCTAATAGTAAAAATGGTTTTCAATTACTGCCGATTATATTTAAAATTAGCAGTAATTCTATATTAACCGTTACATGATTATATATAATCATTTAATTTATTATGACTATAGTCATAATTAACCATCGTTGTATTGATTTAATACTAATTTATAACCTTTAAATATCACGTTATAACGGATAGGTTCTGTTTTTAATCTTCTATTTATTTATGTTCAATAATTAATTAGTGCAGAGATTCACAAAAACAACAATAAATAACAGTAATGGTCAATTACAACGATTAGTTATGTAATTGATGAATTTTGTCATTTCCCATATAGTCCAAACAAAACAGTGGTTTAATAAACCTTACAAGTAATATATATTTCTAATAATATCTATGATTAATTTTCGAGTAGAATTAGATTTTAAATTACAATACTTTAATTACAATACTTAAATATAACTTTTTATATAAACATATATACGCATCTTCATGTAAGAATATTATTTGCGGAATTATTATATTTATTAATATATATGTGAAGAATATCCTACTTTATCAATACTTACTCACCACACGGGTCAGCGAATAATATGTCCACGCCTACTTAGATTACATGCGTGTTATATAATGTATCTACTGTTAGTTTTTATATTGTAATCTTGTTATTAGACAAGAGCTTTTTTTTATTCCTAACGAAATTATAATTCGCAGCCAACGAAATATATTAACTTTGTCAGTTAATAATATTTGGAGGTAGACTTATTATTAAATTATTGTTATAGCCATAGTTAATGTCATAACTAATATTATATCTATAGTTATAGCACATATGTTATAGTTAAGATGAATTAATATAAAATTACATACAAAGTATACATTGTAAAATGTACAGTATACATTATACAATGTAGGTTTGGTTTGAAGAACTAGCATAAACTGACTTATTTCAACATCGTATGAAATATATAAATTTATTTGTATATATTACACCTAGTAAACTTGGGAGATGGGATTGAAACACAATCCGTATGTCCTTCTTATTTAGTGCATACCGTAATGTACAATGTACAATATAAAATGTACATTGTAGACTATATATTGTACACTATACATTGTACAGTGTACATTGTACACTGTATAGTGTATATTGTATAGTGGGCATTGTACAGTTTACATTATACAGTATGCATTGCGCTATGTACAGTGTATAATGTACGGTGTACAATGTACAGTGTACAATGTATGGTGTATAATGTACGGTGTATAATGTACGGTGTACAATGTACGGTGTACAATGTACGGTATACAATGTACAGTGTACAATGTACAGTGTACACTGTACAATGTATAGTGTACAATATATAGTCTACAATGTACATTTTATATTGTACATTGTACATTACGGTATGCACTAAATAAGAAGTACATACGGATTGTGTTTCAATCCCATCTCCCAAGTTTACTAGGTGTAATATATACAAATAAATTTATATATTTCATACGATGTTGAAATAAGTCAGTTGATGCTAGTTCTTCAAACCAGACTTATAAGTGTCTTGGACATAGATAACGATATATAACGACTGTAATGCTATGCTTAGGTAATAACAATTGTATCCGGTAGGGGAAGAACCATTTAAAACGATCAATTTCATTATTTCTTCATTCAAATGTTGTACAATTTATATTACGGTGATTTTACACATGAATATCGGACTATATAAAGCTATATATTGAATATATAATAACATATAATATTGTATATAACAAAATGACTATAATGAAATAAGTATACAGTACTCAAATATACCATTTACAAAAATTATAATTAAGTTGCTAAGTAGTGTTATATTATAATATTATTATTACCTACTTAATAATGCCGTATGCATATCAAATATACATGTATATATATATATATATATATATATATATTTATATATATATTAATTCTAGTATATAATTTATAAATAATGTTGTAATACAAATTGTAATAACTCTTTTATTTTCTACAATATTATATTGCAAGAGTCAATACTTCTTTTATGTATATATAAAATCTATATTATATAGTATATATATTAAATAATATATAAATAAAGACTATTTTATGGTGTTTAAAGTTATATTTTTCTTGTCTCAGGTAATACATTTTGTATAATTACTTAGAAATTATCAAATAATTCGTGCAAATAATTAAATTATTTCATAAAACTATTACATAGATTTGTTATCCGGAATGTCAGCTTAACATTATTAACATATAGCTTAACATACATTATTATCATATAGCCTAATATACATTATTAACATATAGCTTAATATACATTATTAACATATAGTTTACATTATACATTTAATATACATTATACTTAATATATATTGAGTGTAATAACTCTTTTAACTGCATCCCTCATTGTAATATCAGTATCTGATAGTCATTTTATATGGAATACTATTCAAATATATATATATATATATATATATATATATATATATATATATACTATATATAGTTAAATATAATTAGCAAACTCGGTGTCATTAATTTTGTAAAATTCTATGATGTGTTAACAAAAATAACAAACCATATGAACAATATGAACAATGAAATGACAAGATAGTGGGTATACTCAGTTACAATATATATATACTTTCATATTTTGAATTGTATAATTTCTTTATATTATATTATATTTTGATGAATACTTTAAAGGATTTTGCAAATATTAGATCACTTTGTTTGCTGGAAGAAATTACCATTATATATATTTATATATTAAATTTCATTATTTATGGATATTATATCATAATATGGAATTTTTTAATTTTCAATTTTATCATATATCTCAGAAAGTTGTATTCCATCTGTTTGATCAATCAACCATCAATCCAGATAATATATTTTATATTTTCGAGAACACATCAAAGGATTTACGAAACTATTACATCATACTTTTGATAAAATTGTCATTGTTTACGCTTCATTTTCATAAACAACGAAATATTATATGATATTGTCAAACCAAGATAACAAAATATATAAAGTTTACAAACCTAAATCATATATAATTAATAAATGTATAAATATATATTTCTATAGTGCACATAAATATATATCTATAAACTTTGCTACCTAATATGTATATTTTACATAATGAATTTTAGTATTATATAATAACTAGAGTATGAAGCAAACACTATTAAAATGTAGAATATATATCGTATATTGATTTTTGTTAATAATATATATAATTATTTAATAAAATATAAATAATTATCAAATTATAATTTAATATATATATATATATTATATATATATAATATATATGTTATATATAAAACATAATTTTAAATGGACCCTTTATTAAATTTTTAATTATTAAATTTGTGTTATTTTTTAGTATGTTTATTTAAAATAATTTTACTATCTCAATATTTACCACCTACAAACATATTGTAATAACTATTTAGTTTGTTTTTAGACGTATGCATAGTATTTATCATATTTTGTAGTAGACAACCAGCCATCAAGTTAATTCTATTTTTCATAATTTCATAATTTATTTTATATTATATTTCTTCAACACTTTACAAAATATTACATAATTATTAAAATTATCCGTGTT
The DNA here is from genome assembly GCA_964035775.1 of Osedax frankpressi. NCBI lineage: Eukaryota > Metazoa > Annelida > Polychaeta > Sabellida > Siboglinidae > Osedax > Osedax frankpressi. The sequence goes on along the minus strand of OZ038315.1, from coordinate 21,717,039 downwards.
TTCTGGGATTATCATAATTATAGAAGCCTCTCATAATACGTATTATGACAAGAAATATTACATATTTAATAAGCATGTCATTCTATAAGATATATATATATATATATATATATATATATGTTTTCCAATAGACAAGTACGTGGCCATCGTTCTACCAATACAATAAGAGACACGAGTTCACTAACTGAACACCATATCGGCCATGGTACTCCTCTAAAACAATCGCTTACCCGGCTGATCGATAAATGGCAGTCGAGCAGATAATTCACATCAGTTATAAATTACTTTTCGCAGACATTGTTAATTCCATCATTACCGACGCCCGTTAGCCCGTTCAACGTACGTTCTAACTGACGGGTAGCCTACAATATACTCCAACGTCCTTATCGGGTTGTATGGTAAGGATGAGCCCATCGCGGTGCCCCGTGGAGTAGGAACTAGTTTGCGTGGTATTTCGATACAAACTAACAACTGAAAGCGTTCATGGTAATATTCTAGATTAATTTAATATATATTTAATATATATATATATACATATATATATATATATATATATATATATATATATATATATATTTAAGTAATATATAAGTTTGAGTGAATAATAACCAACGAAAATTCCTTTCAAACAATATTAATTCTATATCATTAATATATGTATTTATAGTAATGCTAAGTAATGCTAAAATTATAAATAACTATTTATATATATATATATATATATACACATATATACATACATTATAAACTATGAGTCATGCTAAATTAACATCAGGTCTTATATGTTACAAAATTATTATAAAACACTGATATGGATTAATTCCGTCAATTCGATATACATTTTTTATAAAAGTGAGTTAATACTATAAACTACATTCAAATAATTATAAAATATCTTATTGTACAATGTACAGTGTACATTGTACACACTTAATTCATTTTGGTATATATGTAATTATACTTATAATGTATTATTATTTACATACGTCTTAAAATGTTCTTAAACTATTTTATGTTTTGTAATTCATTTTTTAAAATATTACTATATTACAATAGTATACAAATAGCATATTATACATTGTATAATATACAATCCATGTTATGTAACTCGATATTATCAATATTAGTATTATTATTATTATTATTAATATTAATATTATTCTTAAAACTGGTTTAAAAAATTCTAATATTATTCTAATATCATATTTAAAACTTTATATATATGCATTTAGGTAATATAGCAATTGATTATTTTTATTGAATTAAAGGTTAAACTATAGTTATATAACTATATATAACTTTATATACACCTATGTTTAGATTTGTAAAATAGATATAAATATAGTTTATCTATTATATAGTTAAATACTTAATTGCTATATTATATAATAAATATATATAAAACAAATATAGAAATATATAAAATAAATATAAATACATTCTGTTAATATCTGCCTGTAACTTCTACCTTTGTAGAATATATAATTTATTTATGGCAAGTTATTAATTAAGTATTATATACAAATGTTCAAATAATTAATCTACAAAGGGGCGTCGCCATAGCGTAGCAATGGGCGTGGCTTACTGCATACAAATAATCTTGTCCATCGCCGAATGTGTATGTATGTGACACTATCTCCTTCCGATTGTATTTTCCCGCTAACTCCCGTTATACAACATCATCTCCCGTACAATGCGAGCTATCTATTTACTTAGTAACTTACAACCATAATACATCGTTTTATCCGCCCTTAAGCTAAGGGGGTACGATTACGTCGCACTCCCTACTCACCTTGCAAGAAGACCCACATTTAAGGCCCTTAATGAATATCCAACTCTACCATGGAATTAGTGGAGCTGCGGCGAATGAATTGTAGTAAGGGAAAATCTAACGGTAAGGTATAACATGTGTATAGTTATTCGTTAGAATAATTATAATTATATAGATATAGTTGATACGTATAGTGATATTATAATATATGTATTAATAAAAAATATTACTATATATTCCGTTATATCACATTGTGGCATTGCTTATTTCTACTATAGTATATATAGATATACTATTAAGCATTACATATATATAGAATCTTACCTCACTATATGTTAATCACATAAAGCGCTGTTACGATTTATATATTGTTTTAATATATATATATATATATATATATATATATATATATATATATATATATATATATATATATATATATATATATATATATATATATATATCGTAATTATAATATATACATTTTGTCTTTGTATTGTGTGGTGGGGGGTTTGGTTATAGAGGGGGGGCAAGTGTAATCCATAATAATTTATAATTTGCATCTAAGGAAGCCATTAGCACTTAGTCCAAGAAGTTATGTAGAAATGTTCTTTAAAGACTAGCTTCATATTGAGATAATCTACTTTACCGTTATAATATAGTGCAGAGGTATAATTAGGGTTAGTTGTATTGAACGTAATTGGCCTTTATGAGAGTTAACGGAGAAAGTGATAAAGATGAAGTTCAGTTATAATTAGGATATTGTATAGTAGATTGATATTTTTATAATTAGTTGATTGGTTAATTGCAGCCTAACACTTAAGGAGCGAGACAATTGATGCCGTTACAAAGACAGGTAATCTATGTAGAGTAGTCCGTTTGTCGAAGTATTTAGATTATATGGGTAGGATTTCAGCCTTAGGACTAATGATTAATAATTCTGTCAAGGTCCGTTTGTCATTTTTATTTGGTGAGATATTTTTCAGTAAAGATTGATTATATCATTGAAGTTCAGTTGGCATTGACAATAGACTTTTGAGACTATGAGTGGGAGTAAGTAATTAAGACAGCAGTTATTATCTATATGATTAAATAAAGTATGTTGGTTTATTGGGAGAGAGGAATAAGGTTTTGAGTTAGCATTCTGATGGATATTGTAACAATACTATTGTTCAATAAGTGGGGTTGGAATTTATATTGGAAAATATTTGTTAATCAGGTAGAGTGTCGTATAATGAGATTGATTCTGTGTAACCCATGATATGATTAGTGTTTTTGTATATGTTCTTATTTAGAAAGTTAGTTGAGTACATGAGTTGGGGTAGATTAAGACAGTTTAAATTTCAAATATATAATTATATTTTCCCTTATTTTGCACAATGATTCATATATTACTTTTTATAAATTAAAAATACTGTGTAATATTGAAGATTATATCATCTGGAAACATATACTATATAATATTTATATATATATATATATATATATATATATATATATATATATATTAATAATGCAATGCTATATCATACATATATATAAAAGAATAACAGGAAAGGACATTGTCCTTAGGACATGCATACAGTGTTATTAAAAACTTCTATAATTATAAAGGACATACATTGAGTGTTATTAAACACTGACAATGTAAAGAAGGACATGCCCTTCAGAGTATTTCACATATCACAGTAAGTAGAAATTCACACCAAACACATAGATTATTAATCATATTCTGGATAGGGCAATTAATAATAGTGGTCACCGCATAGTTAGTCTACTTTGTCCGTTATCAGAACTCTACTGACTACTATTGGTTACTACCATCATAAATGACCACTACTATGTATTTCTAAATATTTCTACCCACCGATAGCTTTTTCTGATATCTATTTAATAATACTAACCCTCACCGATAACTACAACCTACTACTGACCACTACCTACTCCCACAGACAATGGTGGACCATTCCCTTCATGGTCTATTACGATCCCTCTGAATAATGAATGAGTCGGTTCCGTTATGCTAATTGTGAATGTAGATAGTGTTTGGTGTGACATCATAGGATGTCGATATGATATGGTGTCATTTCAACATGATGATGCAATATTGCCATAATCTTTTCAAATATCAGTCAAATATATGTTTTGGTATTTATATAAATTTTATACTTTTGTAATATTATATATGATTATAGATTACTGGATATATCCAGTTATTATATATATATATATATATTTTATATATTTATATACATATATAATAATAATGGTGATAATGATGGTGATGATGGTGATGATGATAATAATGATAATAATAATAATAATGATAATGATAAATTTATCTTATTCAGTATGTAATATCTGATTATTTTTTATCAAACATGTTATGAAAAAACAAAGAAATAATATATTTAATACAATAAAAAGAATAATATAATTATAATTAACAATAAGGTGTCACCTAATTAAATTAATTAGTCCATTTGCAAAATTGACAACATTATAGTTAGTTAATAGAGTATTAGATAAATAAAGAATAGTCTAAGGACATGCCCTCAACTGTAAGTAAGTTTATTAGTGTAGCACAGATAATTTCAGTAATTATTTAGAGTCTCTGTTGTAAAATATTTTTCTTTTTATAAATATATGCACGAGATGTATGAATATGTTATGTTATATATGATCTATATTTTGTTAGTATAGTCAGATGTCATGAAATAAGATATAGAAATTCTTTTAATAAGAATGACCTTTTATTGAAGATTAATTTGGTTGGTGATCATATGGTTCAGTAGGTAACGTTATTTGTTAGATACATTTACAAGAATGGTTGAGGATTAGTAGAGAGAAACTGATAATGGTGGACAATAAACGTATCCTCTTTATCGGAAATGATTTTCTTATGAAAATTAAAATCAGTTAAGTAGTAAATAACTAGTAATTATAATTAAGTTTATTTCTCAAATTATAAGAGTGGATATTAATATGTCATCGGTTATGTTAATGATATATGTTTAGAGGATGTAGTATATGATATATTGTAGCTCATTTG
>OZ038315.1:21673422-21705922 GCA_964035775.1 Osedax frankpressi | reverse complement strand
TATATATATATATATATATATATATATATATATATATATATATATATATATATATATATATCTATAGATAAATTATATTGTTAGTTATCGGTTCTAGTCATAGTTGTAATCCAATGGGTTTTCTAAGGATTTTAATAAGAGCTATTATAAATAGTTGTATTCAATAAAAATAGGAAAAGAAATGGGAATAAGGAGTTATAGATAAAATCTTTATATTATCTACATATAAAATACATATTACAACCTTGAATATATCGTTATCACTTTCTTTGTACATTTCTCTCTACTTCCTTTAGTAATGTATACATCCTCTATATTTCTATATACATATATATATATATATATATATATATATATATATATATATATATATATTTATATCTTATAACATAAATAAGTAGTCATCGCTTATTAATTTATTGTATAAATATTGGGAGATAATATATAACGTCTATGCTGACAAAACGAAATTTAAATATATAAGTATATGCAATCAATATTATAAACATACTGATACGTGTATAACTCACCTATATAAAGTATTATTATAATATAAAATTATTTAATTTTATAGTATAATACACATTATATTATAAAAATATATTATATATATTTATATGATATTATAAATACATGTTTTGAAAGCTGTATATACACATATATATATACAAACACACACACACACACACACACACACACACACACACACACACACACACACACACACACACACACATATATATATATATATATATATATATATATATATATATATATATATATATATATTCATATAAATATATACATAGGAAATGACCACTGTGTCCGCAATACAATTATAGTCGTCAGTAATGTAATAATAGAAGTCTGATGGTCAGGGAAGTGTCCGCACGGACAATGTATCCCCACACATTGAATTATATTCTACTATTTTGTTATATGTAATAAGATGCATGACATGAATTGCATGTATATTCGTATGTTTATATATATGTGTGAACACTATCTAATATACGTATATGATATATTTGACATGGTGTACACGTATGATTACGTATGATTGTATACATTGCATTGGTTATATTACTATATTACTATAGTATTTACATATATGTAAGTAATGTATCATATTTACAATTATAAACATTATTGTAAATTAAAAAAACCGAATTTCCTTATTTGATATTAATTAATTAATTGCATATACTTTATTATCGTCTGAAATTACGATACGATTATTATTGAGATTTTATTTTAGATACTTGGAGTGCACCACACACCGCACACACTTTGGCAAGAATGGCAGAAAGTGGCAGAGCTAAAGTGAAAGAGGTTTTTTATATATTAATAAATACAGTTACAATGTTAATTAATCAATATATATTAAAATATGGTATTATGCTATTATATGACAAGATAACTTAAATTATTGAATATCAAAGATAACTTAATTTAAGATGTACAGTTATATTTACATTTACATATTGTCATAACATGTAGTGCGCATTACATAGAATTATTTGGAATAAATATGACTAATTTTTATAAATATTTTTTTAAATATTTAAAACATACAATAAGCGAAAATAACTTATTTTTAATAGCGTTTATATTTGTAAGTAATTGAGATATAATGACACAACTTCCGGTAGTTACTGGCGAGGCACAGCGAATTAGAGCAGTCGGAGACAAAAGCCCAAGGAGCTCTGGTCACCGTGTTGACATTGACTCAAATCACAGAACTCAAGCTATTATTCGATATCGGCAGACATGGTCGGTATACATATTGTCTATATGACGTAGACACATTAAAGTGTGTACCAGGCACGCGCACATATATAAACATACGGGTATTATAATAAATACTGATGATAAGTCTACAAATAGTAAATTTAAATAATCGTGGAATATAGTCCTCCTGGATATAGTGCAAATTATTGAAATTACTACTCGCTGCGTAATATCACCTCCAATGTAATTACTATGCGAGCTATCACCTGTATCCTACTTTTGATCTTTGACCACAGGACATCGGTTCTACGACTTCGTGTTGACGCTGTTGATTAGCTGCATATCACTAGAGATATTCGTCGGACTCATCATTATCTATATAGGAAATCTTCATTACTACCAAGCTACCGACCGCACCGGTTGGTGTTTCGACATCATCAATTGCTGTTTCTGGTTAGTCACCGAAATAGGTTAAACTTACAGCTTGTAGCTTGCAACAGTAACTAGATAATCAGTTGAGATGTGGGGCTTGATGGTGTTCACGACATGTTATTTAGTAGCCAGTAATTCTGGTTTATATAAGACATTCCGTCGGAGGATGCGAGGTTCGAGTATTGTATTGATACTGGTCTTATTTAAGAAAATAATTAGTATACTGTATTATAAAATGATATGCATATTTGCATATATTTGATTAAATAATTACAGCATCCTTCAATCATGTAGGTCGTTAATTGTAAAATCCACCTAATTAAAAAGTATCCAATCATTGGTGTATGGTGCAAGTGTATATAAATATAGGCTACGCCCATTAGCATAGTTTATAAACTATAGTAGTATTTAATGTATTCACTAGTTATTCAAATTATTGTTTTTACATAAAATTAGGGATATGACTCTTTTTTCAAATTAATGTTATTTGAAAATGATTTCATTATTTGGTTTACATTTTCTCAGATATAAAGTTGTTTTAGAGATTAATTTCCACGAAAAGAAAATAATAACGTAAAAAGAGAGAACAGAATAACGTTTCTTAGCTTATATATAAACAAATACTAATTGTTTATTTATAGATCATTTGACAAGATATTACGTTATTTGTCTATTGTGCGAACAGGAATAGCGATTTCAAAGTATTTATTAGTTTAATATTTAGATAGAGTTTCAACTAAAATATTATATATTGCATAATTTATCAAATATAAAAATTGAATAAACTATATATTAATTAGTATCATTAGTATATATGTGTATATATACACATATATATATGTATATATATATATATATATATATATATATATATATATATATATATATATATATATATATATATAAATATATATATTTATATGTATCATAAGATTGAAGTATGTTAGTAAATCACATTCGCATGCACTATGTGATTATAATGGGATACCGCCGTCTATTCTTGAAGTAGTTGTTGCCGAGCCTGCATCAGGTGGAGACCTCGCAGGAACGGTACTTACCTCAGTGTACACGGACAGACAACTAGAGATGGCGCCACTAGACTCACTAATGGTAAATATCAACATTTCCTATATAAAGACGTATATCGATATAACGGCAGGAATAATAACATGAATTCATTATTAATAATTAACTTAAACAATTCACTTAAATGAGTATTTATGTAATTATTATCTTTTAATAATAGTCTTTATTTCTTATTATAATAGTTATTGTCTAGTTTACTTTATAATACATTTATAAAATCATATTCAATTTGAAACATTGAAATACATAAAAAACTATTTTAAAAATCAATAAGTTCATTATAATAACTTTACATCATTATGTTAATTAAGTATTGCTGTGCCTACATAATAATTTAACTGAAATTGTTACATCATTCTATGACAACAAAAATAGACGACGAAATGACGAATGGGTGTTGCGAGTGGCCCATCGAAAGAAGAGCTGAGAACATCATGGATTTGGAGAGAGCTGATTCTAATATTGAAATCGCTAGAGTGAAAATTGCTGACGCCGATGTTAAAATCGTACGAGCAAGTAACTATGTGAAGGTTACTAATTTACAAATATATTTATAATTGTATACCCAAAAGCGAAATTTATTTCATTAGATAACCAACTACATCTCTAGGTTGTCGAAGAAGCGTTAAAGAAAACTCCTGGAAACCCTGATCTAGAGGACGAATTGACCAAGAGCCGTCAGGAGCTGTCGAACAGTTTAAGAGAAAAAGATGAAAGTGAAGCAGAACAGAAACTCAGTGAGACTCAACAACACCATGCATTTTTTGTTAAGGAACAGTATGAGGATAGGCAAGAAAGGATCACCTTCAGGAAGGTCGGATTAATCAATTTATTATAAAAACTTATCTAAACATTATCTTGTCAGTTGTTTAACTATGACATGAAATAATGTATGTTATCATTGAATTCAATTGAAAAAATATGTAAACCTGACAATCATTATAATATTATGAACTCTATATGTTTTATATTTCTTTCTTTCTTTCTACCTTGTTTTCTTTCTTTCTTTCTTTCTTTCTTTCTTTCTTTCTTTCTTTCTTTCTTTCTTTCTTTCTTCTTTCTTTCTTTCTTTCTTTCTTTCTTTCTTCTTTCTTTCTTTCTTCTTTCTTTCTTCTTTCTTTCTTTCTTTCTTTCTTTCTTTCTTTCTTTCTTTCTTTCTTTCTTTCTTTCTTTCTTTCTTTCTTCTTTCTTTCTTTCTTTCTTTCTTTCTTTCTTTCTTTCTTTCTTTCTTTCTTTCTTTCTTTCTTCTTTCTTCTTTCTTTCTTTCTTCTTTCTTTCTTTCTTTCTTTCTTTCTTTCTTTCTTTCTTTCTTTCTTTCTTTCTTTCTTTCTTTCTTTCTTTCTTTCTTTCTTTCTTTCTTTCTTTCTTTCTTTCTTTCTTTCTTTCTTTCTTTCTTTCTTTCTTTCTTTCTTTCTTTCTTTCTTTCTTTCTTTCTTTCTTTCTTTCTTTCTTTCTTTCTTTACTTCCCTCGCTAAGTATTTTTTTTCTTTATAGATTGTTTATTCCTTTATTTTTCTTTTTCTTTCTTTTTTACGTTTTAATTATATTTATTATATACTTACTTCCATTATGAGTTAGTAATATATATATATATAAATATATATATATATATATATATATATATATATATATATTAAATTAATGATTTTTCTATTCCTCACTTCACAATATTACGTTTCATATCTCTGTTTTTTAGATATCATTCTGGCAACACCTGGCAACATACCTACTTTACTTCGTGATGCTTATGAATGTATTCATTACTACATTCGGGATCTCGGGAGGACGCAATCATGGTGTCATGGATTTCGGAGCAATACCTCTCAAAAATGCCCCCGCCTCGGCTTTATCAGCCATTACTACAACGCCCTTGACGACTACCACAACAATGGCAGCTCACGTTATCGCTAAAGCAGTTTCTGGGTTATCGCGTAACGCTACCGGTAATCTGTGATCCGGTATCGAATCGATCTGTTCGATGTGTAATTGCCTTCAAGATCTCGCAATTATATCCTTTTAGTAAATAAAGGCCGATATACCTTGGTGACAACATACATCTAAATCTACTCGAAAAAGTTGAAATTTCGATATATTGATACATTAATATCGAGTTGTACAAATCTAGTTATAACTTTTATGTAATTTATATTTATACGGCATTGTATTTTTTAATCTTATATTTGTACACATTGTATGCACTACATAGGTCATATTTGTTAATTTAGTAGGGAATTAAGTTAATTAAAATATATAAAGACGTCTCCAAGTATTATATAATTAGATTAACTATACTTTATATAGAGCTATTATATTAAATCGTATTAAATTAAGTTTATAGAAATTATTTAATATTTTATAAATTGTTTAGCCGGGTTTATCATCTTATTCATTTAAAATGTGCAATTTTATATAATATTTATAACATATTTCTATTTGTGAATAAATATAATATATATATATATATATATATATATGTATATATAACCTAATTAAATATACATGTATCTTAAAAACAAAGTGTCATTTACAATAAAATAATTCACAAGTACAATTAATAGATTAATGATGATTATAGATTTTATATCTTTAAATGTTATTCTATTGTGTATGTGTTTCGTTTGCTATACAATTGTATTGATTTATTCTATATTGTGCGAATGTATTCCTTGTGCAAGCGAGGTACAAGAATGTTTCTTATTATAAAATATAGTCATAGGTGAGCAATACTAGTACGAAAGTGTAAATTTAACTTAACGACTAAGTTTTAGGTTTACAGTTCGAATAAGACTATTAATTGCGGGACTTTTGTTAAGTGCCACATATTCTGGTGTCTAGTCGTTGTCACAATTTTATTTTGTTGTTATAATTTTTAAAATTTTTAATAAAATATCTACAATATTATTTGTGTTTTTATATCATTATTTGTAGATAAAACTGTAAGTCAAATATATGGCAATATTAGCTATATGATTTCTTTAATTTATAATATTATACATCATAACGTAAACAATATTTCGGAAATATATTTATTTAGGAACTAGCGCATTTGTATTCACATTATTATCACCTATTATAAATGATACCGAATATATCATATCATATTTGCACATTTTGCGAGGTGAAACTTATAACTGCTAAATATATAAACATTACTGATTACCTATTGAGAAAATGGAGTAGATAAAGTATTTTATGATGATAAGTATGCTATTTTGAATATACATATTGTGAAATAAAAATGGTTTTTATCTATATTATATATATGTATTATATGAGTATTTATTATAGATTTGGATTACGGACTAATCCACATTTACGGTATTAATAATTACAATATCATGCTATACGAATACATTCACATATTTGTTTTCTTTATGTAATTCTTTATGTATTTTTATTCAATTATATATAAATGATAAAAATGTGTTTTAAATTATTTTTATATAATTATATAATGTCTATTATTGAGATTACTTCTTATATAATCGCTGCAAGTAACACGTGACTTAAAATTAAAATTTTGAAATTATTAAAAATGGAAATCGAATTAAATTATATTATTTGATTATATTATTTATATGAATTTTACCAAATATTTTTCTTAAAGTATAATGTATATTTATTATATATTCATCTAAAGTATCATATCAAAATTAGGATCAAATTAACGAACGACGGAAAAAATAGCATACGTTTTCGTTTAGTATTAAATAGACTAAATCTACCGCCATATTGAGATAACACTCTTCTATATACGAAAACAGGAATATTGTGTATGATACAATAATTCATAAATAAATTACATACAGTTCACAATATTTATTTATAAATTATGATAATTCACTAAGAAACTATATACATATAACTTAATTTACATGTTAAAAAAATAAATCTAATAAGAAATAAACGTTAGTTATTAACCTAACATAGAATATTAAAAGTTGTATTGTTAGGAAATACCTACAGCTATATTTGTATATATATAGTGGTATTATAGTATGTATAACAATATCATAACTACTAATATGGGTACTCATGAATAGTAACATAGATATTAAATATTAACATTCATTTTGTGTATTTCATCAATGTGTTGTTTATATATTGTATATAGATAACAATGATAAAAAAGTAGTTATTAAAAATATGAGTTATCACTATTTAGTTATAGATTACTACCCACAAAAATAAAGCAGGCACATTATATTAAGTTTATTAATGTATAATGAAATGTTTATTATATTATTACAAAATATATGATGTATTTTTTTTCTAGATTATCATGGATGAAATTTCTAATATTGTTATCAAGCGAAAGGACATTACTAACAAATTGTTATCTTTTATGGGAAAGGTTGGTATTGAACAAATACTATTGTTCCTATTTTCAAAAAGCCTAGATATCTGGAACCCTTAATATTTAAGAATATTAATTAATATATAAAAATATCAACAACAATAACTAGTTAGAATAGTTTGAATAGAGATTGTTATGTAATATTTATAATGTTTTACTACTTATAAGAAATAGCTTATATTGTATGATACAGTGTACAGCAATATTTAAATTAAATACGCTTATATTATTATAATACTAAAGTGTTAATACATTAGTATAGTTACAAATATATAAATATTAAATTATAATTACAATATTATAATTACAAAATATAATCATAAATGTTTAACTACAAAAGTATAAACTTATTGAGAATTTTATAATGTTTAATTATTCAATTATTAAATAATGTTTATTATTTGATATATAACATTTCAGCCACAAGATATGACGCTACCTTGTCTTTTTTTATATGGACATACCTGTACAGGCAAATCTTTATTGATTGAAACCATCATGGATACATATCAGGTGAAATATCTCCTAATATGTATAACAAAATGTATTATTTTTAAATTTCATAAATTATATTGTAAAACATTAAATATAATTACTATGATATTTACTCTATAGAAATAACTTATATAGAAATATTCTCAAAGGCATAATTACAGTAGTAGATTATAATGAATTAATTGAGATACGATTAGTAAAGTTAATATACACTTATTACTCATTAACTACTAAATTGTTTTATTTATATTCACCGTACTCTGAGATGCTAAACAGAAATGAATCAAATCAATAGATTTGCAAATATAATAGTTCATGATTTCTTAACATGCTTTTCTATTGAACTCCTCCGCCCAGGCACCTCATGCTATACTTGATTGTATCGAATGTTTCACTCCTCGACTACTGTACGAAACCTGCCTAGAGTCGTTGTATTCCTATTCCTCACGTACGCAAAGAGGTGGAGGAGACGGGAAAGCTAGGGAACCGACAAATTGTGAGAATTTTAATGAATTTGTACGCTTACTGAAGATTACTGTAAAGGATCTGTCATATTCTGACAGCACTGTCTATTTGGTCTGTACATACTATATATATATATATATAATAAGTATATTTAATTACATAAACAATTCATATATATTTAAGTGATTTACTGGTAAATTTCTATTAAAAGAAAACTCTTAAAAATTAATTTAAATTTGTTATAGTTTATTAATAATGTCTACAGATATATGATCATTGCGAACGATTAAGAAATATGGATGCAAATGTGCTACCAGCATTACTGAAACTCCAAGAACTGGTTAATAATCTCTTTCTCTCTATATCCCTATCTGTTCGTCAATTCCTACCTCTCATTCGCTCAATCTACTTCATTACAGTCTGGTTACCTAAACATTTGTACCGTGTTCATCAGTGAAATTGTGTTTGAGAAATTTCGTGACCCAAATGGATTCCTGGAACCCATGCGGCTTCATTTCCTCGACTATAACATCGGTTTGCCCAGGACCATATTACCAAACTCGTATTGTTCGCACGTAAACCCTGTAGCGTGAATTTAACAATCACGTTATTGTCTAATTAATACAAATTCACCGAATTCATAACGTAAACTAAACGTCCCTATAGAACAAATGTTCCATGGTTTATCTTCCTTAGATGAACTACTAGCGATTATGACCTTGGACTGTCCACATGAATATGAAACGTCTTTTTACACTTCGTACGTGAAACTAATACTGTCTGTATTTCATGCCGTTTGCAGGAATCTATCGGAACTTCGCCATCTGGTTTCCATATATAAATTCTGATGTTTTTTTAAGAATAGGACTCTAAGTGTGGCTACATTTATTACTTCTATTAACTAACAATTAACAAAGTCCAAATTAGAAATTAATAGAATAGTTTTAATTCTAAAAAAAGATTCTTTTCTTGATTATAAAATTGCTACAGAGCTTACATATATAAGTAAGTATAATAAAGATACTAAGGTAATTTCTATATATTTATTAAAATATTCACAGGCTCAACTACATTTTGATAAATATGTGGAACCAATCAAAGCCGGAGATGGTTATTAAAACCTCTGTAGCTATATTATTATTTTTTGTTCTGAACAAACAATGTATTGTACCACACAATTAACTCATTGATAATGATTTAGTTGAGTTAGTGGACAATCATAAGCTTTGGAGGAAAATAGAACCGGTCCTGCATAAAGCTCTGAAGAGTGTGTATCTCAGGGAAGTATCCAGGTTAAATATTATGTATTGTCATAGCACAATAGCATAGAACGTATTTGGATAATTAGGTAGTTTATTATTGCGAGTTTTAGATATTTTATAATTTCGATAAATATGTTCATCCTATTTTAAAATCTATATGATTTGGTCATATCTAATAACAATAAATCAATATTTTTAAATATTTACTCACGTCAAATAAAATGAAAATACAATTATTATTACACCTACAGTACAGAATATCAGGATATACTGAATACCAATGCTAAAAGTTAGTAGCTGAATACTACTCACAAGGAGATATGAATAGAGTCATCACTACTCACTACTCACTACTCATAGCACCCTCTCCACTTCTGTAGTCTTTCTCACTTTTCCTTAAACTAACTACCCACCATTGCAGTATCCCGAATTCACGTCGAGTTGCCCTTTTACTCTAAATATCTGCTGGTGGCGTCGTATATTTCTTCTTATAATTCGGTGAAATCCGATCGCAAATTCTTTGCGAAACACTCCGGAAAAGTAAATAAACGCACGGAACTACGTACTCAGAAGAAACTAGAACGTGTTAGTGAGTGAGATTGACCCTATGAGTGGGTCAGTAGGTCAGTGCGTTTATTTACTATAGTATATTAATAGGGGGATGTTCTACCAAGTTCATAATAATAATACAAAATACGATAAGAATATGAAAAGTGATCAGAGATTGACTTCTCTAGTTATAAATATATGGTTATTTGTGCGGAATGTAAGCGAATGGGATATTGTAAGAAAATCATATAAGGGAATAAGAAGTAATGTATTTAGAAGGTAGAATTTTAGTTTTTATGCGATGTCTAGGAGTTTGTTTATTTCAATCGTTTTGAGCAAACTACTGAATTTATTTGTGCCAACTTTTCTAAAATTGAAGGCACTTTTAGTTAGAAAGTCAAGTTTGGATATCGGCCTATGTTATTGGGAGTTGATGAGATATCATAGATTATAGGATTTATTGAAATTATTGTTCAATAATAATGTTAGCTTTTTATATATAATCATATTGTGTTAATAACCAGTTAAATTGTTTCCTTAATTTAGTAATACTTGCGTTGTAGTTTAATTTTTCTGGTTCCAGTAAATAATGAATTTAGTATTTAGTATGAAGATTAAAATGTCCCTGATTAGTTTTGAAGTAATTAATTTCGCAGTATTAACTTAGAGAATGGTCTTAGTTTGTGTAGGCTTAATATATGTGCTGAGGTTGTTTATTGTAGTAGGAGAAGTGATTATCAATACTGAGTAGATAGTCAATAATAAGCAGATAGTCAATGATAAGTAGCCCAAGAAACCAGATTATATAAAATCACGATATAATTTAAATGCAAATAAAATATATTTTCTCTTTTATAATATAACAAAAAAACTAAAAGTGCCTGGATGGTTTCTATTATTGTTAAATGTTATCTGTTTGCATATCACCACACTTCCCCCATTGTTTAGACTACCAATCAACAATTGGGACCTAAGGCATTTTCGCTTGACCGCATGATGGCAATCTTCTATTCTATTGTCGATGGTAAAGTTGCGCCGTCTGTGAAAATATATCAACAAGTTAGAGATATAGTGAACTACTTTAAATAACTACATAATTACTTTCTAATATCTCAACTACATTTATTAACTACTATGTAATATATTTAGTTTTACATATTCAAACATGTAATATTGTTTTGGTAATGATAGGTTACCAATAGGTTATAGGATATGCTGAACTATTGCGTGGGCAAATAATTAATAATATAACTTTTAGTTAACTATAAAATGGTTCAATAACAAACAAAGTTTATTAAGATGATTAACACTAGAATGAATTTTACTATATAATTATTTACATTATAATAAGATGATTAATCTTAATTTACACTTTTGGTTTTAACAAATATGCTCAATATGAAATTTTATTTATTTATTTTATGGTATCATCATAGATTGCCAAGATACCTGGTATTACAATGAAATTGTTGGCCTATATACGCTTAGTGGATGAGATTTTAAAATACATATTTATTACCATTGTTTATAAATATATATATATATAGATTGTATTAAATATGTTATTGAAATATGAGTGGATTTAAATATATTTTGATATAATCATTATTTATCAATTTATAACATTGTCTATAAAATAAATTATTAAAATATTTTATTATATTTGGGGATGTAAATTATCTTTGTTGATATATAAAATGTTATTACATTGATTGGTTTTTTGGTAATCTTCGCTAATTTTATATAATTAAAATATAACTTTCAAAATTATATATTTCTTAAATGACCATAAATAATTTATAGTATAAGTTAATTATTTAACTATAATATTATATTAAATACTCATGTATATATATAAATGCAGGCTATTAATAGATTTTCTGCTAATTCCCTATAGGTCAGTTCATTAGTTACTCTCGGATTATTGGCTTGCTTGACCAACAGCGAACGCCTAAATAGCCCAAAGTACAAAAGTCTTGTTTCACTCGATTTCATAAAACCAATCTCAAGGTAGTGTATGTATTTATAGATTTATATTAATTTCAGGTTCATTTTTTAATATACATTATTCAAGTAACAATTGTGAGTGATTAATTGTTGATATTTTATTACAGGACCATCAACTTTGAAATAGAAAGATATTTAGATGATTTCGCATTCACTTTTTAATAAGAAAATTTATATTTTATAATAAAACAGTAATATCATTTAATGAATTATCAATAGTTTAATATGGTCAGTGGAGTCCTTTACACCCTGGACATATGGCGGTATTGTTTATTAAAACGTTCACGTTTAATAAGAGTGTGAATTAATTCAATATATTATTGACTAGTCAGCGTCAATAGAGAATTGTAGCCCAGGTTGGTAACCAACATTTTACTCAAAAAGTAGTTATAAATATATTATAAATAATACAAATTAATAGAATATATCAACAAATATTTATACTTATTTTCTATCATTCTCAAAATTAATTAAATGCAATATACATTAAAGATAATTAAATTCAATGTTAATGTTTAGAATATCAATAGGGTTTGGTGTTTTATTATCCGGCTGAATTAAAAATTCACAATGAATTCACATGCTTTTGTTCAAATTTGAATATATTAGATGTACATGATGTAGGTTACCTTTAAATAAGTTTCATTTTACAAAATATCATGTTAATAAATACAAAATACTTTATAAAAAACTCATGAATGTATAAAATATTAAAGTGAATAGAAATCAATTGAATATTTTATATTAATTGCAAAAATTATTAAAAAATATTTCTAATCACAAGATAATTAAAATTGTATAAACAATTTTAATGTGTTCAATAACAGATAAAGATAAATAATAAAATATAATTAAATACATAATACTTAATACTTCGTTTGCCTATGTTAATATAACACTAATAAAAACATAATAAAACAATATGATTAGGAATCTCGAAGTGTCATAAGTTCACGATTATTTCGATTTCATGTTATTTGGTATAGGGGTGTAACCAAATAATATGTTGTAATGATTCGGTGAAGAGAAATCCTTCCGGAAAACGCTGTACTTCTTATTGTGGATCTGAAGATTACCTCTAAACTGTTTAATATAGATATTAAGATATTAAGACAAAGTTTATTTATAAATTGTCTCTTGTTATAAAATGAAATGAAATTTATTTGATACAACTTAAAATCTCATTATTACTTGGATATAATATTATAAGTATAACAGAATGTTTACAAATAAAACTTGGCAAATGGAAGTAGTTAGTATTTAAAATCTTTTAAAATCTTCTCTATACTAAAGTCTACAAACCAATGAAATAATTTCCGGTTCTTCGGAGTTATTTCTAGTTTCGGTGTCGACTAAATTTCGACAATTATCGGCCAAGAAATCGACGCGTTTCAAACGCAATAATCCATCGTATTGGAACGCCGAGTATCCGACAGGAGGTTTGTTGTCATTAGTGACGCCTAGCGTCGAAGGGTTAGTTACGGTTCCGACGTCGTAGAAGATCGAAACCAGTACTCGGCCGAGTAAAGCGTACGTACCACATGTCAGAGCAACCCCAAACGCCGATATCATTATCATCTGATCAATATAATGGGTAATAGGTTAGCATTTAGATAAATTCATCAACTTGAGATTAATGAGATGCAGGTATTTGGATTTATTGATTTGGTATAATTATTCAAATAATTTAAAGTGAAAATTAAAATTGTCTAAAAACTGTAATCTATTTTATAATATGTCTGTCATCATGTTAATTATTAATAAATCTATATACTTATATTATATATATCATATATATTTGATAGTATATGTTATATTATTATTAATACAAATTATAACTAATTAATTAATAAATAATTAATTATTTTTATTTTTAATATTATTTAATTAGATAAAAATTATTATTTTTCATATACACATGACTAATGCATATTATAAGAATTATTACCCAAAATCTCTATGGACAAGTCATGTGACGTAACGCGAGTTATTGCTAAGAAAAGGAAATAAGAATAGAAGAATGAAAGCTTAGTTATTTAGCTATTGTGTATACGTGTATACTAAGTACTATTTAAATGTATAAAAGGTACTTTATAAATATGGAAAATAATTACTGTTAAGGAATATGTAAATGTATTTATAGGTAATATCTATAAATAAAATAAATTCACTTTTATTGAGGCATAATAAAGAATATCACGTGAATTTATTTTTAAATTTCAAAAATAAATAAAATTACAACAAAGAATCAAATAAATCCATTTTAAAGATGATAATAAACTCAAGTTTTTACATAATAGGTCTAGGCTATTATATAATATACTACCATTAGTGATTACAATGTTAAATTACAATGTTAAAGATTCTGATAGAAAAAAATATAATATAATAAATTATATTATTCAAAATATTCATAAATTATAATATCTATAATAATAAATCATATAAATTAAATCTAAAACATTAGTTTTACATTATAAAATATTGAATATAAAGAAATTTATAAAAAGTTTTTATTTACTATGTTAGGAGTTCATCTAATTTCACTATTAAAACAAATGAAAGAACTACGAGTTGCAATCAAACATGTAATATTGGAGAATCGAAGTTGGTAAAGGATTCGAGGCCCAAGGTCATATGTTTCAGCAGTTCATTAATCCTGTAGCCTGCCATCGCGAGTATTGGGACCAAAGTTCCGGCACTCACCATGTAAGTATAGTACAGGAACTTGCGAAAATTACACCTGAAACACGGGAGTGAAATTAACATTTCAATGGAAACCCGAGAATATATATCAACTGTATACAAACAGACTGGATTAAATACAGCTATATTATATATCATAGATTATATAAATATATATTTAAAATGAGTTAATATATATGGTGATATATTTAATTTAAATACAAATTGTTGGTAAATATAACATATAGATGTGTTAATATAAATATCTTATAAGAAACTAACTCGTAGATTATGAGGCCTTTAAAGTCAGGATCAGACTTTGTCGAGTAAAGGCGGTGTCGTTTACGAAGCATCAACGGTTGCCATGGAGACAGCGGCGGTAATCTGCGTGTCGAAAACGACGGCGACAGACATTTAGAGTCGACGACGCTAGAGATGCAACATGCTTTTTGGATGAGAGCCTGGGGGGTTGGGGTTAGGGTTGGGGTTAGGGTTGGGGTTAGGGGTTGGGGTTGGGGGTCAGAGTGGTGGATATAGCAAAGGTAGCATATGTATACACAATTTTTTATGAGATATATAGAAGTGGGAAGGTGATGAGATACTAGGAAATGTAGTGGGAGGGGCAAGGCAGAATGTAACATGTAACAACTATTGGATAGATTAATTTGAATAAATTCGGTCTACAATAATTATAAATCAAATAATTGTACGATTAAAATGACATTACGAATTAAATATGCAAACCTTGGACACTAGCGAAGGAATAACTATTTTCAAAAGATTGGCAGACACAACACGGTGTACACTACTGCATAATATAACCGAAGACTGAAATTAATATTCAACTTTAAACTTAGGAAGTGATTTTATTATACTCAGATCATAACGATTTAAATGAATAGTTATATAATTCTAATTAATATTATTTATACTTATTAAATTAATATTTTGTTATATTCATGTACACAAAACTAATAATAACATTAAATAGTAAACCATTGGAAAGATGATTAATATAAAATGTTCATACAAATTTGAATTCAATAAAACTTGACATCTGTGAAATGGCCAGTAAATTATTTTGTACATAACAAATGATTATATTATAATATATTTGTATGCGATTATATAAGGACATATTGAATTAGTGATAGTGAATAAATACTTTGTAACACAATATTATTATTAATAATATGTATAATTTATTAAAAACCATCGAGAGCTATAAAATTACCACCGAAAGTTAGTGAGGTTTGATTAAAATAAATGTTAGGCCAACAATTTCAGAATAGTTTAAATTCATATTTCATTCTATCTATTGCAAAATATTTGAATGAAAATACAAATTAGATACTAGATACAAAATACATAAAATCTAGATATTTATGTATAATTAATAGTCATTTATTTGACATAAAGATGTTTAATAATAGCGGGTGAAGAAGAATAATCAGAAAATTACACTTTTATAAAGAAAAGTTCTTAAAACAGATTAGGCTATAACTTATTTCTGCTATTCAAACACACATTAAGTTTATAAACAGAGTTTTAGAGAAAAGATATATGTTATTCCTTATATAGACATCCATATCTAAACCATGCATGTAATACATTATTTCATTACTATATCATATTCTTAATTTGTAGTTGAAAATTATACAATTTTAATGGGATGTGAATATCTATAAAATAGTAGGCCTCATCATATTATTACAATATGATGGCTATGTTTTGTGTATATTAGTTATCCAGATGCATTACATGCATTTATATATCTTATATATTTCTCCGTTAACTAACTAAGTAGAATTAATTCATCTGGTATAAGATATTTGCTGTAAAATTGTACAAATAAGTGATATTGATGTCTTGATGTGAACTAAATACACACAATTGCAATAGATTACCTATTATAGTATATGGTAATACGCCTATAGGATAATAATTATACAATATAATATAATAAATATAGCATCACAACACTAATTCTCTATATATGATTAAATTGCTCCACTATTGCATCACATTATTATTCAACTTTTCTTATGTCGGTTTTCTATTTGGCCGTTCTCGATAGCAAGATATATTATAATATTGTTTTAACTTCATAAGCTAACTTATAAACACTTATTTTAATTTTAATTGCGGAATAGATTTTAAAATAACTATTATATAAATAAAATATGATTATAAATTATATAGTAAATGTAATACTAACTAATTTTAATAATAACATATAAAATCAAAGAATAATATTCGAATAGGTCATAAATATATTTATTTAAGTTTATTTTCATTGATAAGATCTTTGTATTATCCTTAAATATTCAAAATAAACAAATTTGATCTATATAAATTGAATGTTTTTTATATTATATTAGTATATATAATTATAATTTCAGGTTATTTTATTACAATTATATTATTAATAACAAACATATTGTAAATTATGGATATGGTATAAATAAAATAAACACTATCATATTAAATATATACTCTATATAGTGAGGACTATGTAGAATCTATATAGTAGATAGTGCCGAATATATTTTCCACACTAGAATTTTTAGGTGTTATATGGTTTGATAAACAGCTAGTGAATTGCCGCGATTGTCTTCGTATACGATTATATGTGCGAATTATAATTCCCTTGATACAGATCACTGACAACTATTTATTTCAATATCCATCGTAATAAAATGTGGTGTATTTGTAATAACTATTCATATCTGCTAAATTGTCGAGATTATTCAACGTACCACTACTATTATTCAATGCACTACTGGGTACGTTTATGTTATGCATATTAGATAAAGCATATGTACATACTATTAATACATTGTAGTATTTGCATGGCGACGCTCTCCAGAACAGGGAAATGCTTCCCTGGGAAACTTACCAAAGTATAGAGTCTAAATATACCTTTTCAAAATTTAATTGTTTAAAATATATACATTATAAATGTATTAAATGCCATATATAACATATTTCAAAATATCAATGCTATTCAATTAGTACACTAGTTTGCATATTAAATTTTATGATCACTTACTCATAGCAACCCTTCTATCAGACCTACTTACTCTACATAGAATAACAGTTTGGTATATCGATAATTAACTTTATCCGGAGAAAAGAAATATATCATAATTATTTGTTTATTCCTACTAGAAATATATGTTTTATACAAAATATGTTATTAACATTGTATTTTATATATTTTTAACTACTAGTCAGTAAATACTATTTAAAATATCATTAATAAAAATATTCATATTTGGGGACTTTCAAAATATAATATCTGATTACCTTTTATATTATATGCCTATTATTTTTTAATGTGTAATTTTATTAATAGGACTCATGGATTAGTACATTTTCATATTATTTATAAATACAAAATTTGAATAAGTTATTTCATTTAAGTTATATTTTAATATTAAATTTAAACGAATTGTCATTAATTTTCTGCTGTAAAAATATTATAATTACATACTCTACAAATTTAAATATATTATATTGCTATATATTCTGTTATAAACGCTATTATCTTCTATGCTGACCGCATTAGAAATGCATTTATTACACTACAATGATCAAAACTTTAATTTGATAGATTGGTTGCTAAACTGACTATGTCTCTGTGTTCGTTGATTTTGCAATCTTACGTTTCGCGGGGTTCATTGTTCTCGGGGTTATGTATTCTCCAAAGAACTATCTCATCTCAAGTTTGCAAATAGTTCAATGTCATATAGATATACTGAGAAATGATTTAAAATAATAATAATTTAAATAACTATATCTTTTATCAAATATAGAAATGTTATATATAATTTATGATCAATTTAATAAACTAAATCACATAATTATGTGATTCTATTAATAGAATAAATATTTGTTTTAATATATTGTATATATTATATATTACTTTAATAATAATATTAATTATACCAGTTAGTAAGGTCTGTTTCGACTGTCCAAACAATAACTCCGCGACAAAGGAATGCAGAGAAAATTGAGGCTTGTCGAATAATTTATTATTTATCAATCTCACTTTTGTGAAGATAATATAATAGTGATAATAGAATATTGTTCAAATTGAAAAAATATGAGTATCTTTAATATGATTAATTAATTTAATTAAATAATCATATTTAATTAAATTTAATTAATTAACTTTAATTAATTAACTTAAATTTCACAAACATAATAAGCTGAAAATATAATTAAACACATGTTATATAATCCACTAAATCTCATGTTATATAATCCTTTACTTATCACATGCTCAGGTAATTGACATTAATGATCAGAGCCTCGGTTTGATATCTAGATCGTCTGCTAGACGATTGGCCGAAGACAGACACTTGAAACTCGTTGAAATCATTACCTCAGGGGACAAGGTAATTCACGGACATGTTTTATTGAAATTATTGGTCAATATTACTATTTTATACTATACAAATAATACACAATACAATATTGTGATCATTAATTGAGTTGATAACTTATAGCTTTTCTTTAACAAATAATAGATACATTAGGCTCACTTTTTAAAAATTTAAATTATTATATAATGCATATGCATTCTTATGTAATAGAATTATTAATCCATATCTTTTATTATATTGAAAGATGAATCAATTTTTAAATAACTCCAATAAGATAATTATATATATATAAATAGTGAAATGCATCAATATTCATAGAGAGAGTACAAGTTAATGGAAGGAAAGCAACTCATGATCGAGAAAAAGGCTATTAGATTAATAAAGAAAAGTATGAAACCCAAGGTGATATATCTATACTAAACATATTCATATATACGATTATAAGACAAGTTGGTAGTTTATTGCAATATTTAAATATATCTAATTTCTGTAAATTTAATTATTGTTTCATAAATTCGATATTATATTTCCAGGAGTTAAAGAATCTACGTTTAGCCAGTAATATTGCAGCAAATGATTTGAGCATAAAATCCGGCAGGCTGCTGGAATGGCTAGAGAAAGGAAATCCGGTTAAAATTGCAGTGAAAAGGAAAAGATCAGAAACTCCAGGGGTTTGTATGGATATATATTATATTTTATATATTGATTATCGTATATCAATTTTGACTTAATATCGTAATTAATAACTTACTATATTTATTATTTGCATCTATAAATGTTCAATTTTACTACTCTTCGATGATATCAATATATCACCGCAGTTAGCTGATAAGTTGATGAGTTCCTTGATCCAACGCACAGAAAGTATTGCAACTGCGAGTCCGGTAAAGAGTTCCGATTTTGAAGTCTCGACAACTTTGAAACCTAATGTTGAGGTCTCATCTGAAAGCAGCGATTTCGTTGAATACAATGTTGTGAACGCAAAGATACCGAGACGATTTTAATGATTTTTGACCATTTTGTGGACATTATTTATTGCAATTTGTTATTTATTCTCTCGTTAATTATTTACATCGAGAGTATTCCATCATCTATTAGAAATATCTTCATATTTCTATTTACCTCGTAATATAAATAAGTATATATAGAACTTACTTATTTAAAATTTATTTTAATAAATCAAATTCTCCATGCACTAAATATAAAATCCTTTCGATCTGTTTTATTTGTGAATGGATTCTTGTTTTTGAATATCTGTTGAAGTATTTTCTTTATTATTATTATCGTCCTTGGTAGTATGGTTTTGGAAATCGCCCTTCCCTTTGATCTCATTGGCTGGCAATACCGTCTGCGCGTTTTCCTCCGATTTGTGTAACTCATCGTCGATATCCTCGGCACATTGTAGGATAAGCCTACTCTGTTTATCTCCTTCTCCTTTTCCTTTCACAATACCACCATTCTCTTCACTCTGTGCGACACCTTCCTCTTTGTTATTACGACTGCAGTTGTAGTAGTCATATAGAGGTACGTCGGTACGAGGTGCGTTTCTGTAGTGGTCTGTTGGTTTATCTCTCTGTGAGAAGTCCGTGTAGCACAAAGATAGTTTAGGATCTGAATTAAATCGGTAATCGGTATTGAGTCCGCGTTTATCGTTGCCCCGGTAGTCGGCCTTGGGTTGTCTTAAGAACGAGGAGCTGTGCATACCTTGCGATAAACAGTGGATCGGGACTTTACATTCGCCAGCCGATTTCTCGTAGGTGCGATGAACGGGTCTATCGCAGTAGTCGAGATGTTTATAGCGGCGTTGTGGTGATGTACACTCTCTATTTAACGGTTGATATCGGGACGAGGGAGATTTACAGTCGGATTCATATGCTGGCCGTTGTTTCGACGATGTCCACCTATCTATAGCCGTCTGGAAGCTGGAGAAACATCCGCCTGCATCCGGGTGAAGATTCCTCTCGCTGGGAAGATTAGGGCGGTGCTGGGTTACATGAGTTTGTAAACCGCCGTCATAATCTCTTTTACGATTCAGATCGGCGGAGTTGTTGGTGAACAGAGCGTTGGGAACGCTACAATCGCCGCCCGTTATGTAAGGGTGTTGCGAGGGCGTCATCTCTACCCGGTCAACATATTGCAGACATGGTCTAGATAAACTATCACATTCGGGCATTGTATTTCTAGGTAAACAACGCCTTCCATCCGACAAGGATGCTGTCCAAGAATTTGACGATTGTTTAGCCGGATAACTGGTATCGGGATATGAATACACACCGTGACATTCAAACAATTCTATATCGTTCTTCGCTAGAGGCCCACGCTCGTCCCGGTGGCAAGAATGTATACAATTTTTATCTATAGATGGTCTACAAATGGGGCGTTTAGTCGTTCCGTAATCTGGGTGCAAAAACGTTCTATGTTCTGGGTGTCGTTCTCGGCTTTTGTATCTAAAGTCGTCGGCGTATTCTGGCGGCGTCGGCTGGTGCCTCTCCTCTTCTCGCGCGTTATCTATGAAACCCGCAGACTCCTTAGACGTACACGGGCATTGCGACGGTTTCCCCGTTATGCTTCGCCTATCCCTTTTCTTATCCCGTAACCGAGATGTCAGCCTCCCTATCAAACGTTTCAAAGAGAGTTCGGATGTGTCTTCCGAACAATCCGATTTCACTTCGTTCTCACCCGCCGCATTTTCGTCAATGGTGAAACGTACGAATTTCTTCGGTGTCGCGTAATCAACTGGATCTATTCGCCTACCGTTAGCTCGTCGGCCGGACTCCCGGTAAGGGTCGGAGTTCTCTTTATAGGCGATACTTGGCCCAGGGATCGCTTGGAGCTGGTATGCGGCGCGACCGTCGTCATCATGGTCGTTGTCGTAGTGTTGGCACGGGTCTATGTTGATAGGAGAGGCGGTGAATCTGGTGAGGTTCTGGCAACAACGGACAGCTACCGAGTCTAAGCGATCCGGAGATCGTACCTCGTGAAAACGGGCGTCGTGGTTACGGTGGCGGTGGGAACGTTGGCAGGATGGTGAGTGGTGACGGGAAGAGTGGTGTTTACGGGGCGACGAATGTCTGCGGGGTGAGTGGAGTTTGTGGGGTGAGTGGCGTTCGTTGAGTAAGACATGTCTGTGAGGTATGTAGAGTTTGTCGGGCGAGTCACGACTATGGGGTGATTGGTGTCTGTGGGACAAGTGGTGTTTGCGGTTTGAGTGGTGTTTGTCGGGCGAGTAGTGCGTGTGGGGCGAGTGGCAACCGTATGGAGAGTGGTTATCGGTGCGGGGCGAGTGATTACGACGGGAGGAGTGGTAATCTTCAATTGATCTGTTATGAGGTGAGCATGTGTTATAGTGTCCGATACACTCCCATCCATCTGAGTCGTAATCATCTGATTTATAACGGACTCTTCTTTTGCAGAATTCTCTTCCCTCGTAACACGCACTGCGGTGACCTCTCTTCAACATTCTAGAACAATGCCCCGTGTTATTATTTGCCTTATTATTATTAATTTCTTCTTCGTGTCTCCGATGTTTACTCCCCTCCAACTCGTCGCCATCGTCCTTCCTCTCTTCCACATCCCTACGATTCCCATGGAGTCGCTTCTTTCTCGGTGGTCGTTTACGTGTACGGTCTAAGCAACCATATTCAATGTTAATACTGTTAGACGCGTTATCGCTATTATTAGAACCGCTATCACAGTGGTTAGAACAGGAAACAATGTCGTTAGAAATGGTATCGCTGTTATTTGAAGCGGAATCGTATTTGTTAATAGAGGAATCTCTCTCATTGTTCTCTTTTTTGCATGGCTTACTTCGAGGATTTCTATCTTTCTCTTTAACGGCGCGTTCCTTTTTACTTTGAACGCATTTTATACGGTCTTTATTTTCGGCTTTCATACGCGGCCTGAGTCTGGACGTGATATCTTTTATTAAAATATCGTAGGGTTTCACTGATTTATTCTTTCCATCTATGTGAAATTATAATATTATATGTAACCGTTTACAGTATATCTATATACTAGTTAATATTATTTTGATATTGTAGGTATCTAATTGACAAGTGCAATTGAAATTATTAAAATCTTAGAATTTTAAAATTATATATAAAGTATTCTAAACAAGCCAATAGTAATATATATATATAATATCTACCAGGAGTACACTTCAACAGTTCTTTTCCGATGTCGTTTACAACATCCGTGCAATAACTCGTGAATGTAATACCCTCATTATCATCACTTTGATTATCTATCAATTTTTCTCCGAGTCCAGTTTTCGAGTTATTAGCATTAGACATGTTTGAATTCTGAGTTTCGCTAGACATAGAAAGAAGACATGATGAATTATCATCTTTATTCGTACATTCTTGTTGTGAATAGTCTGAACTGTATATATCCATCTTTGAAATGCAGTAATCAATGCATACAATTGAGTCAATATTATATATTTTTAATAAACTGTTAATTATGTAATTCTTTAGTGTATATATATATATATATATATATATATATATATATATATATATATAATTCTATATTGTGAGTTATTATGGGAGTGTATTGATAGTTAAATTCGATTACATTTCTAAAATACAGTGTATACAATGTTAGTATCAAAATCATATATTTAGTATTGGTATTGTTCAATCTATTTAGATTTTGATAATTTTCCACAAATAGTATTAACGGATAAGGATGTAACATTATAACAATAACAAACGGTTTGTCTATTTTAAAAATATAATTGAATATTGAAAATGATCAAAATATGAATATACTTGAGTGTATATATATATTAGCTTTACATAGCCATATGTACATTAATATAGGTAAATACAATTTATTAATAGTATAGATTTTCATATATTGAAAAAAATAAACTATGATTATACATATATAAATTTATTAAATAATTAATATTTATAAACATATGAATATAATCTATACATTCTCACACATACACATACACACACACACACACACACACACACACACACACACACACACATACACACACACACACACACACATATATATATATATATATATATATATATATATATAAAATAACACAAATATAGACACACAGCTATTTTATTGGTAGTTCAATACTATAATACAGTGAGAAACCCTTATCATACACTATTCAAATGGTTTTTTGAATTTATAATATTTATGTTATCTATAAATAAATATTTAATAAATACTAACAAAATATTTGAAATTATAATCGGTATTATTTTATAGTTATATAAATGGCATATATTCACAATTCAATGAGATTATATAATATATTGATCTCAATTTCACTTTATTTTTATATAAATATTATTTTGAAATATTTTTTAATTTAAAACTTTTAAAAACTATTTTATATTTAATAAATATTATATTTACTATATATATAGCGTTATAACGTACTTACTCATATTTTATATTATATATTTACATCATACGTATTATGATATGCAGTATATATATATATATATGTATATATATATTATTTTATATACCAAATAAAGATTTATATAAATAATATTTAACGTCACTGTAATTTATTTAATATAACTTGTAGAACATTGTATCATATATATAACATGTATACATATTATTTATGATTGTACATATTTATTAAATATTCTTTGAAAAACTTTATATTTTGAAATTGTTCAGAAGAATCGTGTTACATATGCAACTTTATGTAACAATGACATGGCACATTCATAGTAAACATCTTTACGGATAAATTAATATTAAATTAAAATTATATATTTTAAAATTTCACTATATTTCTCAAAGTTTGTATTATATTATGTTTTGATTATATATACTTTCAACAAAATATTGAATAAACAGTACATACATAATATACAACACTACATTTAACATGGTTTGTGAAATTTTACTTTTATATTTGAAAAATATAATAACATAAAATTACATTTTTTGCCAGATAAGATTTTAAATATTATTTATTATTTGAATATTAATTCTAGCACAATTATTAAAACTATATACATATGTATTCTGTGGATTATTTGATACACCAGTGCTGATGTATTATTACATTCCTACTTGTTACATTATCCTATTATTACATTATATACTATAGTTTATTGTATTGTTATTTATGTTAAAATATGATATTTTGAAAAAAACTTATTTGTGTATAATAAATAAATAAATGTTTCGCAAATATTTTGTACTCACTTGATATACGTTGATATGGATCAGCAATTGTTAAAATGTACCGGTTTAGTATATCTTTCATATCGGATGGACATCTTTAAAAATTGATGCACAAGAATAGATAATAATATGGCTGATGCTTGAGTATAGCTCTAGAACTTTATAAGTGGTGGATGATCAAATAATCGTTTGCAGTGAGATTAAATACAATTGTCGAGAGTTCATCTCCTTGTTACACATCTTCACTGCGATACAAAAACGTAAACAAATTAAAAACATGTATATTTTAAATTTTTTAATTCTTGCGTGATTTTGATTATCCGAGAATTCCCTATGAGATGATGGAATGTAATAATTAACAAGAGTTATAATATTCACTTATGTAACTAACATGAATACATTTAGAAAATCGTATGAAGTAAGTTTATAGAATAAGATTTTTTAGGATTAGTTATAAAATTATATATATTAATTTATCTTAAAACTAGCTGTGATTCCTAAGCTATGTACTGATATAAGAACTTCTTCAATTACTATATGCTTGTTTCTATATATATATAAAGTATTTACATCGATATATAAATTAAGTAAATATATATATATATATATATATATATATATATATTTATTTATATATATATATACATTTATTTATATATTTATTTATATGTAAGTTAATTTGAATTAATTATATTATTTACCATGAGCTGCTATCAGTAATTATAAATCATATAACTTTATAGTATATGAAGCATGTAAAATATATACAATACTTTTTTAAAATAAGATACGTTTAGTTACATATCTTAGAACTATGCCTTATACGATCTCATAAATGACAATCTAATGTATTGTTTTATTATCTATATTTAATTCATTATTTATATATAATTATTATTATTATTATTATTATTTTTAATAATAATAATGCGATACGGAACGAGATTAAATTGTGATAGGTTAGCCAGTATTCAACCCTTTTGCTGAAGACTATTTACTTCATACACACACATATTTGCATAAGTACTACCCTGTTCAAGATCTTACCAATGTAATGCTAATGTTAACAATGTGTTTCGATGAAATACTTATTTAGTATATATCAATTCCCATTATAGGTTTAGTTCAAGTGGGATAACAAATTTACGAAGTCGTTTAATTTCCTCCTTTCTATATAAAGAATAAATCATTTATATAATTAATATTATTAATATTATAAATATAGATTAAATAAGTAGAAAGATAAAAGGAAAAAGTTTAATTTTGATAATTATAGAAGAATCGTTTACAAATTTGTTTATTTAAATATCTTTTGTTTATTTCATTCCATGTTTAATCGTAATATTATATCGCGTATTTAATGATGTCTTTGATAAATTACAATTTTATTTCCTCCATTACTGTCTATCCTAAACATGGATTATATACTATTATTACATGTGTACCGTGAACAAAATATCCTATTTGAAAAGGAAATCTATTCCAAGATTATTATTTTTAAATGTTAATACCAATTATAATTTCAATATTATAGATAAATCGTAATAGTACATTAGTTAGTCCGATATTAGTCTGAAATGTATGTATTTAAGAGATTTAATATTCTCTTGTAGATAATAATCTATCTTAAACTAATCTGCTAGTTAGAGTGAATTCGAATTTAGATTGCAGATCCGTTTCAATAACACCAATACATGTTCTTCATACTAGCCACTACTTTCTTATTAGCCAGATCAGAGTTTGTTTTATTGTTATTAGATTTAGTTTATATTTTAACTTCCATTCATATATATATATTTCAATATAATTGTAGCTATTGTAAACTATATGTTAACCGTTAATTCTATATATAAATAATTATTTTTTGATGGTAGATGATGAAAATATTACTATGTTTTAATTTCATAACATTGTAAAAATGAGATATAATAAAATAAATCATTTTTATATTCGTTATATCTTCAATAGTTGATAAAAATTAGAGGTTAAATCGGTTAATCTTCCATATTTAATGAATTCACATTTGATATTCTAATATATAAAAGAAATTAAAATAAGAATCAATTTTTAAATAATACATATCTGTTATTTAATCATGTTTTACATAACATATCGTCTAAAACTAATCGAAATTAGTAACTCCGGTGTTAAAAAGAAAATAACACCGTTATTGTATATATTTTATTATAATTTATCATAAAGCTTCGCAGTTGTCGAATCACCAGAGAAACGTCGGCGCATTATATCGAAGCTTTGTATCGACTTGTTAGCGTAGATTAGCACCGAGGGGTGTTTTAGATTACGATCTACGCATACCGACTATAGGATACGGGGATAGCGAATGAAACCAATGAAATTCGTTTCGTGGTGATGCATTCGTGAAGTCGGTATGACGAGATGAATTAGTTACTCGATCGATCTACGTTAGCTCGGGCGAGAAGGACCGATATAATAGAGGATTAATGTAAGAGGAAGAAGCGATAGCGCCGGTGTCTGGTAAAAAACAACTATCTCATTTCATGAGTTTTCGCGTAAAAATATCGTGGTTTATCATGCGAGAACGTGTAAATAACCCGCGTCCCTAGTTCGACTGTGAACCGTTAGCTGTTATAAAAACGGGCGGCATGCGAGGTTTCGTTATAATAATACCCCGAAACCAAACGGAGGCGAATTCTCCTGTACTCCCGGGAAAGTCGTATTCGCCACTTAAATTAATTACTATACTAGAGATGGTTCACAAGGCGTCAGGTACCGTATAAATAATCCAGTAGATAATGTTGAATAGTAGGAAGGCCAACGGGAACGCTTTGCGTGAAATCTTGTCTATTTTCCTGGCTTTGATTTTTCCTTCGGGATCGATTGACCTCGATCCTCCTACAGTTGGCAGGCCAGAGTTCACATGGTGATGTTCTTGACCATTTTCCAATACTGCCATCTATCGGAAAATAAAATATTATCCAAGGGAACTAAATTATTTAGATCTAAGTATATATACACTATTAATCCCATATTATTTTTAAAGAGAGCTCAAATAATAGCCTACATGTTACTTCGTAGAAGATTGTTGTATTTCAAACAATGCAAACTGTCAATAATATTATCTAATAGAGATCGTATGCGTCTAATGGATTTATAACTCGCGACTGACCTGGGATCTTTTAGGATCTGAAATAAATGAATATCACAACAAACGAATCAACTAAACTCAAAAATAGAAATCTAACCAACGTGCAATGGAAAAATCGAACTAAAGTGCAATGAATCAAATATCTAGATAATTATTAAGTACGCATTGGACGCTAGGTTAAGGAGCGGGGTTAGATGCGATGTTAGAGATGCCGTTAGAGGTTAGTTATGAGAGGGTTAGGCAGCATTCCTATATTATACGGGGCAGATGTCATGTTGCGACGGTTAATATGTGAAGGTGCACGCATTCGGGGCCGAAGGAGCAACGATACGCAAGCGAAAAACGTAGTTTCGCGGCGAAGATCTGGAAGGGGCACGGATGGGGTATTGCTACCTGCACTTCGATGTTAACGGCACTGGTGTCGTCGTCCGAGGTCGAGGCGCAGCAATTCTTTCGTTTCGCCTTGTGGTTGCAGTAGGCTCTCCGCCTCAACCTCTGCTGTTGCAGTTGGTGCTGTTGCAGGTGTTGCGAGGACAGGGAACCGGCGGCCGTCGTGCCGTACAGGTCTACGCCCGAACTAGCCGATTTCACCAGTTTGTCGGACTGCCGGAGCATTACGTTAACAACGGCGAACTCGAGAAGGGACGCGAATACGAAGATGAGGCAGGTAGACATCCAGACGTCTATAGCCTTCACGTAGGACACGCGAGGTAGTGAACCTCTTACAGAGCTCTGCGTTGTCGTTGTCAACACCTATTTCGACGATGCAGCCGTCACGTCAAGAAGATATTTTATAGTTGCTCGCAAGCGGATGGTAGGACGTAGATAGCAACCATAGCCAACCGAATTATTTTGAGAGAGTTTTTAGGTGCATTTGTTATATATTATTTATTTATTAGATTTAATATGATACACTATTCTCGCATTACTTTGATAACTTAATATTTGTTTCAAAATAGATATCCATAATTATTTTATATATATAAACACATACACATTTGTACATATATATATATATATATATATATATATATATATATATATATCTATTTATATATTTATATTTAATATATAACTCTCACATATGAGGTTACTATTATAATGTATCAGTTTATTATGTTTTAGTTGATTCTTATATTATAAATGATAGTCATAATTTTACGTGTCGATTGATTAAAGTAAAATAATTGATATATTATGCTAAGCATTTTTTAGAAATCTTTGCTATAATTATTCAAAGAATTAAATTATCACACACGACTAAATTGATATAATTTACAATTATTATACTATATAGATATTTTATTATATTTAAATTAACACTTATCAATAGACATAATACTTAACTATAGTTAATTTTCTTATTGTAATTGTTAATTTTGTTAATTTAGAGTAATGTTCCAACCTACAAACACATTCGACTATACGAAATGAAATTTATTACCCATAATTCGGTTGGCTGGGTAGTGGTAATTATACTCGTAGTGGTAGTGATACTGGTAGTTGTATAGGTATTGGTAATGTTAATAGTGCTGGTAGCGGTAGATACGCTGGCGCTAATTCTAGTAATGTTACTGGTAGCTGTGGAGGAAGTATTTCTAATAGTAGTAATACATTTAGTATTGATAATAACAGTAGTTGTTGTAATGATAATAATGCTGATAGCGATGCTAATATTGGAAATGGTGCTAGTAATTGTAGGTATATAGTAGTAGTACTCGTATTTGTAATGTGTAAGTGTAGTGGTAGATGTACTGTACTCGGTAATAGAGCTTGTAGTTGAAATGATGCTGGTAAGTCTGCTAGTACGGTGAGAAGAGTAGTGTTGATTGTAGTTGTAGTGGGGTTTTTATTAATAGTAGTGTTGGTTGTGGGATTAGTAGTAATATTGATAGTGGTAGTGGTAGTTAAGCTGGTAGTTGGAAGAGTAGTTGATCTGGTAGTGGGAGTAGTAGTAGTGATTGTAGTAAGAGAGGTGGTAGTGGTGGTAGTGGGATTAGTAATGGTGCTTGTACTGGAAGTAATAGTAGTACTGGTTATAGGAGTAGTAGTAGAGATGGCGTTCTTATCAATAGTAGTGCTAGGTTGGGAGTAGTAGTGGTGCTGGTGGTGGGAGTAGTAGTAGTGCTGGTAGTGGGAGTAACCATTACTTTGGGTCACCGCGTAATCTGAGTTATGATAACTCACCGTCAAAAGACCGATGGAAACCCTGGCGGGCGCTGCTTCGATATTCAACCAGAACGAGACCCAAGATAGGATCACGATTAATATCGACGGGATATAGACCTGGATAACGAAGAAACCGATATCTCGACGTAGGATGAACTTGATCTCCTTGCAGGGAAACGCGCCTGGTTTGGGAACGACGGACTGCTGGTGGACTTTGTAATAGTGGCGCGGTAGGAGCATAGATGGTAGAGTAGGTGTACGCGTGTGTGTTTGCGTGGCATATATGTATATTGCGTGTGCATGCGTGCGTTGCGCGCGCGACTCGTAGTATGTACATTTCTGACGAGAAACAAAACCTATAGAAATTGACTAGAAATTACGTTTTCCGAAATTTTTAACGTCCTCGCGTGACGCTAAAACGACCAAGAAAAACACCGGCGATCTAAAAGCATAACACAAGCCGTAGATGACAACTGATAGTGAGATACGTTGACCGAACGGATTGGTGAGTGAGCGGGTGAGTGAGAAATCGAAAGCGTGCGTATTCGTGTGCGAGTTCATTGGCCCTAATCGCGTACGGAGTCACCTCCGTAACGGCGAACGGTGTGTGTGGTGCGGTTTCCCATTACCTCCTCGGCGGTGCCGACCGGTCTGCGTTTGTGTTCGCTGACGGGTATCCTGCACTGAGTGGCCATCGTGCAGAACCGTTTGAGAACAGCTCGCCTCCCCGGACCCGACTTGCTCCTCGATATCGCGTTGACGAAAGCGAACTCCAGCAGGGCGATGAACACGAATATAAGGCACACCGACATCCACACGTCTATTCCTTTTATGTAGGACACTTTGGGCAGCGACTGATTCGCCGAAGTGGACTGAGTGGTCATCGTTAGCACCGTAAGCAGTCCCAACGACACGCGGGCTGGTATGGCATCTAGGTTGATCCAAAATGATACCCACGATAGGATCACGATGAGGATTGAAGGAATGTACACTTGGATCAGGAAGAAACCGATGGCGCGTTGCAACACGAATTTGATCTCCAGGCACGGAAACGCACCTGGATTTACAGGCGGCGGAGTAACGCGGCGGATAATACGATATTTTTAGGGTAGAAGTTAAATTCCGTTTTAGGCCTACATTAGGCTAGAGCATATTTATAAACTAATTATGATATTGTAGAAATAAGACGAATTTTTAATGGTTATCATATTTTATTATATAAATATATAATTGTATTTATAATTGTATATATATATATATATATATATGTATATATATATATATATATATATATATATGTGTATATATATGTGTATATATTTCAATATAATACAATAATATACAATATATATAAACTTAATTTTTCAAATGTATAACTCTAAAATAACTTACAAATTTTAATTTTAATCATGAAAGTTAAAATAAATAAACAATTTAATTTTTGTTATAACTATAATTAGACCAATAACTTTTTATTAATATTATACTAATTAAAAATACATATATATTTAATAAAATAAATTAAATGATCTAATTATATAATTATATGTAAGAGTATTTA
>OZ038315.1:21650922-21670922 GCA_964035775.1 Osedax frankpressi | reverse complement strand
ATATTTATTATTGGTTCTATAATTGCATTTTCTTATCTTGAACAAGAGTGACTTAATAAGTGATGAGTTGAACAAAATTAAGACTTATACAATATTAATATAGTTTATTATTATTTTAGATACATTGATAATTAATATAATAACTCCGATAATAATTATACGATTTTATTTTGCATTGGAAAATATGAAACTAACCATTGTTTGCTCGCTTATTGAATAAAAACTATTTATATAAATTCCTAATTTTACTTCCGTGGGACGATCTATAAAATAATAGTGACGTCAATATCTCATACATTAATATATACTCCTAGTTTATAAATACTAATCTAACTAGACACCAAGATAGCCATTTAACTTTGATTATACATATATATATATAATGCTATTATAATAATAGACAATGTGAATTTTAATAAAAATTACAAATTGAAAACTTTAATCCTACATGATTTCAATATTTAAAACCTAATAACGGGGGGTCTTTCTTTCCGTATCTTTTCCTAATCATGTCGAAAGTTATTTTCTCTCTGTTGAGAGCATACTTATTTGGTTAATTATTTCATTCCTTATTTGGGTTTA
Source organism: Osedax frankpressi (assembly GCA_964035775.1). NCBI lineage: Eukaryota > Metazoa > Annelida > Polychaeta > Sabellida > Siboglinidae > Osedax > Osedax frankpressi. The sequence goes on along the minus strand of OZ038315.1, from coordinate 21,670,340 downwards.
AAACGTTTTAAAATAACATTAAATATTATTATTATTTATTAATATTTGAATTTTTAAGTTGACAAATAAAATATAATCAAATATAATGTGTTTCTAATAATAAAATACTATCATTGATGTTATCGTAATAGTGAACAAAAATATAAAATATAATTCATACTTATTAGGATTATTAACAGATAAATAACAGATTATTAATAGGTACTAACGATCCTAATCTTCTAGAAGTGTCCCTGTTAAATTAAATATTGTTTAAAATTATAATTAATATATACCATATATGTTTGATATAATATATCTATATATATAGATATACATATAAATAATGAAGAAATTCAGTTTAATTTAGAAAATGTTAACTATCTATATTTATTTAATTAATTGTAGTTAATGCATTTCATGGCATACACTTTGACGAATAATGTATATATATATATATATATATATATATATATATATATACATATATATATATATAATTTGTATGATAAACACATTGTTTTTTATATTCTTGTCTCACATATCATGTATTCATCTAAATATATCTAGTCAAGTCAAGTTATTTAATAGGTATTTAATTTAACAATTACATCGGTAAACATTACATTACATTAATATTACATACATATTAAATTAGTGTCAACTTTAATAACATATCCACTTGAAAGTACATTAAAGGTGGGTATACTTAACCTGTATATACGTATTAATTAGAATGCATTAAAAGCAACGGATTTTGTATGCTCGTATATGAATTAAGATAACGACGCTCAAGTGACTACTATCTAGATACAATGGCGTCATTGTTCTCTCATTAATCCCCGCGCCATGAATATTGTACTCGGTACAAAAGATAGTCTGGATCGCAGACGGTATTGTCTTCGAATTAGATTCATACTATCGCGGTTCACTGGATGATTGCACGTTGGCGCGATATTTCTGGGATTCGCGCAACCGTAGTTCTAATAAAACTATCGGTCCGGCGAGTGGTCAAGCTAGCGGTTTGAATGGATTACGTAATGGTGAACATCATTTGGCTTGTTGCGATTACAGTATTGTACTTGCCAATAATCGAACAGTTGCCTATAGACTATAGGCTAGTTCGTAATCAGCCAAGTGATGTTTACCATTATGTAATCCTCTCGATCGCTCGCCTGACCACTTTCAATACGGCCGATAACTCTTCGACAACAATAGAATCACGGATTTCAGAATGTTAGACCACTTCAATTAGCGAATTAGCGGGCAGTCGATAATTCCTCGTAATGACCCGATTTAGCGAGTTCACCGAAACCAACCAAATCGGAATAATCCGGGCTTTCATAGCTGGCATTCTTGGTGGAAAATACCCCGGAGTACTTTTACATTACATATATTCGTTGAATCCATTTATCGGAAGCGCGTAGAGTGTAAATAAATGTTGACCTATACTCATTGAAGTGTAAGATATAACACCAGCAGGCATACGTCTAACTCTACTAGTGGTCAGGCGTTGAAAATAGATTGCGCTAGCCCAAATATATATTCACAAGATGATAATTAATAGTCTAGGTCCAACGGACACGTCCCAGTGGACTATAATCAATAACTAGGTATGTATGCATGTTTAGTTATATCTTAATTTATCAATATACCTTATGTTTTATGTGTTATGTATATGAATGGTATTTTAACATAGGCACACATATACCTGCATATATATACACACATACATACACACACGCATATATATATATATATATATATATATATATATATATATATATATATATAAGGAAAGGGTATTGTGAAATGTATAGGCGTATTATAAACTAATACTTATATTACAATGTTGCATTCAGCATTCTAGTATGGCATTATAAAACAAGGTATATAGTTGTCGATATGGTCTGGACAAGACAAATATTGACCTACTTCCGGTGAAACGTCGCGGATGATTCTACATCATAGTGACGCAAAGGTTTTGGTTTACAAATAGGTTACCATGGTGACCAGTATTGCATCTATGATTCGGCAGGTGTCGCAGATAAGTTTGTCTATAAATATCTACAAATCTATATGCGATACATATATATATATATATATATATATATATATATATTATATTATACTTCTATAATAGTTTTTACCTGTACGATTACTATTAAGTATTGAAGTTTAATATATATATATATATATATATATATATTTATATATATATATATATATATATATATATATAGATATATATATAGAGATAGATTATATGGCATTTTAGGTACAATTTATTACATTCTCGTGACAATCAATCTAGGTTGAAAAACCAATAATTCTATTATAGTAAAATACCCATAAATATCCAGTAAACAAAATGGAAATAACACAGTACTACATAAATGATTTCAGAAACCTGGACAAACTGTTAACCAGATGTCCTTGGAATATATGGACTAAATAGTGAATATATGTCACGATATTCTGTAGAAATATATTATATTTATTATAAAACCTCTAAAACAAAAGTATATTAGAACTCGCGCAAATTAAAATTATGAATATTACATCATTTTACATCATACAACATATATATACATGTAAATACATACTATTTATATAGTTAATTAAAAATATAGTTAGTTAAAAACTAAACAATTAATCAACTTAAAATGTAACACTTAATTATATATAGATCGGATATATACGAGAATATCATTCAAGTTTTTGACGCGTAGAGCTGCAAATATTGAGATCATATTATATATATACTCATATATTTCTAATCTTATGATTTTGTAGATTATATTAGCAGGTTTATTGTGGGAATGGTATACAATACATTTATGAAACGTCCTAATATGTACATTTGTTATAATTTAGTCAAAAGTAAAAGATTAAATTGTCTGAAATTATCATATCTAAATCATAGATGGAATAGATGTTAAGATATATTTTGGAATATATATGAAATACCATAGAAGGCAAGGTCGACAACATACTTTGTTTATTATAACGCAATACTAGTAGGAAATAATAATAATAATAATAATAATAATAATAATAATAATAATAATAATAATAATAATAATAATAATAATAATAATAATAATATAATAATAATAATAATAATAATAATAATAATAATAATAATAATAATAACAAAAATATGTATTGAAATGAGAAAATTAATAATAATACATAACAAAGGACGTCGCATCTGTTTATATATCCGATATCGATTACAACCAGGGACCAACAGTTACTTCTTAATGTACTAGGTAATATAGTACACATGGTTGTAATATGGTATACTTCGAGACATTACCACATACCCATTGCTATATAAATTACAGTGAAGTAATTACAATTATGTAATTAGTGTGATTATTATACATACGATATAACACGGTTCATGAGATAACTTCGCGTTGATCGAGTACAAGTCTTTTTATCTAAGTTACTTTTCAGCGAATACATAATATCAAGTTTCTAGGAATAGCCTATCTTTTAAAATATGTTAAGTGTATATTACGAAATATACGGAAAAAGTAATATTTGTTGACTTGACGTAGGAAGTGAAATACTAGGAAAGTGCTCTATTTTAGTCAATGTTAAAGTAGAATATATATCTGTATTCTGAGTTCAATGTCAAAGCGTCTATATTTATAGATGTATAATTAATCATTGTTATACATTATAATTATATATAAAGTGAATTAAGTATTATAAAATTAAAACAAATTATTCAATTATTATGAATACAATTTCAATTAATAAATAGGTATTATCTATACCATATTCCGCTATTAATATATATATATATATATATATATATATATATATATATATATATACTATTTTACTTATTTAATTCAGTGTCCATTATTTGAGGGTAGGTGTAGTAGTCGGTACTAGTTGGTTAGAACTTTACAGTAGGTTAAATTAGTTCACGTATTAGTTCCGTTGCTATGCGACAGCCGACTACAAGCTTATTAACCACTGCTCATTAAAACCTGGCAGTTCGTCGTGCCAACGATAGTTAATGTAACTAGCATGATTGACGTAGTGTGGACGTTGAGGAGGGTACCAGTGGGGTAAGGGTAGTGGGTGGAGCGCGTATGTATTACACACGTAGTCGAAATAGCATCGGTAGAGCTATAGTGATCACGTGACCACGTATATTACCGGTCACGCATATGTAAATCCGAGGCACCGGTCAGTCGATAGGGCTCGCATGAGTTGAATAGTTGGTTGATTGTTGTCCCCTGGATTAGGGTTGACGCTGCAGTGGATACGATATAAACATAGCCAGTATAAATTTCCCAATGAAAGTTGACCTTCGAAGCGTGTTACGTAAACGATACGGTATGTGTAACTAAAAGCGAATTCGCACTCGGAGGAGGAGTTTAACTGTCTATTATATGTGAACTATGACCCGACATTCACGTCGGTCATTTAAACTAAGATGGCATAACTTAATGTTTGAAAACAATATCGTTTTACAAATTTGTTTTAGATTTCGTTAATGATATTTATAATAGTGTAAGTTGTATTCATATTGTCTTAGATGTACTCTTATGTAATGGCATAATGAGTGATCACCGGTCGGAACTAAGATATCGGGAAACCTTTCTGAACACTATACTTAGTGGTGTATAAGATTATGCAACATTCGTTATTACGTATGTGGTAAGAAGAGCATTTAAAAGACTTCGAATTCACTGGTCAAGTATTGTCTCACGTGATAAATAATTACTATTCTACGAGACCCAGATAGAACAAGTATCCGATGTGATAGTAGTAGTAGTAGTAGTAGTAGTAGTAGTAGTAGTAGTAGTAGTAGTAGTAGTAGTAGTAGTAGTAGTAGTAGTAGTAGTATAGTAGTAGTAGTAGTAGTAGTAGTAGTAGTAGTAGTAGTAGTAGTAGTAGTAGTAGTAGTAGTAGTAGTAGTAGTAGTAGTAAGTAGTAGTAGTAGTAGTAGTAGTAGTAGTAGTAGTAGTAGTAGTAGTAGTAGTAGTAGTAGTAGTAGTAGTAGTAGTAGTAGTAGTAGTAGTAGTAGTAGTAGTAGTAGTAGTAGTAGTAGTAGTAGTAGTAGTAGTAGTAGTAGTAGTAGTAGTAGTAGTAGTAGTAGTAGTAGTAGTAGTAGTAGTAGTAGTAGTAGTAGTAGTAGTAGTAGTAGTAGTAGTAGTAGTAGTAGTAGTAGTAGTAGTAGTAGTAGTAGTAGTAGTAGTAGTAGTAGTAGTAGTAGTAGTAGTAGTAGTAGTAGTAGTAGTAGTAGTAGTAGTAGTAGTAGTAGTAGTAGTAGTAGTAGTAGTAGTAGTAGTAGTAGTAGTAGTAGTAGTAGTAGTAGTAGTAGTAGTAGTAGTAGTAGTAGTAGTAGTAGTAGTAGTAGTAGTAGTAGTAGTAGTAGTAGTAGTAGTAGTAGTAGTAGTAGTAGTAGTAGTAGTAGTAGTAGTAGTAGTAGTAGTAGTAGTAGTAGTAGTAGTAGTAGTAGTAGTAGTAGTAGTAGTAGTAGTAGTAGTAGTAGTAGTAGTAGTAGTAGTAGTAGTAGTAGTAGTAGTAGTAGTAGTAGTAGTAGTAGTAGTAGTAGTAGTAGTAGTAGTAGTAGTAGTAGTAGTAGTAGTAGTAGTAGTAGTAGTAGTAGTAGTAGTAGTAGTAGTAGTAGTAGTAGTAGTAGTAGTAGTAGTAGTAGTAGTAGTAGTAGTAGTAGTAGTAGTAGTAGTAGTAGTAGTAGTAGTAGTAGTAGTAGTAGTAGTAGTAGTAGTAGTAGTAGTAGTAGTAGTAGTAGTAGTAGTAGTAGTAGTAGTAGTAGTAGTAGTAGTAGTAGTAGTAGTAGTAGTAGTAGTAGTAGTAGTAGTAGTAGTAGTAGTAGTAGTAGTAGTAGTAGTAGTAGTAGTAGTAGTAGTAGTAGTAGTAGTAGTAGTAGTAGTAGTAGTAGTAGTAGTAGTAGTAGTAGTAGTAGTAGTAGTAGTAGTAGTAGTAGTAGTAGTAGTAGTAGTAGTAGTAGTAGTAGTAGTAGTAGTAGTAGTAGTAGTAGTAGTAGTAGTAGTAGTAGTAGTAGTAGTAGTAGTAGTAGTAGTAGTAGTAGTAGTAGTAGTAGTAGTAGTAGTAGTAGTAGTAGTAGTAGTAGTAGTAGTAGTAGTAGTAGTAGTAGTAGTAGTAGTAGTAGTAGTAGTAGTAGTAGTAGTAGTAGTAGTAGTAGTAGTAGTAGTAGTAGTAGTAGTAGTAGTAGTAGTAGTAGTAGTAGTAGTAGTAGTAGTAGTAGTAGTAGTAGTAGTAGTAGTAGTAGTAGTAGTAGTAGTAGTAGTAGTAGTAGTAGTAGTAGTAGTAGTAGTAGTAGTAGTAGTAGTAGTAGTAGTAGTAGTAGTAGTAGTAGTAGTAGTAGTAGTAGTAGTAGTAGTAGTAGTAGTAGTAGTAGTAGTAGTAGTAGTAGTAGTAGTAGTAGTAGTAGTAGTAGTAGTAGTAGTAGTAGTAGTAGTAGTAGTAGTAGTAGTAGTAGTAGTAGTAGTAGTAGTAGTAGTAGTAGTAGTAGTAGTAGTAGTAGTAGTAGTAGTAGTAGTAGTAGTAGTAGTAGTAGTAGTAGTAGTAGTAGTAGTAGTAGTAGTAGTAGTAGTAGTAGTAGTAGTAGTAGTAGTAGTAGTAGTAGTAGTAGTAGTAGTAGTAGTAGTAGTAGTAGTAGTAGTAGTAGTAGTAGTAGTAGTAGTAGTAGTAGTAGTAGTAGTAGTAGTAGTAGTAGTAGTAGTAGTAGTAGTAGTAGTAGTAGTAGTAGTAGTAGTAGTAGTAGTAGTAGTAGTAGTAGTAGTAGTAGTAGTAGTAGTAGTAGTAGTAGTAGTAGTAGTAGTAGTAGTAGTAGTAGTAGTAGTAGTAGTAGTAGTAGTAGTAGTAGTAGTAGTAGTAGTAGTAGTAGTAGTAGTAGTAGTAGTAGTAGTAGTAGTAGTAGTAGTAGTAGTAGTAGTAGTAGTAGTAGTAGTAGTAGTAGTAGTAGTAGTAGTAGTAGTAGTAGTAGTAGTAGTAGTAGTAGTAGTAGTAGTAGTAGTAGTAGTAGTAGTAGTAGTAGTAGTAGTAGTAGTAGTAGTAGTAGTAGTAGTAGTAGTAGTAGTAGTAGTAGTAGTAGTAGTAGTAGTAGTAGTAGTAGTAGTAGTAGTAGTAGTAGTAGTAGTAGTAGTAGTAGTAGTAGTAGTAGTAGTAGTAGTAGTAGTAGTAGTAGTAGTAGTAGTAGTAGTAGTAGTAGTAGTAGTAGTAGTAGTAGTAGTAGTAGTAGTAGTAGTAGTAGTAGTAGTAGTAGTAGTAGTAGTAGTAGTAGTAGTAGTAGTAGTAGTAGTAGTAGTAGTAGTAGTAGTAGTAGTAGTAGTAGTAGTAGTAGTAGTAGTAGTAGTAGTAGTAGTAGTAGTAGTAGTAGTAGTAGTAGTAGTAGTAGTAGTAGTAGTAGTAGTAGTAGTAGTAGTAGTAGTAGTAGTAGTAGTAGTAGTAGTAGTAGTAGTAGTAGTAGTAGTAGTAGTAGTAGTAGTAGTAGTAGTAGTAGTAGTAGTAGTAGTAGTAGTAGTAGTAGTAGTAGTAGTAGTAGTAGTAGTAGTAGTAGTAGTAGTAGTAGTAGTAGTAGTAGTAGTAGTAGTAGTAGTAGTAGTAGTAGTAGTAGTAGTAGTAGTAGTAGTAGTAGTAGTAGTAGTAGTAGTAGTAGTAGTAGTAGTAGTAGTAGTAGTAGTAGTAGTAGTAGTAGTAGTAGTAGTAGTAGTAGTAGTAGTAGTAGTAGTAGTAGTAGTAGTAGTAGTAGTAGTAGTAGTAGTAGTAGTAGTAGTAGTAGTAGTAGTAGTAGTAGTAGTAGTAGTAGTAGTAGTAGTAGTAGTAGTAGTAGTAGTAGTAGTAGTAGTAGTAGTAGTAGTAGTAGTAGTAGTAGTAGTAGTAGTAGTAGTAGTAGTAGTAGTAGTAGTAGTAGTAGTAGTAGTAGTAGTAGTAGTAGTAGTAGTAGTAGTAGTAGTAGTAGTAGTAGTAGTAGTAGTAGTAGTAGTAGTAGTAGTAGTAGTAGTAGTAGTAGTAGTAGTAGTAGTAGTAGTAGTAGTAGTAGTAGTAGTAGTAGTAGTAGTAGTAGTAGTAGTAGTAGTAGTAGTAGTAGTAGTAGTAGTAGTAGTAGTAGTAGTAGTAGTAGTAGTAGTAGTAGTAGTAGTAGTAGTAGTAGTAGTAGTAGTAGTAGTAGTAGTAGTAGTAGTAGTAGTAGTAGTAGTAGTAGTAGTAGTAGTAGTAGTAGTAGTAGTAGTAGTAGTAGTAGTAGTAGTAGTAGTAGTAGTAGTAGTAGTAGTAGTAGTAGTAGTAGTAGTAGTAGTAGTAGTAGTAGTAGTAGTAGTAGTAGTAGTAGTAGTAGTAGTAGTAGTAGTAGTAGTAGTAGTAGTAGTAGTAGTAGTAGTAGTAGTAGTAGTAGTAGTAGTAGTAGTAGTAGTAGTAGTAGTAGTAGTAGTAGTAGTAGTAGTAGTAGTAGTAGTAGTAGTAGTAGTAGTAGTAGTAGTAGTAGTAGTAGTAGTAGTAGTAGTAGTAGTAGTAGTAGTAGTAGTAGTAGATGTAATTATATATATATATACATATATATTAATTTATTCCAGATAATTCTACAAGGATTTATGTATATATTAGCTGTAAAAGAAGATTATTCTATGGTTTAATTGATAATAATATATATTTATAAATATAAATATATTAGATATATAAATAATTTCTATTATACATTTCATATATTTTATTTAAATACTCTAAATTGCTTTTCCAGTCATCGAGAATAAATAACACGGCAAAAATTACATTTATGTTATCTGTTATCTTAATTGTAATCCATCTTAATAGGATAAATAACTACTATAACAAGGTTATAATATTATGAGTTCAGATATTTATATTTAATATTTATATTTAATATTAAAATTATATTACATATATATTATAATATTTTATCTAACATTATCATGATTTCAAATATTTCATTTTTATTTACAATTTAAAAATATATTATAAATGATAAGCTTATTTATTGGATATCATTAGTTTATTATGGTATATATAATAAATATAATTAATTTTATGTGAACAACCTTTAATTTTATTAATGTACAAATTTTAGAAAGATAAATGTAAACCATTTATATACCTATGGAAAAATAATATTATATTAAATTGACAATATATAAATTGGATTAATAATAATGATTATATATTTATTATAGGATGAAATAGAATATAAACCTATGTTAGGCTTGAATATAGCGGTAGGTACATATTTAATGTTATTTATAATTTCATTAGATCATAATAAATATAAATATAATTTAATAAAATGAATATTTACAGAAAATATATTTTGGAGCTTCAATTAAAGATGAGGTCATACTAAATATCATATCATAGTATACCAAATACTTTATATACTTTTAGTTATATATTCAAATGTTGGTGTGTATGTATTAATATTTTCACTTATACGCTAAAATCATATAATATAAAATAGTATTTGTAACTAATAAGACGTATATCTTTGGATATAATATATTTATATTTAAATTAAACTTGTTTATCAATATATTTCTATTAGAAATAGAAAAAAATCGAAGTAGCATTGATTTCAAATGCATATATTAGTTGGAAGCTATAAATATAATAGACTTATTTATTAAAATTGTATTTTAGCTAATAATGTTATATTAGAGTAACTATTAACTATTACATAATTCGAGTTAATAGAGTTAACTATTATATAATTCCACAGCGTGTTATCGACCTCATATTCATGCGAATTCTGTTAGCAGAGATGTTCTTGTGCGCATTGTGTATTTACATCTGTAGGTTATGCAAGCGGCACTCGCGATGGAGCGAATACGCCATGGTTAGCTATCGTCAATAACTTAATACAACCCAGACATTGTATATACAAAGTGACACGATGTACGCACGTTATAGTCAACTGCCTACATGCAATATAACACGTTCCTCGTCGGCAGCCCGTTAATAATTACGTTTCGGAATAGTGTGTTTCCAGCGAGCGCATTACGCAAACCCTGTTTCAGTCGTAAGTGTGGTCAGAACTCGATCGCGTAAGATCTACCTGTCAATTGCACGTACCGTAACATAGCAACGACTCCGGTAACCATAGCTCGATATTTTATTTTCACTATCAAGAGAAACTACATCGAACCGTTTTCAATACAGCTATGACTCTTCTATAAATGTATCCTCAATATCACATTACAACAGTATTTCTCCTACTTCCTAATGTACTACTTAATGTCATTTTTACCTTGTATCCTGTACGTTACATTTCCTGATAGACTAAACACTATACGGTCACTATAAATTCGTGTATATGGTATTAATATTAATAAGCGTAAAAGACGCTTAAAAACATTACATTCTAAATATTTACATTATCTGCATAGGTATTTAATGTTCTGTCACGGACCTCTATAAATACTCTATAGGTATTTTCAATAATAAATATATGATACTATATACTAGTATTGATACATTGAGAGGCTGTGTTGTTTTTTGTAAAATGTTTGTAACTATCCACCCGGTTACATGAGTATAGATGTAATATGAATATTAGACTTTACCCGAATAAACCGTTATACAGGAAACTTCCCAGGAGGAATATGCTACGGAATCCGATACCTATAACTACTACTAACAGTAAAGCGAAGAGTTACTTGGTAGTATTTACTCGCTGATCACCGTTGAGGAATTCATTGAGTTTAAAAATGAAAACGAGAATGATAGTTCTTTGTTTAATTTAAATATAATATAATAAATATATTCTAAGACTAAATCATATTTAAATTCTATATATATATATATATATATATATATATATATATATATATATATATATATATATGCTATACACATAATTACCCTATGTGCATGCAGTTGATAACGGCGTAATGCAATAATGCATTGCTCAATGGACCGTAAACAGTTTTATTTAAGTGGGCGTGTGTTATACACTTTAAGAAGTTTCCATGCTCATAACAACGCCCCTTATTGACGCACGCCACATTTCCTTTGTATTGCGTTATTCCAGGAGAGTTTGAATCTTCAATGATGTTATACTAGTATTAGCTCATACACACCTAGGATATTAAATAAAGTATATTTTTGAGGTGCTTAATTTATGTTTTAAGTCTATAAAATGAGTAATATGATCTATCCGCAATTACCAGGTTATACAAGATAATAAACATTTAATTTAATAAATTAATATCATAATATGTGAATAATATACGTATACTCATTAAATACCCATTTGCTTCGATAATATATGAACTATAATTATTTTAATACTCTGATATATGTACTCATATATTATATATATATATATATATATATGTGTGTGTATGTGTGCGTGTGACTGCATGTGTGTATATGAGTGTGTGTATGTATGCGTGTGTATGTATGTGTATATGTATATATGTGTAGAGCATTTAATATTATATAGATTTTCAACCAAAAGGTCAGATTAAAATGTATAATCGATTAAAATAAACTTTCATATATTGAAAAAATTTAGAAATATATTTGATAATGTTGAATGAATATATTGTATTGATAACATCGAGACACATCAACTAAAAACATTTTGAGTTTTATATCGCGATATCGGAAACTATCATCTTCTATTCAAAGTTACGATTTTTTAATGTAAAGATCGTATGCACATATCCTATGTAACCCTTATGTAAGATTATGACGTAACGCTTATTCTGGTACAATCCGATGTAAACGCTAAACCTATGGTGTTAGTACTTTCATTAGAGAGTAGTGTATATATGGAGACATCTATATATTCTATATATGAAGGAAGGATAGATGTTCTAACTCAATATATATATATATATATATATATATATATATATATATAATAGATTATAAATTTGTTGTAACATTTTTTAAATTAAACCATAATTTATGTATATATATTCATATATATAGGACATATAAATTATAAATTATTTATAAATCTATAAATGGAGTGGTATCAGCATTGAAAACATATCATTATAATCATTATATAAATCGGTATAAATTGTATACGTAACTTCATTAATATCGGTTTGTAAGATTATTAAAAGTAATTCCACTTATTAACATGCATAGCAAAGTATTTTTATCTTAGTTATTTTGTACATTGTAGTTATAGATGTTTAATAAACAATGACAGCATCTTCAAATCATATATTAATAATTAAGATACCGATATTTTTAAACTTTTTTTAAAGCTTCCTATATTGTATAGTGTAAAGTATACTGTGTACATTGCATAATACACTAAAAAAGTTCAAAAATTGCGGTCTTTTAATTATTAATATACTCTACACTCCACACATACACTGTATACTATGTAGTGTATAGTGTATATGCCACGTGTGTAGCTAATATTGTAGTTAGTCTAGTTTATATTGTATAATATATATTATACTGTCTACGGTTTTGCACATACAATTTATAATGTAGAGTGTACAGTGTGTAATGTACGGTGTACAATGTATTTGTACAATGTACAGTATACAATGTATGTGTACAATGTACACTGTACAATATACACTGTATAATGTACACTGTACAATGTACATTGTACAATGTACATTGTACGATGTACACTGTACAATGTAAACTGTGCAATGTACATTGTACAATGTACACTATACAATGTATAATGTACAATGTACAGTGTACAATTTACAGTGTACAGTGTACATACTATTTATTCTGAATTATATAGTGATTACGTCATAGAGCAATATATCTAAAAACACAAATAGAATAGAAGTTATAATTTCGGTATATCCGATTGAAGTTTTATACATACTAAAGCATGTATGGATACAGTTCTGGACATATACGACATAGTATGTGTACTATATATCTATTGTATACGATATATTCTGTATATATACGTTATATATTCTATATTCCTTATATTATATATGCTGTATATACTATTTATATTATATATATGCTATATGATATATGCTGTATATATACGTTATATATTCTATATTCCTTATATTATGTATTCTATATATACTATTTATATTATATATATGCTATATGATATGTACTATAATGTACAAGTAATTATGTGTATATAGATCATAATACGGCATAGTCTATTGGTACATTATGGTACATTATGGTACATTATTAACATTATACAATTTAGTTTTTAAAATCCATGAGGCATACATATTTACATTCATGGATTTCGCTAGATAAAAGTTATACCATTAAATACACGAGTCCCAGACTACCTAGTCCCATTACATACATACTATATATAAGTTACTATACGTTACTACGATACATTCGCAAAGAACTTCTAAGTAAACTAAAGTATATTGGCTTCTTTTCGTATATCCATATATAAATATATTTGTGTATATGTGTGTACATGTACATGTACATGTGTGTGTGTGTGTGTGTGTGTGTGTGTGTGTGTGTGTGTGTGTGTGTGTGTGTATAAGTTTGAATGGGTCACGGACAGGAAGTACACAGCCGGAAATGTTTATACAAAGAGATGCCTAATTTCAGATTCTCTTCCTCTCGCCGCCAATATGTATATATATATATGTATATATATATATATATATATATATATATATATATATATATATATATCAAAGATAGATAGAATATCATTAGATTTTTATACGGAAGTCGGAAAAGTAAATTTACTTATACGGAGTATAATAGTTTATTATAATATTTATGATATTTATTTAGATTATGATATACCTGTATTAAAATTTAAATGTTGATAATAATTCCTAATAATATTGTATAATTAAAGTATAATATAGTAATTAATTTAAATGTTGGTATGTTGGTAATATTAATTAGTTATATATATTAGTTTTTAATTTTCAAAATGTTTGTTTAAAATGAAAGCTTTATGATACTCGTTAGAGTAGATTTTGACTCGTTAGAGTACTTTATGATATGATACTCGATAGAGTAGATTTACATTATGAATAGGTTATATTATTATTAATTTACCAGTTATTTATAATCAATATATATTGTATTAGCTTAAATAAGATTACACATATTTAACCACAATAGAAATATATGTATTGTAAAATTAAATAGAGTTTAACTAATCCATACACTATATATAGGACATAACCTCTAGAATGTATCATTATATGGGATGTAACATCTAATCTATATTATAATTTATAATAACATTTTTAGAAAGTAATATATAAATACGTATATCATGGCAACTCTAATGAAATGCATAACATAGCGGAATAATACATAACATGACGTTTTTAGATATACTATATATTGATATAATAAGAATGTGTATTTATGAATGCATTCTATTATAGTTCTTCTGTCCATGTGCAATCTGTTTTTTAAATGTATAAAGACAATAGAGCAATAGTTAGCATTGGTAAACGTCATTGTTAAAAACTAACAGAAAAACTCGGCGAGATACTAGCTCCTAAAACCCTGGGGACCAACTGTTCAAACTAGTCTATTTATAGACGTCAGTGTGCATAATAACGGGTCGGCCTCGGGTTTTAGGATGACGTCACGGGGTGATGTCATTCGGACATGCTCAAGAAATCTATCTAAGCTACTCTAGATACTATGGCATAACAAATGATCATACTAATATAATACCATTACCTATACAGTGTGTTTATATATATATATATATATATATATATGAGTTCTAGTACGATATGCTGATTTTAATTAATATAATTTATAAATCATTAACCCTATTAATAACCTTAATCGTTAACTCATTATATTGGAAGATAGTTACCCAGGAGTAATAATGATGTATTGATATTAGAGTCTAAGTAAATGAGTTGTGCCAAGTCTACTATTAATTACATAACATTAGTATGTATTTTGGGATACAGGAACTAGGTACAGGTACGGCTGGTGTAGAAAGCCTGTTCCACTACCGATTGACAGGGTGGATACATTACTTTCATATTGTAATTACTCCCGAGGAGTGTATTTATGTGGACAGACACATCGGTGCCGAGTATAAGTTAATCTCATCGATACTATTCTATAGTCTATTATATTTGCTTATATAATCTTCGCTTTATATTATCTATTGAATATAAATTAAATATATCCATTGTTAAGCATTAAGTGAAGAGATTATCTCTGAAACCTCGAATTAGCTACGTAGGTTATATATGAATAGTAGTATTCAATAAGCATTAGTAAAGTGCAATACAGCCGTACTTATCACTAACGTATCACTGTAACGGATGTATTATTGGTTATTGTATAACTATGGTTCCGGTATCATACTGAGGCCTATATTGTCCCCCGGGCTATATGCCAGTACTCTACTTGCCATTAGAGAAAGGGTGAAAGAGAGGGGGAGAGAGAGTGAGAGAGAGAAAGAGAGAGAGATATATATATATATATATATATATATATATATATATATATTATATATATATATTATATATATGCAATATTATAGTAACTATATAATAGATTGCTATCGATTTATAAATTAGTTTGTAAATATCTAGGGGCGCGTGAAATAATGGTCATTTGCATATATAGTCACATTAATATATATATATATATATATATATATATATATATTTATATATATATATATGTTTATATATATATATATATATGTTTATATATATATTTATATATATATATATATATATGTTTATATATATATATAATTATAATGGCAGTATTATAATTGATGCAGATGTAATTCAGAATAGTATATGTATATATAATCATTATATGTATATAAATAAGTATCGAATCGATACTATCGGATAATAACAATTATTTAAACACAAAATATGCAATATATTTGTATCTACATGTATACATTATACTATATAAATACTCTACAATGTATACATTATACTATATAAATAATCTAAAATGTATATATAGTATTTATTTATATAAAGATGACGATGAAAAAAATATCTTTGACTTTCTTGAGGATTAAAATATGTTCCATATAACGCAATAAGATCAATTAAAATGACTCATCCGAATATTCTATTAATCATATTATGAAATGAGAAGATATTGGTTGATATATTTGTGTTTTTTGCTGACAACGTTATGAAGTAATGCGGTGAAATGTTAATTTATAATTTAATTTTTGTAAAGTAAAATAATATATAGTCATATTCTTTATTTTGTTTTGGTCAATTATAAATTGTACAAGTGGATGGTACTTATGACTATAATATAAGTTATATGTGTATATATATATATATATATATATATATATATATATATATATATATATATATATTTAATGTAATATATTCTAACGGTCTACTAATACAATATGTGCTATACAACCTATACAACTAATACAATATGTTTGCATATATTACTCATATATTATTTAGCCTTCTAATTAAATATAAAACTGTTTGATAATTGTATAACAAAATAGTTATTATCAATGAAAATGAATAAGAGACAACATGTATTAAATATTAAATATAGGATTCATAAGCAATCAAGACAGTAAATATAGAAATGACATATTCTTTGGAGAATATATCCTAAAAAAGTTAACAATCAATAATATAATAAAATATACACATTTAAAAAAGTACGTAGTTATTTGATTATATTAATCAATTTTATAAGGAGTACAATTGATTCAAATAAATTTGTAAGTTTTTAAAATAGTTGATTCATTACAATATTTTAACATGCACTACAATGCTAAAGCTAACATGCAATACAATGCACTACAATGCTATTGCTAAAGCCTACTGACTGCACCTCCATCAAAATCTGAAATGATTTAGACTCATGAATACTAAATAATTCTATAAATAATGACAATAGTTAGTACATACACTTAAAACTAATAGATAACAAATACAAATCTTCTTTAAAATTATACGCGAATACTTATATATTATTGGTATTATTTTATGTTAGATAATTATTAAAAGAATACATACTTGTCAGAAGATTTCTATATATATAATACATATATATCTTTCAATATTTTATGATTGGTAATAATTAATAAAACTTTAAAACCGTATATGAATAGGAATTGTTATATTTGATATTTTAGAAAACAGACCATTTATTTTGAGTTTGTATCTTAATCGGGTGAATGGAAAATAAATATAAAATAAATCTTATATGATTGAATGACAGGGAAACTCCACACGTCTTGAGCACAATTCAGTTATGTTATGCAATAATAAATCATTATTATATGTTAACTTAGTATTTGTAAATATGGACTACTTCAAAATCAGATCACCTTTTTTCTTCAAAATACTACACGATTTAAATACAAACTAAGATAAATGAAATGAGAACATTTCTTCCGTTGTTGGAACAATCCATAATATACCAATTACGCAATTTCCAGGGGAAGTCAAACAAGTGGACTCTACGTATATCGATTATAGAGCAAAAGGCTAACAGTTGGACACCAGTCATTCCGCTAACATCCTAGGAGCATGCGTCAATATAACGGACGGGCGTAGCATAACTAGATCTAGCAATTATACACGCACTTTCACAGTAGTTAGAAAGGAATGTCACATCAATTCAAACGGCGATGGAATCAGTGCAAATGGCGAAGGATTAAGTTGCAGCTACACAGACAAATGTGTAACACAATAAGTCAGTTGTTAGTCAATCGTTGGACTCGTAACACATTGCTAACCATGATGGTATCTGGTAGCGGGGCTATGATGCAGGATGTAAATGTAAACTGCTTTCTTTGTTCTCGCTGTTGCTAAATATAAACCGAATTGCGACGTTACTGCGTCAAACAGTCAAACTATTGTACATGATCTAGACAATCGTATTTCCATGTTATATTGAAGTCATAACTGCAGGTAATTATAGTGTTCAAGCATTATTGTATCAAATCTTCAGATCTTGTATGTATAATATTAAATACAGTTTCAATAAACAATTAGTACCAGATTCATTTATACATCGAATTTCAGATATCTACGGTGTTTAAGTTTCTGAACAATTCGTTGATATCCCCAATATCATAAAGTTGGGTAGAAATATCATATCTGAAGTACAATACGGTGTTTGTCATAACAATAGGTGAGAGTTATAATAATAATAATAATTTGGAGCGAAATTTAAAATGTTAAATAAATATAAAAGGAAACTAAATATGAAGAAATAAAGTCCCGTTGAAGTATCTGGAAAGTTATAACGTTTCTTCAGTAATTTTATAATTATTAATCTTATTATATATGAAATATATTGTATATTATTATTTATTTATCTTATTTCAGGTTTTTTATAGGCTATATTGATATACTACACTATTTAATATTAATGTTTATGTAGCTATAAGTAACTTTTAATAACAGTATTCTTATTGATATATATATATATATATATATATATATGAATATATATATATATATATATATATATATATATATATAGATATAATATGTAATATATTTATAAATACAATAAATAGACAAATATAACGAGTATGTAATTTTATTAAATATTTAAAGCTTTTAACATGATCTATTTTGCTATAAAACATATAATTACTATTTAATTGCATATTCATTATGTCATAAAATAAATATATTTCATATTTCATAACATAGAATATTTCATTAGATTTTCTGAAAATTTCTTAAATAGAATTAAATAGAAAATGTATCTTTGATTTCACAACATTATGTTAAATTACAACAGAATATGTAGATTGTATAATATGAATACTAACCAGTGAGTACAGCGTATGATTAGGTATCCTTGGGGGGTAGTGGTAGTAAGAGAATGGTGTATATATATATAGATATAGTTATATATATATATATATATATATATATATATATAAATATATATATATATATATATATATATATGGTTATATATAGAAAAAAACATAATAAGTAAAGAGAAATAAGTTGAGCAAGGAAAAAAAGAGAGATAGAAAGTTAATATAATTATGACAAATTTCTAATTAGATCAATTATATCTAATAATATAAGTATTAATTACATTATTAATAATAATTGTCATTCAAATGAACACTATTCAAATGCACATTATACTATCAAACTTTATATAATGATTAGTTTTATATATATTCATATGGGTGTAAGTGGGTTTATGTATGACTATGCGTATATACTTGTGTGTGTGTGTGTTTGTGTGTATATATGTGTGTGTGTATGTGATTGTGTGTGTGTGTAGGTATGGGAACATGGGTGGGTATATGTATGACTATGCGTATATACTTGTGTGTATGTGTGTGTGTGTGTGTGTGTGTGTGTGGGTGTGTGTGTATACTTGTGTGTGTGTATGTGATTGTGTGTGTGTAGGTATGGGAACATGGGTGGGTAGATGTATTACTATGCGTATATACTTGTGTGTATGTGTGTGTGTGTGTGTGTGTGTGTGTG
>OZ038315.1:21648831-21650722 GCA_964035775.1 Osedax frankpressi | reverse complement strand
GATAACACGCTGTGGAATTATATAATAGTTAACTCTATTAACTCGAATTATGTAATAGTTAATAGTTACTCTAATATAACATTATTAGCTAAATACAATTTTAATAAATAAGTCTATTATATTTATAGCTTCCAACTAATATATGCATTTGAAATCAATGCTACTTCGATTTTTTTCTATTTCTAATAGAAATATATATATAAACAAGTTTAATTTAAATATAAATATATTATATCCAAATATATACATCTTATTAGTTACAAATACTATTTTATATTATATGATTTTAGCGTATAAGTGAAAATATTAATACATACACACCAACATTTGAATATATAACTAAAAGTATATAAAGTATTTGGTATACTATGATATGATATTTAGTATGACCTCATCTTTAATTGAAGCTCCAAAATATATTTTCTGTAAATATTCATTTTATTAAATTATATTTATATTTATTATGATTTAATGAAATTATAAATAACATTAAATATATACCTACCGCTATATTCAAGCCTAACATAGGTTTATATTCTATTTCATCCTATAATAAATATATAATCATTATTATTAATCCAATTTATATATTGTCAATTTAATATAATATTATTTTTCCATAGGTATATAAATGGTTTACATTTATCTTTCTAAAATGTGTACATTAATAAAATTAAAGGTTGTTCACATAAAATTAATTATATTTATTATATATACCATAATAAACTAATCATATCCAATAAATAAGCTTATCATTTATAATATATTTTTAAATTGTAAATAAAAATGAAATATTTGAAATCATGATAATGTTAGATAAAATATTATAATATATATGTAATATAATTTTAATATTAAATATAAATATTAAATATAAATATCTGAACTCATAATATTATAACCTTGTTATAGTAGTTATTTATCCTATTAAGATGGATTACAATTAAGATAACAGATAACATAAATGTAATTTTTGCCGTGTTATTTATTCTCGATGACTGGAAAAGCAATTTAGAGTATTTAAATAAAATATATGAAATGTATAATAGAAATTATTTATATATCTAATATATTTATATTTATAAATATATATTATTATCAATTAAACCATAGAATAATCTTCTTTTACAGCTAATATATACATAAATCCTTGTAGAATTATCTGGAATAAATTAATATATATGTATATATATATATATAATTACATCTACTACTACTACTACTACTACTACTACTACTACTACTACTACTACTACTACTACTACTACTACTACTACTACTACTACTACTACTACTACTACTACTACTACTACTACTACTACTACTACTACTACTACTACTACTACTACTACTACTACTACTACTACTACTACTACTACTACTACTACTACTACTACTACTACTACTACTACTACTACTACTACTACTACTACTACTACTACTACTACTACTACTACTACTACTACTACTACTACTACTACTACTACTACTACTACTACTACTACTACTACTACTACTACTACTACTACTACTACTACTACTACTACTACTACTACTACTACTACTACTACTACTACTCTACTACTACTACTACTACTACTACTACTACTACTACTACTACTACTACTACTACTACTACTACTACTACTACTACTACTACTACTACTACTACTACTACTACTACTACTATACTACTACTACTACTACTACTACTACTACTACTACTACTACTACTACTACTACTACTACTACTACTACTACTACTACTACTACTACTACTACTACTACTACTACTACTACTACTACTACTACTACTACTACTATACTACTACTACTACTACTACTACTACTACTACTACTACTACTACTACTACTACTACTACTACTACTA
>OZ038315.1:21626331-21646331 GCA_964035775.1 Osedax frankpressi | reverse complement strand
ATTATTGTATTAAATACTAATCTCATAATTTTATTAATAAATATCTATAAGTTTTTAGTTACGATAATAATATAATTCTGATTTATATATATATATATATATATATATATATATATATATATATATATATATATGTAAAATTATTATATTATTATGATATTTTAAATACTCATATTTACATTTACGAATTTACCTTAATAATTTTCTTTTTAAATATTTATATTTGTTTTCGGATAATCTAATATAATAAATAAATTAAATATTAAATTGTAATATATATACAATCATATAATAATATAAAAATATATATAAATATATATATGTATATAAATATATAAATATATATATATATATATATATATATATATATATATATATATATATATATATATATAGATATATATTATAAGGTTAGTTATTATTATGATTTACTAATTTGAATTATTCATTAATATATTATCTATTGTTTAAATATTATTATTTATGTTATTAAATATGTACGATATATCTTAAAGTATAGCATATATTTATAAATAATTGTGTGATATTAACTATATTTACATATTACCAGCGATACTATAGTTTACTATATTTACATATTACCAGCGATACTATAGTTAACTATATGTACATATTACCAGCGATACTATGGTTTATTATATTTAAATATTACTAGCGATACTATGGTTTATTATATTTAAATATTACCAGCGATACTATAGTTAACTATATTTACATATTACCAGCGATGCTATAGTTAACTATATGTACATATTACCAGCGATACTATGGTTTATTATATTTAAATATTACTAGCGATACTATGGTTTATTATATTTAAATATTACCAGCGATACTATAGTTAACTATATTTACATATTACCAGCGTTACTATAGTTAACTATATTTACATATTACCAGCGATACTATGGTTAACTATATTTACATATTACCAGCGATACTATTGTTTACTATATTTACATATTACCAGCGATACTATGGTTTACTAGATTTAGATATTACCAGCGATACTATGGTTTACTATATTTACATATTACCAGCGATATTATGGTTAACTATATTTAAATATTACCAGCGTTACTATAGTTAACTATATATATATATTACCAGCGATACTATAGTTAACTATATTTACATATTACCAGCGATACTATGGTTAACTATATTTACATATTACCAGCGATACTATGGTTAACTATATTTAAATATTACCAGCGTTACTATAGTTAACTATATATATATTACCAGCGATACTATAGTTAACTATATTTACATATTACCAGCGATACTATAGTTAACTATATTTACATATTACCAGCGATACTATGGTTAACCATATTTACATATTACCAGCGATACTATGGTTTACTATATTTACATATTACCAGCGATACTATGGTTTACTATATTTACATATTACCAGCGATACTATCGTTTACTATATTTACATATTACCAGCGATACTATGGTTTATTATATTTAAATATTACCAGCGATACTATAGTTAACTATATTTACATATTACCAGCGTTACTATGGTTAACTATATTTACATATTACCAGCGATACTATGGTTTATTATATTTAAATATTACCAGCGTTACTATAGTTAACTATATTTACATATTACCAGCGATACTATGGTTAACTATATTTACATATTACCAGCGATACTATGGTTATCTATATTTACATATTACCAGCGATACTATGGTTTACTATATTTACATATTACTAGCGATACTATGGTTTACTATATTTACATATTACCAGCGATATTATGGTTAACTATATTTACATATTACCAGCGATACAATGGTTTACTATATTTACATATTACCAGCGATACTATGGTTTACTATATTTACATATTACCAGCGATACTATGGTTTATTATATTTCAATATTACCAGCGATACTATGGTTTACTATATTTACATATTACCAGCGATACTATGGTTAACTATATTTACATATTACCAGCGATACTATGGTTTACTATATTTACATATTACCAGCGATACTATGGTTTACTATATTTACATATTACCAGCGATACTATGGTTTACTATATTTACATATTACCAGCGATACTATTTGTTTTACTATATTTGCATATTACCAGCGATACTATGGTTTACTATATTTACATATTACCAGCGATACTATGGCTTACTATATTTACATATTACCAGCGATATTATCGTTTACTATATTTATATATTACGAGCGATACTATGGTTTACTATATTTACATATTACCAGCGATACTATGGTTTATTATATTTATATATTACCAGCGATACTATGGATTACTATATTTACATATTACCAGCGATACTATGGTTTACTATATTTACATATTACCAGCGATACTATGGTTTACTATATTTACATATTACCAGCGATACTATGGTTTACTATATTTACATATTACCAGCGATACTATTTGTTTTACTATATTTGCATATTACCAGCGATACTATGGTTTACTATATTTACATATTACCAGCGATACTATGGCTTACTATATTTACATATTACCAGCGATATTATCGTTTACTATATTTATATATTACGAGCGATACTATGGTTTACTATATTTACATATTACCAGCGATACTATGGATTACTATATTTACATATTACCAGCGATACTATGGTTTACTATATTTACATATTACCAGCGATACTATGGTTTACTATATTTACATATTACCAGCGATACTATGGTTTACTATATTTACATATTACCAGCGATACTATGGTTTACTATATTTACATATTACCAGCGATACTATGGTTTACTATATTTAAATATTACCAGCGTTACTATGGTTTACTATATTTACATATTACCAGCGATACTATGGTTTACTATATTTACATATTACCAGCGATACTATGGTTTACTATATTTACATATTACCAGCGATACTATGGTTTACTATATTTAAATATTACCAGCGTTACTATAGTTAACTATATTTACATATTACCAGCGATACTATGGTTTACTATATTTATATATTACCAGCGATACTATGGTTAACTATATTTACATATTACCAGCGATATTATGGTTAACTATATTTACATATTACCAGCGATACTATGGTTTACTATATTTACATATTACCAGCGATACTATGGTTTACTATATTTATATATTACCAGCGATACTATGGTTAACTATATTTACATATTACCAGCGATATTATGGTTAACTATATTTACATATTACCAGCGTTACTATAGTTAACTATATTTACATATTACCAGCGATACTATGGTTTACTATATTTATATATTACCAGCGATACTATGGTTAACTATATTTACATATTACCAGCGATATTATGGTTAACTATATTTACATATTACCAGCGATGCTATGGTTTACTATATTTACATATTACCAGCGATACTATGGATTATTATATTTACATATTACCAGCGATACTATGGTTTACTATATTTACATATTACCAGCGATACTATGGATTACTATATTTACATATTACCAGCGATACTATGGTTGTCTATATTTACATATTACCAGCGATACTATGGTTTACTATATTTACATATTACCAGCGATACTATGGTTTACTATATTTACATATTACCAGCGATACTATGGTTTACTATATTTAAATATTACCAGCGTTACTATAGTTAACTATATTTACATATTACCAGCGATACTATGGTTTACTATATTTATATATTACCAGCGATACTATGGTTAACTATATTTACATATTACCAGCGATATTATGGTTAACTATATTTACATATTACCAGCGATACTATGGTTTACTATATTTACATATTACCAGCGATACTATGGTTTACTATATTTACATATTACCAGCGATATTATGGTTAACTATATTTACATATTACCAGCGATACTATGGTTGTCTATATTTACATATTACCAGCGATACTATGGTTAACTATATTTACATATTACCAGCGATACTATGGTTGTCTATATTTACATATTACAAGCGATACTATGGTTTACTATATTTACATATTACCAGCGATACTATGGTTTACTATATTTACATATTACCAGCGATATTATGGTTAACTATATTTACATATTACCAGCGATACTATGGTTTACTATATTTACATATTACCAGCGATACTATGGTTAACTATAATTACATATTACCAGCGATACTATGGTTTACTATATTTACATATTACCAGCGATACTATGGTTTATTATATTTAAATATTACCAGCGATACAATGGTTTACTATATTTACATATTACCAGCGATACTATGGTTTACTATATTTACATATTACCAGCGATACTATGGTTTACTATATTTACATATTACCATCGATACTATGGTTTACTATATTTACATATTACCAGCGATACTATGGTTTATTATATTTAAATATTACCAGCGATACAATGGTTTACTATATTTACATATTACCAGCGATACTATGGTTTACTATATTTACATATTACCAGCGATACTATGGTTTACTATATTTACATATTACCAGCGATACTATGGTTTACTATATTTACATATTACCAGCGATACTATGGCTTACTATATTTACATATTACCAGCGATACTATCGTTTACTATATTTACATATTACCAGCGATAATATCGTTTACTATATTTATATATTACCAGCGATACTATGGTTAACTATATTTACATATTACCAGCGATACTATGGTTTACTATATTTACATATTACCAGCGATACTATGGTTTACTATATTTACATATTACCAGCGATACTATGGTTTACTATATTTACATATTACCAGCGATACTATGGATAACTATATTTACATATTACCAGCGATACTATGGTTTATTATATTTAAATATTACCAGCGTTACTATAGTTAACTATATTTACATATTACCAGCGATACTATGTTTAACTATATTTACATATTACCAGCGATACTATGGTTGTCTATATTTACATATTACCAACGATACTATGGTTTACTATATTTACATATTACCAGCGATACTATGGTTTACTATATTTACATATTACCAGCGATATTATGGTTAACTATATTTACATATTACCAGCGATACTATGGTTTACTATATTTACAAATTACCAGCGATACTATGGTTTACTATATTTACATATTACCAGCGATACTATGGCTTACTATATTTACATATTACCAGCGATACTATCGTTTACTATATTTACATATTACCAGCGATACTATTGTTTACTATATTTACATATTACCAGCGATACTATGGTTTACTATATTTACATATTACCAGCGATACTATGGTTTACTATATTTACATATTACCAGCGATACTATGGATTACTATATTGACATATTACCAGCGATACTATGGTTTACTATATTTACATATTACCAGCGATACTATGGATTACTATATTTACATATTACCAGCGATACTATGGTTTACTATATTTACATATTACCAGCGATACTATGGTTTATTATATTTACATATTACCAGCGATACTATGGTTTACTATATTTACATATTACCAGCGATATTATGGTTAACTATATTTACATATTACCAGCAATACTATGGTTTACTATATTTACAAATTACCAGCGATACTATGGTTTACTATATTTACATATTACCAGCGATACTATGGCTTACTATATTTACATATTACCAGCGATACTATCGTTTACTATATTTACATATTACCAGCGATACTATTGTTTACTATATTTACATATTACCAGCGATACTATGGTTTACTATATTTACATATTACCAGCGATACTATGGTTTACTATATTTACATATTACCAGCGATACTATGGATTACTATATTTACATATTACCAGCGATACTATAGTTTACTATATTTACATATTACCAGCGATACTATGGTTTACTATATTTACATATTACCAGCGATACTATAGTTAACTATATTTACATATTACCAGTAATACTATTATTTATTATATTTACATATTACCAGCGATACTATAGTTAATTATATTTACATATTACCAGCGATATTATGGTTTACTATATTTACATATTACCAGCGATACTATGGTTTACTATATTTACATATTACCAGCGACACTATTATTTACTATATTTACTATATTTACATATTACCACCGATATTATGGTTTACTATATTTACATATTACCAGCGATACTATGGTTTACTATATTTACATATTACCAGCGATATTATGGTTTACTATATTTACATATTACCAGCGATGATTTACTTTATTTAAAATGAATAATAAGAATTGCAGAATTTAGTTTTATTCAATAACTTACATTATAATTTGAAAACTGAAAAATCTATTAACGTAGAAATATCATAACTTTATTTTTGTTGAATAGTTCTTAGTCAATTGAATACTATAGTCTATATAACCTGAAGTAATATATATTATATGTATGGTATTACAAATAATAATAATAAATATTAATTAAGTATTTATTATTATAGTGTCATTATAAACTTTTTATAGCTGAATAAAATAAATCATTTTATATTTAGTGTATTCAACCGATAATATATTACTAAATTAGATTTAAGTATTTAAATGAAAAACACGTTATAAGAAAGCTATATTATTATTTTATATGTATTATTATCATTCATTAATATTTAATAAGGTAAATAAACTAATGTATAATTAGTTTAAATCAATAATGTCAGTTTATTGAATTTTATTAGTATTAAAATAATAATCTTTTATAGTGATATTACAAAAAGTGTATGGTAATATATTAATTACTAAGTAATTTAAATAAAGCTAGATGTAATGCATATATATATATATATATATATATATATTTGAATATATCTGCAATGAGTAGAATCTTGGAGTATATATATTACAATTTTGATTGTATGATCAATATCATAGTTTTATTCTAAATTAGTTTATATATCATAAATCGTAGAAATAAAATATTTTAGTTGAATTCATATGCCATGATTTACATTAAATCTATTGATCACACTTTTAAATTACAAGTCACACTCAACCACTAGAGAAACTGATCATTCAGTATGTTTTTAAATCACTCTGCAAGTCGATGATTTAGCCAGTGGTGCAGGTTCTAATAACAAAATGTAATATTTATTTGATATCTATACGTTATATTACAATGTAAATAATTATTGTTCTTATATATTAATTATAATAATTATAATAATATATAATAATTATAATTATTTTAGTTTATTTTTAAATAAATTATTTAATTATTATAAATATATATCGAAATCAATATTTGTGTATCCTCTATCATTAATACTTAATATTATTATTTGAATATTTTAATTATATAAATCATTATTGTAGACTAACCACAAACCTGGGACTTTTTCATCTTTAATTTTTGCAAGGACCCTTTTAGTTTCATTTTCATTATTCGCTTTCAGAATTTCTTCAATAAGTTCTACACTTATTCGTGGTTTTTTATGTTCATCCGCTAATGTCAACATTTCTTTAATGCTGTCCTATATTATTAATGTATGATATTATGCATACATAATATATGTATGAGCATTCTAATTAAATCTATAATTAAATTTAGTAAATAAATTATTATGCAATAATATTTTCACATCTCGGTTTCTAAAATATAAATATAAGAACGTACTATTTTAATTGTTTTACTCATTTAAAATTAATTAAATATTTTCACATTTTAAAACATTGTAGTTTTTATTTTTAATATACTCCAATATATAGTAATATTATATATTAATGAATACGAGTTACATTAATGACTTCATAATACTTTAATATCAATATGTTAACCAATTTCATTTCATATTTATCAATTCTTTTTTCTGATAAACACAATTGCATGTCATTCCTTTCAATAATCTGTAATAAAAAACTATTGATAAATCATAAAATATTATAAGCGTAGCCGTAGTTTGCTATTTATAATATGTACCCCACAGCCTTTAACTAAAAATGATAGAATGTGTACAGTTATATAATCTAAATATATAATCTAATATAATAATTATATTAGAACATAGTAATCTATCACTTGAATCTTATTGCAATATGATAGTGATATATATATATATTTAATTATTACAATAATAGCCTTAATTAACTCATCACTGCTATATATTATTATAAGATAAATATTAAGTGCAATTACATAATTGCTCCGTAATGTAAAACTTATCCATTAGAAAGTAATAATAGTCGAATAAGTATATAAGAAGATAGAATATATATTATATATATATGTGTGTTTATATTTTTAAATATATATATATATATATATATATATATATCACTATATATATATATATATATATATATATATATATATATATATATATATAAATAAATCCTTATCATTAATTCATATATAATAATTAACAATGATTTATAATTTAACATATTATTCTAACGTGATTAGAATTTATTATTCGATTTTGATTTTTCTTGTTTTTCATCGCTTTTCTGGTGTTTATAGATTCTTCTCCTCGTTCAATAATTTCTTGTCGTCCCCAAACTCTTACAAACACAGTCTCATTCTTTAAACTCTCTAAAGTCTGTAATAATTAGATATATTTATAAAATAAATTCATTACAATAAAATTCATCAAATTATATAACATACGTTAATAATTTTAAAGTTATTTTTTAATTGACGATACAATAATATTGTATTGGCTATGCAATCTATTTAATTAGTTAATTAGAAACTTATATATACTTTTTACAAGCTATTATTAATTATTAATAATTATTAATATATATATATATATATATTAATAATTATAATATTACAATATTTACCATAATTTATAATATAAATTGCAAAACAAGTTGAATTTTATTAGCTAAATAATTAATAACTTATTCAATATATTTAGACCTCTTGGGATACATTGCTGAAATCGAATCTTTGCGTATGCTTCCAGTAAACAGCGCATCTATCCCTATTTTCATTATCCGGCGACCTTTGAACCGGTTGAGTAAACACATGTATAACTTTATTTGTCTCCTTTGAATTTCCGTCATTCATACTCTCTTCTTCATCACTACTAGACGAAGAATCCGAATCAGATGAAAAAAAATTGTCGAAGAAACCGCTTTTTTCGGAGTTTGCATCCTCGTTGATACTAGCATCTGATTTCTTGATTTCTATCTCATGTTTCTTTAGAGATTTCTTTTTCTTGGTAGTTTTACCTTTGTTAATCCTATACTCAGCATAAATATCCTATTTAAAATAAATTCAAAATGGGTTTACAACAAATATTTGTATAATATATTAATATCATACAATTATATATGTTTAATATGTATTAAAAAGTTTTACATTATTAAATATATCCGAAATTATAACGTAAGTATATTTTCACATATATGTTTTAATATTTAAATTATTACAATATAGTAAAATATATAATGTTAATGTAAATTAAATTAATAGGTTATTTATATCATCACTATAATAATTTAAAGATTATATTGTATGTATTTTAGCATATAGTTTATAAAATAATATAAAGTTCATTTACAATTACTAGTATATTTAAATTTGATATGTATAGTTTAATTATAATAAAATAATAAATGTTTTACTAATATTTAAATATTTATTATTGAATATTAATATATTGGTGATACTATATATTATTACAGTTCATGCATATACCGTAAATCTTTTAGGAAGATCGTTAGCAAATTCCAGGCATACTTCGAAGTGATAGTCAGATCCCAATAGCTGTTTGGGGGAATCTACCCAACTTTCCAATGCATTTCCATTTTCTGAACATGGAGTCAAATCAATACTGATTTTTCCACTCTATTAGATAATGATATAATATACTGTTATTATACATAATAGATAGTTAATAATATATATCTATCTATTTTCTTAATCCCGATAGAAAATAATTATTTGTAGGCGTTCAAATAATATGATTGTTAATTATTTTAATGACAATGACTACTAAATTAAAATACAACTATCGCTTACATAACGGACCAGCAATATTAAGATTTGTTAAACTTGATATATTTTATATAAAATATCATTAATAATATACTACTATATATATTAAATAAAATAAAACACCAATACCAAAAAGAAGTTAATATTAATCTTAAATTAACAAATGCAATATCCACAAAATATAATTATCAATTATAGACTCATTACGTAAATTTAATATCAAATAATGAACTTTACCTAATGAAAAAGTGAATTAATTGTGATACTGAAATTACATAATAACCACATATGTTACTATGAATACATACAGTATATATTGCTATATAACAATACAAATTAACTTACTCTAGACTAACAACTATACAATATATTTATAAGAGTAATCATTAACAATTACTTGTTATAAATAATACATAAAATTAATATTAAACAATTATTTAAAATAAGAAGATCGTCAAATAAGAACATAATTTTAATTATTGCTCAAATTCAGTAATAATTTCATACAAAAACAATTAATCCCAATTAAAATAATTCTAATATCTACTACCAAACTAATTTAAAACAAAGCATGTAATATGGAAATTAAGAAGCTTAAGTAAAGGGTTAATCTGCTGTCCTATGGCAATTCATTTTAAATCTATAGTTATAAGATTCTGTCAAACAGTTCCTACTTTTAATATATACTACTGGCTCGTATACATTTTCATATTAATTAATATTTTGTATATAATTAATAATATTTATAAAGCTTGATTTTAATATAGTGGCCATTACATTATAATATAATTTATTAAACCAAACATCATTATTAATACCACCAACCTGAATATGTTAGCACGCCTGTATAATATTGATTAACTATTGATTTACTA
This sequence comes from Osedax frankpressi, assembly GCA_964035775.1. Lineage (NCBI taxonomy): Eukaryota > Metazoa > Annelida > Polychaeta > Sabellida > Siboglinidae > Osedax > Osedax frankpressi. The sequence goes on along the minus strand of OZ038315.1, from coordinate 21,635,431 downwards.
TTGCTTAACTAATTAACTATAGTAACACACTATTAATTTATGAGCTATACGAATACAATAACTTACCAACAATCCTCTGTAATTGACCAAGTGGAGCAGTTGGGCTTTAGTTTCGGACGCATGCGCCAAACTTCCCAACCAAACCTCGGTACTCCCAACAAGCGAAAATTCGTCCAAACTCCTCCGAAATAAATCGCCTGAATGGTTGTAATATTGTTTCTGTATTTATCATTTATCGCCAGAATTATATTTAGATCATAAATATAACATTCATACCGTATGTATATATACTAATTAACGTACTATCTCACATAATGTAAGATATGTATATGTTGATAATTATGACAGAAATCGATAAAATAAAATATTTAATATTTTTAGATAGTAGTCATATATTAAAAATATACATTTATATATATATATATAAATAAATATATAAATATAAATATATATATATATATATATATAAATAATAAATATATATATAAATATAAATATAAATATATATATATATATATATATATATATAAATAAATATATATATATATATATATATATATATATATATTTATATATATATATATACATATATAAGTGTGTGTGTATATACTAATTAATACACTTAATTATTTTATAATTTCGATATATTGTATGGTATGAGATACAAGGTATTGTACAAAAAATTAAGAATGGTTTCATATGTGATATAACAATTATTACTGCATTAATATATCGAATATCGAGATATTAATAATATATAAGTATATATATTAATAATATTATATTTATTTTATACTTATGTTAATTATAATTGAATCAGCAAACATTCTAATTATTATTTACATGATCTAGAAAACTATTTGACTATTGCGTTATTTTATCAAACCATTCGATGATTTTCCATCTTCAAAAGCTGCGTATACAGCATCGATCTCGCAACTCAACTCAATGAACTCTTGACCAGACCAAATCCACTCGTGGGAAGCATGGGATGCGCGTATGTCATTACCACGAACATATAACTATATATTTGTTTCAGCTTTATAATTGCATATAAAAACTGCATAATTGCAATATTATTATATAACCTAAATCGAAATATGTGAATAATTAATTGAATTATGATTTATTATTAATGTTTATTTTAAACACTACATATTTCTTATTATTTTTACTTCGGTAATATTTGAATTATATTTTCTATTTAGTAAATAATGTGATAATTAAATTAGAAACATATCCAATTATAATGTTGGATTATTTATTTATTCATATAATTATCATAACCAATTATACTAAAAATCACCTCTAAACTAACATGGGATCCGCCTAATTTCTGACCAAAATTTCGCGAATTTAATAAACAAATTTCGTAAATGACACCTGAATTCATTTCTGCACTTATATCATTTACGTTTTGAACTTTTGGAGATAAATCCATCCATAGTTCTTTCAGAATCAGCATTTCTAAATTATGATTTTTAATTTGAAATATTCAAATTAGGTAAATATACGTGTATATATTATCATTTTATTATAATTTAATTATATTAGCCTGAACTACGTGTAGACCTTTATCCGATAGCATAGCTCCTTCGAATAATTGCGTTATAGAAATTGTTGAATCCCTCTTCTCTTCTATCTCGGCAATAACTTCCAAGGCTTCCTCGAATAAGAGACTGGGAATTAAGTCCTGGGTATCCTTCTTTGCCGGTACTCTGTATACATATAGCTGAGAAGTTCCAAATAAAATCCTGTATGCGCAAATAATAATATATATATATATATATATATAAGTTATTGATGAATTACAACAGTATACATTAAATATCGTATCCACATATAAATATATATTTATATATAAATATATGTACAATTCATTTGTATGATAAATGATTTTAAGAATATAATTTACTAAATGAATGAATTATTACCAATCTTTGTCTTTGAGTTCTCTGACCTCTCCTAGTTCGAAGTCATCTCCGTTTAAATATAAAACAGCTTCAGGATCTGATATTGTAAGACTGAAGATGTTTCCAGACAAGGAAAACATAGCATGCGAAGATTTGATGCTAGATGAATATCGATATCAATTTGTTACACAATCTTGTTTTTGTTTATTAATTTAATAATATATGAATGAAGCAATGACAATAGTTTAGCATCAAAGTATTTATACAGAGGATCAATACAGGTTATATAGATATATAATATCGACATATATACATTATAAAATAACTTAATTTCTAGTCATTTATTATTAAATAAACATTTAAATAGAGTGTACTATCTGAAATAGTTATAAATAAATAGTTTTATTTCAAATTAAAATAATATTTCAAAAAGATAAAAATAACATTTCAAAAATTATCAAAATGTATTAGAGATGAATATATAATGAAATATTATATATTGAAACTAATGATAAAATAATATGATGAATATTTACACTTATTGTATTTGTTTAAGAAAAGAAAACTGAGAAAAGAAGTATTTAATAATCATTTGATTTTATAAAATATATTTCATTTTGAATTACTAATAAAATATTTTATATAAGATTAAAATTGATATAATGGTTATAAAATAATGAAAAAAATAAGTATAATAATTAAAATAAGTAAAAAATTTAAATAAATATTATTAAAACAAATAATATATTGTAGAAATACAAGAAAAAAGGACTAATATAAAAATGAGTATATATTAAAACAAAAGAAATAATTAATATGTAGGTTAATATAATATAATATAAAAGAAACGCATTTTTAAAGTAGGCTAGAAATATTAAAAATAATATATAATACTTAATTTATTTGTAATATATATTTCAAGTTTTAATTTAAAACAATAATTTAATATTATTCTAATAGTATTCTAATTATAAATATTTATTTATACATATTATATATATAATTTGGTATTAGAAATATTATGTTTAATATATATATATATATATATATATAATATGTCATTTCGTATGCCAACTTTGGGCCAATAAGAGTTATTTCTTTATCACCTCCTTTCCGATTACCAACAGTAATATGTAAGAGTTCTTTCGAGTTAACAGCGCTTGATTCACGTTTTACTTGTTCATTAGACTGTTCTTCATTTACGTTCAATCTATGAAATAGTATTCAGGAATTACTGTGATCAACATTTTACATAATTAAATACTATTATAATTTCTTTTGGAATTTATTCTCGAAAGAGTATGTTAGTACATTTTTATAATAAATGTTATATTTATTATGAATATGTGTGTATTAAGTAATATATGCTACAAATATAGCATACATATTTTATTACATATTTTATCACATATATGTATATTTATTTTTTATTATTTGATATTTAAAAGTATGGTATTTAAATATATGAAGTCAGATTATAGACAAGTAAAAATAAAGAAACACATTGCATATTAATATATTTTTAATAAATATATATATAAATATATATATACATAATATGATCAAATATAATATTATTTAATATTATATATAGTATAGTACATGTATTGAAAATATATTGAATATATATATATATATATATATATATATATATATATATATTTTAAATATTTAAATTATGATATTATAAATTGATGAAATCCAAACTGTTCAGGAGCTGACACTTTAGGCGGTATTAAGAAATGCACAATTTGACCAGTTAACTGTGGATCCATATTTACATTCACCAAATGATGGAATTTCTTACGTTTTTCAATGATTTCTTTTTTTCTTTTATTTTTAGACTAAGGATACATACATAATTGTAAATATAATAATTACTATTTAATATATACTAATTTAACCCCCATAAAAGTATATTATAAATAACTTCATTTTCAGATTTTGCATCTTTAAGTTTATCGGAGAATGTTTTCTTCAGAGCTGCCATATCTCGGGAATTTTGTTGAACCGCCATTTTATATTCCGCCTCTACTTCCGCTCGTATAGCTGCTTTTTCTATCAAGAATTATTCATTATATTATATATTTTTTATAATACGAATTAATCAAATTATTATAAGAACTTTAAAATAATTGTATACAATAATACAATTATATTAATAATCATATGTTTAACTTTATAACTATACTTTAGACATGCCTTCGTGTGTTTTAGATGCATCATTATCGTCGTCGTCATCAGTATCGCTTTCATCATCGGGTCTATCCAAAGTTCTTTTAATTCCTAATCCCCCTTATAACAATATTGCACATTACAAAATAAATGATAATATTAATTTTTAAAAAATAGAATAATAAATTATAATTCGTCTGTATTTATTATACTCTCCATAGTTAATTATATAATCACAGACACTGCGACATATATTGTAATGTATACATTATTATTTAATAACATTACATTCAACTCAATTATGCAATATAATCTAGGATTTCGTACTATTTAATAAATGTATCCGAACAACGCGGGAATAAATAATACCTTCTAAGAACTATTAAAACAAATGAAATGTATTGAAACGTCCATGTATGAACTATGTATCACATTTGTATTGGTCATCTTGTATTTGTATTTGTATTGAGGTAATTATTTTGATTTCGCGACTCCAGCTATATATATATATATTTAAATAAGCATAATTATATTCAAATAAATAGACAAATCATAAAATTAATCTAGTCAATTATCAAAATATATGATTTCATATATTAATGTTTCCCAATACTTTAGATATGAATACCTTTAGATACTTGTGCCAGCATTTCTTTTAATCTTTTATTTTCTTCATTTAGGTCGCGAATTAATTTTTCAGTCGGATCCTCATTAACTTTTGCCGTTGTTTTAATTTGTTTAGCTCTATCCGCTAATTATTGATATTATGATAGAGTATAACAAATTATTTTATAATTATAATAATATTAATATTAAAACTCATATTTATATTATACTCGGAATTACAATAGCGCGCAGTCTAGAAAATGAAATATGATATATAACTAAATAATAATAAATAGCTTATGTAAAATATCGTACATAAAATGTTAAATTCATGGCATTTTAATAAAATATTTACCATATCTTAGTGTTGATAGCGATTCTTCGTAATTTATATCAGCTGGACTAATGGCCGCTATCTATTATCAGACGAATGTATGAGACATAAATGATATCGTTCAGTATATTTAATAATAATATGTATATATATATATATATATTTATATTTGACTATATTTATATTTATACATATTCAGGTTATACATATACACATGATTTCAATATTAAATTGTAGTTGATCATAATAATATTGAAATAATGGAAACCTAACCATTATAGTCTTACTATTTCCTCCGAGGGCATGTTTTAATAACTTCGTCAACGAACTGTCCCTAAATGGAACTAAGGACGATATTATCATATTGTATATAGAATTTGTATTTATATTGGTTATATGTTAATCCAGAATTATATATTATTTTAATTAGCATTATATATAGAGATACAAATATAGAATACATTCGTATATGTATTCAGTAGAGTTATTTTAACTCGAACCAGGTCATTTAGCTAAGATATTCTCTTAACTATCGTCAATAAACCTAAAATCCAATTCATCTTATAGTTAAGATTATCTAATTTTAACAATAGCGGCTGAATGAACTAATTCTACTATATATTATTTTAAATTATATTTTTTGTAAGTCCGTAATATAGTATGTTAGTATCGAACATCCAATTGTAATTATATATAAAATTAATGCAATCATATGCTAATAATTACCTCTGACCCTCTTTCCATTGGATCGATCTGCTAGAGCTGCAATACAGTTGCCCAGAGAGGACAGCGACTGATTAATAGCGGAACCTTCTTTCAGTCTGGCGCCAGTAGCTCCAGTATTAGACGCTCTTTCACTGAAATTAATATTTTTACGTACATCAACACGATTTGATGTTACATAAAGTTACTCCACTATATTTAATATACTCCATTGTACATAATGTACTCTACTATACTAGGTACATTATCTACTATACTTTACTCATCTATACATGGTGTACATTACTATAATTAGTGTACTCTTATCTATAATATACACTACTATACTTATTGTACTCTATTGTACTTAGTGTACTCTACTGTACTTATTGTACTCCACTATATTTAGTGTACTCTACTGTACTAAGTGTTCTTTACTATACGTATTGTACTCTACTATACTTAATGTACTCGACTATACGTATTGTATTTTATACTTTACTATATACTACTATACTTATTGTACTCCATTATACTTATTGTACTCTACTGTACTTAGTGCATGCTCTACTATACATATTGTACTCTACTGTACTTAGTGAATGCTCTACTGTACTTAGTGTATGCTCTACTATACTTTACCCTAACTATACTTAGTGTATACTAATGTCTACTATGCTTAGTATCCTATCGCATTTGTTGTGTAGAATATTATATCCTATATATAAATGTTACCTCAATTTTATAATTTAATATAATGTAACATATTGTATTACATTTTATTATGTTACTATAGTAATTATTGCAATCAATTTATAATATGTATGTATATAAAGTTTGATGGTAATGGATATGCTTATAAATAAACATATATGTATATATGTATACTTTATTAAAAACAATAGTGCCATATATGCTAGAGTAAATTAGGAAATTCTATTTTCGAAGTTATAATCTTGCAATATCTAAATAAAAGTAAACCTTCCCGCCAAGTCAACAAGATTGATAATAGATGATTTGGCTGTAGTTTCACCTCCAGTCTTCGATTTGGACTTTCGCTGAACTAATGTTATTCCGACTATAGTATGTGCTCGTGAACTGTGGAGAAATACATTCTTATATTTATTCGGGATTGCGATATCATTTATTTATGAAGTTGTTGAGTTATCTGAATGTATTAAGTATATAGTAATAGCGATAGGAAGGGAAGCTTTCTTTTATTAAAATTATAAACATTTTATTCACTCGATAATAATCATTTAGAAAATGAATAAATCATTATATTACATTAAATAATGTTATTTTTTAAGAAAATGATGGCTTATATATTAAATTAATTTTATATCTAATGATTAATTAATTCATATTAATATGATTCGAAAACTTTCACATTTATATACAAATATAGACTTCTTAATAAGGTGACCTCTGACCTTGTAGCATTCATCGCCGTCGCCGCTACCGTCCTTGCCTCAGTTCCGGATGCCATACGTTCAGCGATATCGTTATAATCTGCTACTGCTACTTGAGTTAATCCTTCAGCTATCCAATCAATGTTAATATTAAAGATTCATACAATGCAGTTTTATTATCATCGTGTTGTATATGAAATACATATTAAACTGGTCATACTACTTGCTACCTGATATCAATAATACTCTATTTTAATGTATATTGTATTCACTAGTTACATGAGATATTATTGAATATCTAAAAAATACGATTAATAGTATATTTGTATTATCTTTTAAATAATTGCATTTATAATTATCTAATATTATTATAATATAAATTAAAATATTTTTAATAATATTTTAGATTAATATAAATGTTGTTTATAAGTTTTATTATCATTGGTTACATGACTTATTAATTATTTCAGATTCGCGATAAAGTGCATAAAACATGAATCACTCGAACGAGTGGTATACATTATTCACAAATCTACTAGATATAGAACACAACTCGAAAATTTCATTTTTATTCAACTAATCACCTGGCTCGTGCAACAAATTAGTGTAATAAATTAGTGTACTAAATTATTGTAGTAAATAAGTGTAATAAATTAGTGTAATAAATTAGTGTAATGAATTAGTGTAATGAATTAGTGTAATAAATGAGTGTAATAAATTAGTATAATAAATTAGTGTAATAAATTATTGTAGTAAATAAGTGTAATAAATGAGTGTAATGAATTAGTGTAATGAATTAGTGTAATGAATTAGTGTAATGAATTAGTGTAATGAATTAGTGTAATGAATTAGTGTAATGAATTAGTGTAATGAATTAGTGTAATGAATTAGTGTAATGAATTAGTGTAATGAATTAGTGTAATGAATTAGTGTAATGAATTAGTGTAATGAATTAGTGTAATGAATTAGTGTAATGAATTAGTGTAATGAATTAGTGTAATGAATTAGTGTAATGAATTAGTGTAATGAATTAGTGTAATGAATTAGTGTAATGAATTAGTGTAATAAATTAGTGTAATGAATTAGTGTAATGAATTAGTGTAATGAATTAGTGTAATGAATTAGTGTAATGAATTAGTGTAATGAATTAGTGTAATGAATTAGTGTAATGAATTAGTGTAATGAATTAGTGTAATGAATTAGTGTAATGAATTAGTGTAATGAATTAGTGTAATGAATTAGTGTAATGAATTAGTGTAATGAATTAGTGTAATGAATTAGTGTAATGAATTAGTGTAATGAATTAGTGTAATGAATTAGTGTAATGAATTAGTGTAATGAATTAGTGTAATGAATTAGTGTAATAAATTAGTGTAATACATTAGTGTACTAAATTAGTGTACTAAATTAGTGTAATAAATTAGTGTAATAATATATAGTTAAGAGTAACCTAAGAAACTTGATTGAAATACATATATTGTTATATGATCTATAATAGTTAAACTCAATATTAAATTATACCGTAGAAAATATATTTGAATTATCAAATATTCATAAGATAATACAGTACACATAAATATATTATTGCTGAAACCATAGAAGCCTCGTTTTGGATGCTGGCGAATTTGCAAGCCTCCTTTTGATTTTGGATTCATTAAATCTCTTACCTCTTCCATGTATATCTCTAGCATGCTAAACATAACCTAAGTGTGTATATTTGCTTAATAATATTAAGTACTCGTAAAACATAACTACTAATGTAGTTTTAAATCAAAATTAGTTAAGTAGACCTATCAAATATAATATAATATATATTATATGATATCCAATTCTAATATATATTAGGTTTTTTTTATAGAATTGAATAACAGTAATTTTGATAAATAGACTAAATTATTTGAATTAATATCTATAAATCAAACAAAATTCCTTTGCCGTTCTATTATCTTAAGGAAATA
>OZ038315.1:21609443-21626131 GCA_964035775.1 Osedax frankpressi | reverse complement strand
GTATAGTTACAGAGTTAGAGAGGTATTTAGTATAGTTACAGAGTTATAGAAGTATTTAGTATAGTTACATAGATAGAAGTATTTAGTATAGTTACAGAGTTAGAAGTATTTAGTATAGTTACAGAGATAGAGAGGTATTTAGTATAGTTACAGAGATAGAGAGGTATTTAGTATAGTTACAGAGTTATAGAAGTATTTAGTATAGTTACATAGATAGAAGTATTTAGTATAGTTACAGAAATATAGAAGTATTTAGTATAGTTACAGAGTTATAGAAGTATTTAGTATAGTTACATAGATAGAAGTATTTAGTATAGTTACAGAGTTAGGAGTATTTAGTATAGTTACAGAGATAGAGAGGTATTTAGTATAGTTACAGAGATAGAAGTATTTAGTATAGTTACAGAGTTAGAAGTATTTAGTATAGTTACAGAGATAGAAAAGTATTTAGTATAGTTACAGAGATAGAAAAGTATTTAGTATAGTTACAGAGATATAGAAGTATTTAGCATAGTTACAGAGATAGAAAAGTATTTAGTATAGTTACAGAGTTAGAAGTATTTAGTATAGTTACAGAGTTAGAGAAGTATTTAGTATAGTTACAGAGATAGAGAAGTATTTAGTATAGTTACAGAGTTAGAGAGGTATTTAGTATAATTACATAGATAGAAGTATTTAGTATAGTTACAGAGATAGATAAGTATTTAGTATAGTTACAGAGTTAGAAGTATTTAGTATAGTTACAGAGATAGAAAAGTATTTAGTATAGTTACAGAGATATAGAAGTATTTAGTATAGTTACATAGATAGAAAAGTATTTAGTATAGTTACAGAGTTAGAAGTATTTAGTATAGTTACAGAGATAGAAAAGTATTTAGTATAGTTACAGAGATATAGAAGTATTTAGTATAGTTACATAGATAGAGAAGTATTTAGTATAGTTACAGAGTTAGGAGTATTTAGTATAGTTACATAGATAGAGAAGTATTTAGTATAGTTACATAGATAGAAGTATTTAGTATAGTTACAGAGTTAGAGAAGTATTTAGTATAATTACATAGATAGAAGTATTTAGTATAGTTACAGAGATAGATAAGTATTTAGTATAGTTACAGAGTTAGAGAGGTATTTAGTATAGTTACATAGATAGAAGTATTTAGTATAGTTACAGAATTAGAGAGGTATTTAGTATAGTTACAGAGTTAGAGAAGTATTTAGTATAGTTACAGAGTTAGAAGTATTTAGTATAGTTACAGAGATAGAGAGGTATTTAGTATAGTTACAGAGTTAGAGAGGTATTTAGTATAGTTACATAGATAGAAGTATTTAGTATAGTTACAGAGTTATAGAAGTATTTAGTATAGTTACAGAGATAGAGAAGTATTTAGTATAGTTACAGAGTTAGAGAGGTATTTAGTATAGTTACAGAGTTATAGAAGTATTTAGTATAGTTACAGAGATAGAGAAGTATTTAGTATAGTTACATAGATAGAAGTATTTAGTATAGTTACAGAGTTATAGAAGTATTTAGTATAGTTACAGAGTTAGGAGTATTTAGTATAGTTACAGAGTTAGAGAAGTATTTAGTATAGTTACAGAGTTAGAAGTATTTAGTATAGTTACAGAGATAGAGAGGTATTTAGTATAGTTACAGAGTTAGAGAGGTATTTAGTATAGTTACAGAGTTATAGAAGTATTTAGTATAGTTACAGAGTTAGAAGTATTTAGTATACTTACAGAGATAGAGAAGTATTTAGTATAATTACATAGATATAAGTATTTAGTATAGTTACAGAGATAGATAAGTATTTAGTATAGTTACAGAGTTAGAGAGGTATTTAGTATAGTTACATAGATAGAAGTATTTAGTATAGTTACAGAGTTAGAGAGGTATTTAGTATAGTTACAGAGTTAGAGAAGTATTTAGTATAGTTACAGAGTTAGGAGTATTTAGTATAGTTACAGAGTTATAGAAGTATTTAGTATAGTTACAGAGATAGAGAAGTATTTAGTATAGTTACAGAGTTAGAGAGGTATTTAGTATAGTTACAGAGTTATAGAAGTATTTAGTATAGTTACATAGATAGAAGTATTTAGTATAGTTACAGAGTTAGAAGTATTTAGTATAGTTACAGAGATAGAGAAGTATTTAGTATAGTTACAGAGTTAGAGAGGTATTTAGTATAGTTACAGAGTTATAGAAGTATTTAGTATAGTTACATAGATAGAAGTATTTAGTATAGTTACAGAGTTAGGAGTATTTAGTATAGTTACAGAGATAGAGAAGTAGTTAGTATAGTTACAGAGTTAGAGAGGTATTTAGTATAGTTACAGAGTTAGGAGTATTTAGTATAGTTACAGAGTTAGAGAAGTATTTAGTATAGTTACAGAGTTAGAAGTATTTAGTATAGTTACAGAGTTAGAGAGGTATTTAGTATAGTTACAGAGTTAGTAGTATTTAGTATAGTTACAGAGTTAGAGAAGTATTTAGTATAGTTACAGAGTTAGAAGTATTTAGTATAGTTACAGAGTTAGGAGTATTTAGTATAGTTACAGAGATAGAGAAGTAGTTAGTATAGTTACAGAGTTAGAGAGGTATTTAGTATAGTTACAGAGTTAGGAGTATTTAGTATAGTTACAGAGTTAGAGAAGTATTTAGTATAGTTACAGAGTTAGAAGTATTTAGTATAGTTACAGAGATAGAGAGGTATTTAGTATAGTTACAGAGTTATAGAATATTTAGTATAGTTACAGAGATAGAGAAGTAGTTAGTATAGTTACAGAGTTAGAGAAGTATTTAGTATAGTTACAGAGTTAGGAGTATTTAGTATAGTTACAGAGTTAGGAGTATTTAGTATAGTTACAGAGATAGAGAAGTATTTAGTATAGTTACAGAGTTATAGAAGTATTTAGTATAGTTACAGAGTTAAAAGTATTTAGTATAGTTACAGAGATAGAGAGGTATTTAGTATAGTTACAGAGTTAGGAGTATTTAGTATAGTTACAGAGTTAGAGAAGTATTTAGTATAGTTACAGAGTTAGAAGTATTTAGTATAGTTACAGAGATATAGAGGTATTTAGTATAGTTACAGAGTTAGGAGTATTTAGTTTAGTTACAGAGTTATAGAAGTATTTAGTATAGTTACAGAGATAGATAAGTAATTAATATAGTTACAGAGTTAGAGAAGTATTTAGTATAATTACAGAGTTAGGAGTATTTAGTATAGTTACAGAGTTAGAGAAGTATTTAGTATAGTTACAGAGTTAGGAGTATTTAGTATAGTTACAGAGTTAGGAGTATTTAGTATAGTTACAGAGTTAGGAGTATTTAGTATAGTTACAGAGTTAGAGAAGTATTTAGTATAGTTACAGAGTTAGAAGTATTTAGTATAGTTACAGAGTTAGGAGTATTTAGTATAGTTACAGAGTTAGAAGTATTTAGTATAGTTACAGAGTTAGAGAAGTATTTAGTATAATCACAGAGTTAGGAGTATTTAGTATAATTACATAGAGAGAGAAGTATTTAGTATAATTACAGAGTTAGGAGTATTTATTATAGTTACAGAGATAGAGAAGTATTTAGTATAATTACAGAGAAATGCAATACGATGCATCTGTAATAAGACTCAATTCGATTGTAAGACTTTCACTCATACGTGCAATACAAATTACAATGTAAATTGTACATTGTATATATAACTATAGTTATACACTTTATATATATTAGATTAATCATTATTAGATTCATCATCAATAATTAATATGATTTTTACAATAAGCGCATACACTTTTCACTGCAGGTCTCGCAAAAATAACATGCAATATTTAATGTGTAGTTATATATATCACTAGATATCACTTAATATTATATGTATATATATTATATTTATATATATTATATGTATATAATATATTAATAATTATTTATTTTTAGATATTATATTTATAGATATTCTATTATCATTATTTAAAAAAATTACTACATTTCATAACTTCTATGTTTACCTTAACTTACCTTAATTTACCCTAACTTACCTTAACTTACCTTAACTTACCTTAACTTACCTTAACTTACCTTAACTTACCCTAACTTACCTTAACTTACCTTAAAATACCGTAACTTACTTTAAATTACCTTAACTTACCTTAACTTACCCTAACTTACCTTAAATTACCTTAACTTACCTTATCTTATCTTAACTTACCCTAACTTACCCTAACTTACCTTAACTTACCTTAAATTACCGTAACTTACTTTAAATTACCTTAACTTACCTTAACTTACCCTAACTTACCCTAACTTACCTTAACTTACCTTAAATTACCTTAACTTACCCTAACTTACCTTAACTTACCTTAAATTACCGTAACTTACTTTAAATTACCTTAACTTACCTTAACTTACCCTAACTTATCTTAACTTACCTTAAATTAGCTTAACTTACCTTAACTTATCTTAACTTACCCTAACTTACCCTAACTTACCTTAACTTACCTTAAATTACCGTAACTTACTTTAAATTACCTTAACTTACCTTAACTTACCCTAACTTATCTTAACTTACCTTAAATTACCTTAACTTACCTTAACTTACCTTAACTTACCTTAACTTACCTTAACTTACCTTAACTTACCTTAACTTACCTTAACTTACCTTAACTTACCTTAACTTACCTTAACTTACCTTATCTTACCTTACATTACCTTAACTTACCTTACATTACCTTAACTTACCTTAACTTACCTTAACTTACCTTAACTTACCGTAACTTACTTTATCTCACCCTAACTTACCTTAACTTACCTTAACTTACCTTAACTTACCTTAACTTATCTTAACTTACCTTAACTTACCTTAACTTAACTTAACTTACCTTAACTTACCTTAACTTACCTTAACTTACCTTAACTTACCTTAACTTACCGTAACTTACTTTATCTCACCCTAACTTACCTTAACTTACCTTAACTTACCTTAACTTACCTTAACTTACCTTAACTTACTTTAACTCACCCTAACTTACCTTAACTTTACGGGCGCCTTGTTTATACGGATCATCTATGAGTTTTTCTTTTATCAGGTATCTTTTAAGGTCACACACCCCAAGTCCGCAGTCGATTACAATGTCTACAGCAGGACCTTAAAGTAGTTATATAAACTAGAATTATTATTAGATTAGTTATGGAAATTAGTTAGAGTAGTGGTTTAGTTTATGTAGGCATGGATAGATATTCTAGAAATATTATGAGAGAAATTAGATATTTCGGGAAGAATTAAGTTTTTTTAATTGCTAATTAGAATTAGTATTAGAGTAGTATTATTAGATTTATTACAGATATAGTCTGGAAACTTACAGAGTGCATTTTGGGTAATATGAAGCTAATTAGAGTTATGGCCATCTCATTTGTACATTAAAGGTTAAGCGATTAGTAGCAATCGTATTTAATACACGACAATCGAACAGAATATGAAACAAGATCATAAAGTGTTATAAGTCCGTGGTTGAAGTCGGGGAAGTGGTCAATATTTGGATATTATATACACTAGTTTCAAATGTCAAATGTTTGTAATTAATCTTATAGCCATGATGCGTATAACCGTGTATGATATATTCTTATATACTTCAAACTAAAATACACATACAAATAAAAACACAAACAATATTTCTCCAAAGAAATAGCTGTTCATATTTAAAATTACATGTATTTTCAGCTTATTAACTGTTTTTAAATCATTTTAGAGCTTGAACAATTATGATGACAATACTTTTATTTATATCAATATAATGACATATGATAAACATGTTTTATTACTTTATTATAAAATGATCTAGCGTATAATGTATATATATATATATTAGTCAAATTTGCTGACCTTTAACCTTTAACAAGCCATATATTGCATCTATTGTTTTCGTAGAAGTGAGGTTCGGTGGTCAAGTATATATCTTCAGAGACCTTGGTTGTCGAGAACCAGTTTTCTTCTGATTCCGTTATAGCCTCATACTCGGAGACAATGGAATATTTGTCTTCGTTTATACTTTCTTCCATTATTAATGAATCTTATTTAATTAGCAAATAGTTATTAGCAGTTAACTTGCACGGATTATTGTATTTTATAATTAATAAATATATATTCAATAGATTAATACAATATATATATATATATATATATATAAATATGTGTGCAATGATGATATAATCTTATAATACTATATATCTACCTATTTATTGTGATATTGTTAAAACATACGCTCAAATTTTATCAGTTAAGGTATATTAAAATATACTATACTATCGATCTTGTAATAAAACTAAATGGACTTCGAAAGAAATTTTGCAACAATATCGGATGTTATTAATGTATAAGCAATGAAGATAAAATAATGATTGTATGTAGTTTGTGAGTGTAATAATTTCCTCTCTGAATATCAATAATCACTAATAATAATATGTGAAAATAAAATTTTATTTAAAGTGACAATTCGGTGACTGGTGATATGTGACAATAAATAATAATACTAATAATATTAATAAATAAATATATAATATAATTCTGATAAATAATAATATCATAATATATTAAGCCTATATTTATGTTACCTATAGAAAAACAATATTTTCTAAAATATCATAGACAATAATATAAGTGACATGTGATTTATTATCATATTTTGTATGTATTATCACTAGTGGGAAATTATAATCATTATCTTCATATATACTTTTATAAACATTTTTAAACATTGAATCATTATAACAATAACTTATAACAATACCTTATATTATAACGAAAAATAAATAATCCGAAATGTTTGCAATGTTAATAATTACAAAAAAAATGTAATGTTACATAACAATATTGAGTTCAGCAAATGTCTGTAAAACATCCAGGTCATTTAATAATTTCCATTGCATAAATAATGTTTTATTATTGTTTATGTTTGTACGAATATAAAGTATCATACAAAAGTATAACATCAATGTGCTAAATATGTGATGCTATATAATGGATGCATTAAATTAGACGCCAATTACGCAATTATGAACTATGGTATAATATTGTAAACGAAATAATCTTCGAATATATTTGTATTGAATACCTTAATTGGTTAACAAAGGAAACTTTATGTGATGCAATTAGTTATGTCATGCCATTTACACTTTGTTAATTAATATGTATTATGAGTTCATTATATTGAACACTCACAAACCACACACACACACACATACGCACGCATTCACATACATACACACACACACACACAGTAAAGAACAGTAAAGAACATCAGTAATTAACAGACATTTAATTATCATCGTGAACACTGCTATTCTAAGAATACAGATAGATAATTTCAGGTTTTTGTTATATAATAAAATTGAGAATATATTTAATTTGCATTATATATTAAATATATTATAATATATATTACATATATTTTGTATTTAAAATAATTATATAAGATTTTACAATTTTACATCACCTGTTTAATTTGACCGTTATTAAATATGAAATAATATCTTAGTTACCTCAGAAAATAAACATATATATGACTATGTACGAATGCACAGATATAATTATGTATATACTTATACATATATATATATATGAATATATATATATATATATATATATATATATATGTATACATATTATTATTATTACAATACATATATTAGACCGTAATGAACTAAAATTGACGTAATAATCATCAATACAATTGATAATCATGAATTACTATTCAGGAATTTTACTATTTTTTAAAAATGGGAATTATTTTCTGTTATCTCCTGTAACATTAGATGTATTTAACACACATGTATATTAAACAGTTTTTAATACACTATTCTAGTGATTTATTATTAAGAGTGATGTATGATTAAATAAATATTGAATCATATTATGTAGATATATAGTTTACTAGTAGTATATATTACATACTATTAGTTTAATTGCTAATGTAATGCAATACGACTATATGGTATTATACTCTATGTTATTCAGGATATACCGAAATCTAAAATCGATTAACTATACAGACATACATATTTACATAACTAAATAATATAATAAAAATACTTTTGAAAACATTAATAATAATAAAACCATTAATAATAATAATAATAATAATAATAACCACTTTCATTGCCATAGTAACCAACTAAATTTTAGCCAAGTTTATATCAAATTATAGGAATCAATTTTAAAACTTTAATAAATTAAATTCTTTTAATGCAAATACAATGAATATAATAACAATAGAATAACAATATTCTATTTTAAAAAGGAAACGATATTTACACACTCTAGTGTGTTATAACATTACCCGACATAACTAAATTACTGACACGTGAGGTAATATCAATAAACTGTAATAAACAGACAATAACTTATAAATGTACATGTCAATTAGTTAATTAACATTACATAACTCACTTAGTATTTCACGCTAACAATTAATAAAATTATCATCCTAATTAAAAATAAAATCACTTTGTCGTTAGCATTATTTAACAACTGCTGGGATTAGCAGGTATATATTATTGCTCCTTATTATATAATATTATAATATATTCTTACAATATAAAATATTTGTAATACTTCATAAAATAAATAATTTAGACGGTAAATATTAAGATTCGTATATATTATCTATCAAGAAAATCATACTGAAACTATCACTGCCTCATACTGATGTATACAAATGCCTTAGAATACTGACCTATATAAATGTATGGTTAGTAATTATGTCCGAGTAAATAAAAATAAAACAACATTAATAAATATCTCAAAGAAGACATTTTTTTCGGGATACATTAACAATACACTGATATCAGCACATAAAAGATCAGAATACTAAATAAAACTAAATTTACGTATGATCTAAAGGTCAGTAAGTATAGTAACTACTCATATCAATACTACTTAGATACTATATATCAACTAATACACTTATATAAAATATGTACACAACAATTAATATTGATATCGAGAGTAGTTTCAATGACTTTATTATAGTCAGAATAATAATAATGAGCTAGACTCATTTATTAAAAAAAACAATGATAGAAACTAAATAATTTAATTAATGAAGATTCTAAAATGTTATCCATATCAATGACAAATGACAATAGACACATGAAAACATCATTTGTTTGATTTCAACAGAAATCAAACAAATTTATATTCTTTAAAAAATAAATATATACTTCTGTATCGCCTGTATTAGTTACACTAATAACCTTTCCTATTATGTGTCTATATGTATTCATATTCTATATCAAAATAAATTATTTTTCAATACTACTACTATATTCTTAAATATACGGATTTTTTTATTTAAATACCTTTCTTTTATTTAAATATCATTCTCAGATAATATATTGAAGACGTTCACATATTATGTAACATTGCTATAATAGGCTATTAAGTACTTAAGACAAGTTTTATCTATTTGACATAAATTAAAGATAACTTTAGAGATCATTCACTTATCCTCAATAGATAGGTATTTATTACCTATACACTCATTTCATTTACCAATACTTTCATTTATTTGTTATAATAATACATTATTATTATCCTAAACTTTAAAAATAACCTTTAAAATAAATATACCTTATTAATTATAGAGATTCAAATGAAGTTATCCTAAAATATAACCTAAAAATCAATTGCTATATCGTATAAAATTCATAAAGTTATCACAATATTAAATTTCCTAATTATGCCTTAAGTATTATGCCTTAAGTATTATGCCTTAAGTATTATGCCTTAAGTATTATGCCTTAAGTATTATGCCTTAAGTATTATGCCTTAAGTATTATGCCTTAAGTATTATGCCTTAAGTATTATGCCTTAAGTATTATGCCTTAAGTATTATGCCTTAAGTATTATGCCTTAAGTATTATGCCTTAAGTATTATGCCTTAAGTATTATGCCTTAAGTATTATGCCTTAAGTATTATGCCTTAAGTATTATGCCTTAAGTATTATGCCTTAAGTATTATGCCTTAAGTATTATGCCTTAAGTATTATGCCTTAAGTATTATGCCTTAAGTATTATGCCTTAAGTATTATGCCTTAAGTATTATGCCTTAAGTATTATGCCTTAAGTATTATGCCTTAAGTATTATGCCTTAAGTAGTATGCCTTAAGTATTATGCCTTAAGTATTATGCCTTAAGTATTATGCCTTAAGTATTATGCCTTAAGTATTATGCCTTAAGTATTATGCCTTAAGTATTATGCCTTAAGTATTATGCCTTAAGTATTATGCCTTAAGTATTATGCCTTAAGTATTATGCCTTAAGTATTATGCCTTAAGTATTATGCCTTAAGTATTATGCCTTAAGTATTATGCCTTAAGTATTATGCCTTAAGTATTATGCCTTAAGTATTATGCCTTAAGTATTATGCCTTAAGTATTATGCCTTAAGTATTATGCCTTAAGTATTATGCCTTAAGTATTATGCCTTAAGTATTATGCCTTAAGTATTATGCCTTAAGTATTATGCCTTAAGTATTATGCCTTAAGTATTATGCCTTAAGTATTATGCCTTAAGTATTATGCCTTAAGTATTATGCCTTAAGTATTATGCCTTAAGTATTATGCCTTAAGTATTATGCCTTAAGTATTATGCCTTAAGTATTATGCCTTAAGTATTATGCCTTAAGTATTATGCCTTAAGTATTATGCCTTAAGTAGTATACCTTAAGTATTATGCCTTAAGTATTATGCCTTAAGTATTATGCCTTAAGTATTATGCCTTAAGTATTATGCCTTAAGTATTATGCCTTAAGTATTATGCCTTAAGTATTATGCCTTAAGTATTATGCCTTAAGTATTATGCCTTAAGTATTATGCCTTAAGTATTATGCCTTAAGTATTATGCCTTAAGTATTATGCCTTAAGTATTATGCCTTAAGTATTATGCCTTAAGTATTATGCCTTAAGTATTATGCCTTAAGTATTATGCCTTAAGTATTATGCCTTAAGTATTATGCCTTAAGTATTATGCCTTAAGTATTATGCCTTAAGTATTATGCCTTAAGTATTATGCCTTAAGTATTATGCCTTAAGTATTATGCCTTAAGTATTATGCCTTAAGTATTATGCCTTAAGTATTATGCCTTAAGTATTATGCCTTAAGTATTATGCCTTAAGTATTATGCCTTAAGTATTATGCCTTAAGTATTATGCCTTAAGTATTATGCCTTAAGTATTATGCCTTAAGTATTATGCCTTAAGTATTATGCCTTAAGTATTATGCCTTAAGTATTATGCCTTAAGTATTATGCCTTAAGTATTATGCCTTAAGTATTATGCCTTAAGTATTATGCCTTAAGTATTATGCCTTAAGTATTATGCCTTAAGTATTATGCCTTAAGTATTATGCCTTAAGTATTATGCCTTAAGTATTATGCCTTAAGTATTATGCCTTAAGTATTATGCCTTAAGTATTATGCCTTAAGTATTATGCCTTAAGTATTATGCCTTAAGTATTATGCCTTAAGTATTATGCCTTAAGTATTATGCCTTAAGTATTATGCCTTAAGTATTATGCCTTAAGTATTATGCCTTAAGTATTATGCCTTAAGTATTATGCCTTAAGTATTATGCCTTAAGTATTATGCCTTAAGTATTATGCCTTAAGTATTATGCCTTAAGTATTATGCCTTAAGTATTATGCCTTAAGTATTATGCCTTAAGTATTATGCCTTAAGTATTATGCCTTAAGTATTATGCCTTAAGTATTATGCCTTAAGTATTATGCCTTAAGTATTATGCCTTAAGTATTATGCCTTAAGTATTATGCCTTAAGTAGTATGCCTTAAGTATTATGCCTTAAGTATTATGCCTTAAGTATTATGCCTTAAGTATTATGCCTTAAGTATTATGCCTTAAGTATTATGCCTTAAGTATTATGCCTTAAGTATTATGCCTTAAGTATTATGCCTTAAGTATTATGCCTTAAGTATTATTCCTTAAGTATTATGCCTTAAGTAGTATGCCTTAAGTATTATGCCTTAAGTATTATGCCTTAAGTATTATGCCTTAAGTATTATGCCTTAAGTATTATGCCTTAAGTATTATGCCTTAAGTATTATGCCTTAAGTATTATGCCTTAAGTATTATGCCTTAAGTATTATGCCTTAAGTATTATGCCTTAAGTATTATGCCTTAAGTATTATGCCTTAAGTATTATGCCTTAAGTATTATGCCTTAAGTATTATGCCTTAAGTATTATGCCTTAAGTATTATGCCTTAAGTATTATGCCTTAAGTATTATGCCTTAAGTATTATGCCTTAAGTATTATGCCTTAAGTATTATGCCTTAAGTATTATGCCTTAAGTATTATGCCTTAAGTATTATGCCTTAAGTATTATGCCTTAAGTATTATGCCTTAAGTATTATGCCTTAAGTATTATGCCTTAAGTATTATGCCTTAAGTATTATGCCTTAAGTATTATGCCTTAAGTATTATGCCTTAAGTATTATGCCTTAAGTATTATGCCTTAAGTATTATGCCTTAAGTATTATGCCTTAAGTATTATGCGTTAAGTATTATGCCTTAAGTATTATGCCTTAAGTATTATGCCTTAAGTATTATGCCTTAAGTATTATGCCTTAAGTATTATGCCTTAAGTATTATGCCTTAAGTATTATGCCTTAAGTATTATGCCTTAAGTATTATGCCTTAAGTATTATGCCTTAAGTATTATGCCTTAAGTATTATGCCTTAAGTATTATGCCTTAAGTATTATGCCTTAAGTATTATGCCTTAAGTATTATGCCTTAAGTATTATGCCTTAAGTATTATGCCTTAAGTATTATGCCTTAAGTATTATGCCTTAAGTATTATGCCTTAAGTATTATGCCTTAAGTATTATGCCTTAAGTATTATGCCTTAAGTATTATGCCTTAAGTATTATGCCTTAAGTATTATGCCTTAAGTATTATGCCTTAAGTATTATGCCTTAAGTATTATGCCTTAAGTATTATGCCTTAAGTATTATGCCTTAAGTATTATGCCTTAAGTATTATGCCTTAAGTATTATGCCTTAAGTATTATGCCTTAAGTATTATGCCTTAAGTATTATGCCTTAAGTATTATGCCTTAAGTATTATGCCTTAAGTATTATGCCTTAAGTATTATGCCTTAAGTATTATGCCTTAAGTATTATGCCTTAAGTATTATGCCTTAAGTATTATGCCTTAAGTATTATGCCTTAAGTATTATGCCTTAAGTATTATGCCTTAAGTATTATGCCTTAAGTATTATGCCTTAAGTATTATGCCTTAAGTATTATGCCTTAAGTATTATGCCTTAAGTATTATGCCTTAAGTATTATGCCTTAAGTATTATGCCTTAAGTATTATGCCTTAAGTATTATGCCTTAAGTATTATGCCTTAAGTATTATGCCTTAAGTATTATGCCTTAAGTATTATGCCTTAAGTATTATGCCTTAAGTATTATGCCTTAAGTATTATGCCTTAAGTATTATGCCTTAAGTATTATGCCTTAAGTATTATGCCTTAAGTATTATGCCTTAAGTATTATGCCTTAAGTATTATGCCTTAAGTATTATGCCTTAAGTATTATGGCTTAAGTATTATGCCTTAAGTATTATGCCTTAAGTATTATGCCTTAAGTATTATGCCTTAAGTATTATGCCTTAAGTATTATGCCTTAAGTATTGTGCTTTAAGTATTATGCCTTAAGTATTATGCCTTAAGTATTATGCATTAAGTATTATGCCTTAAGTATTATGCATTAAGTATTATGCCTTAAGTATTATGCCTTAAGTATTATGCCTTAAGTATTATGCATTAAGTATTATGCCTTAAGTATTATGCCTTAAGTATTATGCCTTAAGTATTATGCCTTAAGTATTATGCCTTAAGTATTATGCCTTAAGTATTATGCCTTAAGTATTATGCATTAAGTATTATGCATTAAGTATTGTGCCTTAAGTATTATGCATTAAGTATTGTGCCTTAAGTATTATGCCTTAAGTATTATGCCTTAAGTATTATGCCTTAAGTATTATGCCTTAAGTATTATGCCTTAAGTATTATGCCTTAAGTATTATGCCTTAAGTATTATGCCTTAAGTATTATGCCTTAAGTATTATGCCTTAAGTATTATGCCTTAAGTATTATGCCTTAAGTATTATGCATTAAGTATTATGCCTTAAGTATTATGCATTAAGTATTATGCCTTAAGTATTATGCCTTAAGTATTATTCCTTAAGTATTATGCCTTAAGTATTATGCCTTAAGTATTATGCCTTAAGTATTATTCCTTAAGTATTATGCCTTAAGTATTATGCCTTAAGTAGTATGCCTTAAGTAGTATGCCTTAAGTATTATGCCTTAAGTATTATGCCTAAGTATTATGCCTTAAGTATTATGCTCTTAGAATAAAGTAATTAAAAACGTTTTCGCGATTGCAAATTTCGATTTTGCTAGATTTCTGTACAATATATATATATAATATTCCCACGGCGAATACGTATACATATAGAATATATTTATTAATATTGGCATACACAACACATAGCCTATAACATACTCGTTATGGATATATATGAGATCATAAATATGATTCAATAAAACTAACCCAGGCGTGAATACACACAATTTAAGAGTGCTATGATGTGTATAGAAATGTATATCTATTAAGTAATTTGTAGGCGTGGCTTCATCGAATGTATTCGCCGGACATGCCCGTATACGAACAATAACAATGCTTTTCAATTCTATACAATATTATAATATATATATCTATATATATATATATATATATATATATATATATATATATATATTCATTAAATTTAGGATTTATAACATAATTTGACATTAAATTTTTCATGATGGCAGTATAAAATATTTATTTCAGTAACTTTTAATTCAAAATACTATAAATTATTATAACTGTATATAACTATAGTATATAGTATATATACTATGTACTATAGTATTATATTTAATAATTCAATACACTCTATAAGAACAACTGTTGTGGAATTACTATGGCTATGGACTAATGGCTATAAATATGTATATATAGACATCAATACTATTCGCTATTATATCTTCACATGTAATATAACACGAATATCAAGAAATAGATAATAATCGAATAAGCTAGAAGCTTTACATTATATAATTTATATTATGTACAATGTATATTTATATATAATTAATCTTATATTAAAGTCCCCACGATTATGAAACATAAAAAATATAATTTTAAATTTCTTATTATTTTGAATATTTGATTAAGTAAATTTTAATAATTATTTTCCAAAATCAATTTTCCTATTTACACCAATTTTCCAAAGTATTGTTAATATATTGACAACTACAATTTAGTTAAATTATAGTTATTAATATTATATAATATTGGTATTGAAATCAAATTGGGATTATCGTTACAATAATTATATAGCAGGAATTAAATATTAGATATACCTATTTGACTGATAATATAGATGACATTTTTGAAATAATAGGTAATATATATTTATATATGAGATATGAAATGTAATATATGCCGGGTATAGAGGCGGGTGTTTAGTAGAAATGGTCCTATGAAATTAAATTTTAAAACTCTAAAGTAAATAGTATTGATACATATAACACGATTTATATAACATCGCTAATTTATATAATTTTATAAAGATCGCCTTAATAAATAAATATTACTTTAATGTTTGTAGTGCATTCTTATAAGTATACGTATCAATACTATTTACGTTAGAATTTAGATATTTAATTTGACAAAATGCCATTTTCTGGGTTGAAAGCGTATTTATCCAAAATACTTTATCTTCAATACATACATAGCAAACATCTTATTTAATACTTGAATAATCTATAATTCAAATATAAATATATGTTACTTATCCTTACTAAAATATCAATTATCTAACTTGTTAAATTAGCATATTTCATATTTCACACCTGCCATATAATTATTTGAATTATACTATCTAATTTGATATCTTATGTGACATATCGTACTTACGTCATGCTACCTATCTCCACTAGATAATACAATAATGATGGGTTATTAGAATAACAACTAGCTTACGTATAGTGTACTTGGTACAGTGTACTTGGTACAGTGTACTTGGTACAGTGTACTTGGTACAGTGTACTTGGTACAGTGTACTTGGTACAGTGTACTTGGTACAGTGTACTTGGTACAGTGTACTTGGTACAGTGTACTTGGTACAATGTACTTGGTACGGTGTACTTGGTACGGTGTACATGGTACAGTGTACTTGGTACAGTGTACTTGGTACAGTGTACTTGGTACAGTGTACTTGGTACAGTGTACTTGGTACAATGTACTTGGTACAGTGTACTTGGTACAGTGTACTTGGTACAGTGTACTTGGTACAGTGTACTTGGTACAGTGTACTTGGTACGGTGTACTTGGTACGGTGTACTTGGTACGGTGTACTTGGTACGGTGTACTTGGTACGGTGTACTTGGTACGGTGTACTTGGTACGGTGTACTTGGTACGGTGTACTTGGTACGGTGTACTTGGTACAGTGTACTTGGTACGGTGTACTTGGTACAGTGTTCTTGGTACAATGTACTTGGTACAGTGTTCTTGATACAGTGTTCTTGAATGTATACGTATTCTACTCTATTCACTAAATGA
>OZ038315.1:21591943-21604443 GCA_964035775.1 Osedax frankpressi | reverse complement strand
GAAACGAGGGTCCGGACGGCAGTGTATAACGTGCGTGTGTCTCGATGGATACGAGGGATATAATTGCAATAAGGGTTAGTGTGGTGACCTCTCGTGTTCAGCAAATGATCCGCGTGGTTTCAACTTTAGCGATGTTTAATTGTCGTAATATTGTTATATCATATTATATTAAAGGATTTATAAACCACTTGGATGTGTAAACAGAAATTCAAAATAGTATACAAAAATTTGTGAAATATAAAATATTAAATGGCCTATATTGCTTGCTGGTATGAAATGTACGACGTACTGTGTACGTGTTATGTAATTATCTACTGGTATTCACCTGTAGTATTCACCCGTGTAAACATTGCGTACAAAAGTGAATTTTCTAATAAAAAGTTTCTTTATATTAAAATGCACTTTAAATTCTTAACAGAGATATAACTACACTTAGGCCCATTTAATTATTAAACATACTGTTAATGATTACATCTTTAGTGAATACGATTTAAATTTGCAATATCATTTTATTCTGCAATATCCGTATATTATTCGATGTAAATTACTATACAATATGGATTATAACATTATTTATAATGTTATTTTCGACTTCCATACATTATTAAATCAATTTCAAATATTCTTAAAATTAAAAAAATAATAACAAAATTGTATAGAAATTATTTTAACGTTTTTAAAAGTTTAATAAAAATATTATATTCTATATATTTTCTTTTAATTAAAATAAATAAATCCAATTTTATAATATCAGATTATAATCATATATATATAATCATGTAAATATTTTATTATATTATTATTGCATTATATTATAATAATCTAATATGACATTAAATCAAATAAATATTATATGTTAAACTGTTCACTGTTATTTATATAAAATACATAATCTCATATCTAAAATAAAATCATGAATTAGAAATTCATATCTTCATATTTGCATTTGAATTTTCAAAATAATTTAGACACACAAAAAAAGTAAATAATTAAATTCATTAAAATAATTATGTATTTAAATATTATAGTAAAAATAAGATATATATACAAATATATATATATATATATATATATATATATATATATATACATATATATTATAACAACATATATAATATTACAAAATCACTGCAGGTTTAATTATTATTTTTATTGTAAATACTATAATAGTATATATTAGTATATAAAAAAATATGTTATATTTAGAAGTATCAAAACATATCACATGATTTTATCTACAAGCTCTTACCTAGCGTAGTGTAGTGTATATATCGTAAATAACAATGGCATCAATGATGTATATAATCATTAATCATTTGTATCAATAGATTTAAAGCTAATAATCTGAGAATATATATTATATTGTGGTTGTAGAATTAGATATTTTATATAATTTATAGTTACATGGTTTATTAAGAATATTTAGTAAATATATGTATATATATATATATATATATATATTAATATCTATTCAATAATATATCATTTATTAAAAGTATTAGATTACTTAGATTAAAGAAATTTAATAAGTTCTGATATTTTGTTATTTCATTTTAATAAGTTGGAATTCACTGACAAGTACTTTTAATGTACTAATAACTTACTTATAATGTACTAATAAAGTAATTATACAGTAATAATAAATACTTATAATGTACAAATGTTATACTTATACTGTACTAATAACGTACATATACTGTATATATAACTTATTTATACTATAATAATGCCGTACTTATAATGTACTAATAACGTACTTATAAAGTATACATAATGTATTTTTAATATACTTTAAATTTACTTAAATCTAATAATAATTAAATCTAATAATTAAACATTGTTAGCTATATTCCAACACATTATTATGATATTTATTTGATCTCATGACCTATTAAACCTTATTAATCAACCGGAAACATAGTAATTGACAAATGCATATCGTCACCTTGCCTGAATAACGGAGAATGTTACATGATGTCCACTAACTTCAAGTGCACGTGTACTTATGGTTATACCGGCAACATATGTGAATACAGAAACAATGTACCCATCAGTTAGTTTAGATAATTAAACTATAGTATGGTAGTTTTCTTCACCACTGTATATAGTTACTATGTTGAGTTACTATATACAGTTACTATGTATAGTTACTATATAACTGTAATAGTGACTAATGTTATTCCAGTATTTAAATAAATACATTAGATTACTTATATATTCATAATAAGTTATATAATTAAACCATTATGAGATCATATGATACGGAGTAAACAATTCTATTTTAATTTAATAATATTGATAATTATCTGTTTCTATTTATAAAGTTGGTATCTTAATGAGTTTAGTTAATTATTAGCTTTTATAACAAATTACCATAAGATTAAAATACAAAATTAAGAAAAGTGATTTAAAAACATTTGTTTCACAGATACAATGGTTTGTTTGCAGAACTAATATTGAATATTAACCTTTCAACCTGTTTCCATATTCAGAATACCAAACATATTTGTTGGTTTTATCTATAGAAATGCTATATCCTACCTGTTATTATCAATCTGGTGTTCTGGGAGTTATTTTGGATCCACTTGATATGTCTACACTTGTTAGTATGTCTTTATATTAATCCTATAGGATAAACATATTTAGCGAAGCATACTATTGTACCGAGGTACTTAATAATGTTCTAATATCCTGATGTTTTGGAGTTTTGAAGTACTGGTGTGTACTTTGGTTTGTTATATCTTATATGATCCATATATGGTATAAATACAACAGTATATATTTTAAAATATACATTATACACATTAATTTATATATGTACTATTATACGCTATATAATAATATTGTGTATAACATTTAATATATTAATTATTATTGTATTTATTTATTCATTTTGATATTTACCATTGATTTCTGTTGCATAATGTAAAAATCTCAAGCTATATAAATATCTTAATATAAATATCTTAATATCATATTGCTTTTATTTCTATAACACATTTAATATGTATTTCCATTGTAGATATTTATATAAGATATAAATTAATCCATAATAATTATTAAACTGATACCGTAAATAGACTAAATTCTTACCCAGTATCGAAGTCAAATAAATACAAATGAAAAGCATATACCCAAATCGGATATCGTCACTTTTGAAGTTGGGTTAGTAATCCAAACTTTTATTTATATTATATTATTTATAACTATTAATTATATTTAAATTAATAAAATTAAGCTATTTGATTATTCCTTGTATTTTTATTATTCAAGAGCAATAGTTATATTTAATTAGTATATTAAAATTTATACTTCAACTAAAATATAATTATACATTACAATAATTATGCTAACTTTTCCAATAAATTTATCTTGTACTATATAGAAATTATAGCTGTTTTTTCGTAATTAAATTGATTTCAAGAATTACTAATACTTATAATATTACAGTCATTTCATCTTAGATGCACTATGATAGTATATTATATTAGATAGATATAAGTATGGTTTTATATACAACATATTACAAAAGTAGGAAATCAGTATGTCAATTGTTTGTATTGTTTATAATTTATACAACAGATTATATTCAGAGAAATTATCATTATATATTAACATTCTCTCTCTCTATATATATATATATATATATATATATATATATATATATATATATATATATATAATTTATATAATATAAAATAATAATTACATAATAATTACACTACAAATTTCGACATCATGATATCATAATATAGTTATACCTATTCCTAACTATTACTTTAATGACTTTAAAAAATAACATGTCAAGCGTATTAAATAAACATATGATAATGATATTAATCACCCATTTATTGATATATTAAATAAAGATATATCTGCATTTTACGTTCATATATAATCATATATGACTCGAGTTCAAGATTTAGTACTATAATATTATAACGCTGTATATTAAAATGATTTCGTTTTAAAGATAATAATTACTCTGCATAATGCAAATATTATAATAGAGCTGATAATCTAGATATATGATCTTCTTTAGATTTAAATTTTCATTTGAGAATATTATTTATGATGAACATTGATAAGTTTAATTAAT
Organism: Osedax frankpressi; assembly: GCA_964035775.1. Taxonomy (NCBI): domain Eukaryota; kingdom Metazoa; phylum Annelida; class Polychaeta; order Sabellida; family Siboglinidae; genus Osedax; species Osedax frankpressi. The sequence goes on along the minus strand of OZ038315.1, from coordinate 21,600,344 downwards.
ACTAAAATATCTGATATTTTTCATAGATATGCGATAGAAATAATATCATCAGTAAAATAATTTATATATTATTAAAGTTATTATTCATTAGCAATTCAACTATTTTATAATTCATATGTATTTTAATAAGTATATATTAAATAAAATATTAATAATATGGTTTATTATTAATAATAATTAAACTTATTAATAATAATTCAGCTTAATAATAATTCAACTTATTAATAATGATATTACAATGCTTCATTCGAACGTTATCAGGGATACTGAGTTGTCCGGCTATAAACTGAAAGTGAACTATACAACTCCCAAACTACTCGATGATACCGTTGCCAAAGCGAGATTTACTATTATGTTCACTGACGTCTACGGAAAACCCAACAATGGCCATAATTTACTGAACCTGACTTACGTACACCGAGGTATTAGATATATCGCATAAAAAACTCAATTTTTAATACTTCGATTTAATATTATTCAATTTAATATTAATCCTACATCCGCAGTGTCGTATTTTTCATGTGATTTTGAGGAATTGAATATGTGCGGAGGGAAGGGAAAGGATTGGAGTTTTTCAACGGGACGCACCAAACAAGTAAACACTGGTCCCACGACTGCGTATAGCAATAATTATTACATGTACACCGATAGTGGAACCTTAAATCGAGGCTCATATATTAAGTTAGTTTATTAAGATATTATGGTAGTATAAATAATCGTTGTTTATGTATCCATATGGATACGCGAACATATGGATATGCATACACGCGTGCATATTCATCTATAGACGTATATATATATATATATATATATATATATATATAAAGTACACCAATAGGCTGGTGTATATCAGCGCGCATTCATGAATGCGATACAAATAATTCGCAAATCCTAACCAATGGTCAACATAAGAAAGTATCGCCATTCTTTACATCTGCGTAGATAATTATGATATTCTATCCATATTAAGTAATGAACTAATCGAAACTCTACTCGCAGGTTTTCCTTACCACTGATCACCACTAGGAATTCAGTAACGACTTTATCGCAACCAGTTGAAATTCCGAAATTCGTCTGTCTCTCATTCCGATATCATATCTTCGGAACAGGAACTGGATATATCCAGGTGTCGAATTTCGATAAAATTCTTGTCACAGAAGGCGAATACAGCTATGATCATTGGCAATTCATGAAACTTAAGATTACGATGAATATCAATTATAATGCTGATGTAAGAATTATTATAGAATAAGTATAATATATATATATATATATATATATATATATATGCAAAATTTGTTTATTGTAATTAGATCAATTCGAAAGTAACATATTTATAAATATATATTTTAGATAAAATTTCGAATTAAAATGGGGTCAAAGAATGGCAGTGACATTGCACTGGATAATATTAAAGTTGATAACACTGAATGCATTTGTTAGTATTTAAAATCACTTCGTAAATATACAATTTTAAGTATATATATTAAATAAGTTATAAATATGATTATGCATATATTAAAATTTAACCTCTATTAGAAATAATATTTACATATATAGTTGATATAATTATAATAGTAATATGTATATGCGTTAACAATATTTCGGTATAATAGCATATATGAGATATAAGATGACTACTGACTACTAAGTAAATAACTACTCACGAATAACTTCCTGTTAACGTAACCAAATTAACACAATAGTCAATACTGATACTCAATAATGATACCTAAAAGTATATTAAATAAACATTTTTGAATTTGAACATTTTAGCTGTACGATATATTTAGAATTGAATTATGTGTACATTGTTTATTATTATTTATTAATTATTAGCCTAAAATCACTTTCTGGGGAGACCAGTCTTGTATCTATATAGGCATTACTTTATATACATTGACTACATTGACCTCGGTTGTATAGTTTGTATATAAAGTTGCCATATATACTAGAAATAGAAACTCTTAAATGGGATTTTCTATATTGTACACTAAAATACTAGAATTCAAATGCGAATTATACTGTGCCCGATATGTGATGTTTGATTGTAATATCACATTATAGTCGTCATTCAAAGTAGCATGTACATAATGACTCGTATTTTAAATGATTACGTTCAACAAATTATTAGTATTATTATTCAATGTTTATTATATATGTATTGAATGCTAATACAATTATTATATTATTAGTTGATATCGTTAGTATATTGTTTAATTCAAAATCTAAGCCGTGAATATCGTTATTCGTTATTATTGATGTTAATATAATTTATTTTAATTGCTATTGATAGATAATTTTGCATTGTTCATGAAATTGTAAAATTATCCTTTATAAAACTGGAAAGTTATATTATATTATTTATTTAAATAGAAAATTATACTATAGATATTATACTACTATAATGGTATGCCAATGTGCCTATTTGTAGAACATTATTATCACCATTCAAAGTGATAATATTTATATATAAAATATTGAATAAGGTATATTTTGAGCATGGTATTTTTATAATTCTAATTTGTTTATTTATAACATTTTATATACAATTTTATATACACTTTTATATAAAATTGTATTGATAAATCTATATTTTTTACGTTATCGTTATGAATTATATGTATCGTAATTAATGCACTCTATATTTATGTAGCACCGCACCAAAAAGTATTCTAAATTAATATTCTAAACCGCACCACAAAGTATTCTAAATTAATGCTATTTAAATATATAAAATGCTTCTATTAGATAATTAATATTTTAATCAGGAATATAAGCATGTAATATATATAATGTATATAATATATATAATATATATAATATATAATGTATATATATTTTAAGTATTTTAAAATTAAAATTTAAAATTAAGTATTTAATAAAGTATATTTAAAGTACGTTTTATGTATTTGACTTTGTATATGAAATACTTTATTATTATTATATTTGTTTAGTTTCAATTTAGTTGTCTGAAATTTATCAATATAATTTTTATTATAAAATTATGATATATAAATATTCATTTTTTTAGTATTAAATTAATATAGGTAATTTTAATTTTTTGTTATAGAATAAATTTTATCTAATATAAAAAAATAAAAATATTAAAAATGTTGAAATAAGATGAAATAAGATTTTATTATAGTTTCGTCATCTGGTTTCTATGCAAATTATAATCTTTTAATCAAACTTAATTTTACAAATAATTTAAAATGTTTTAAATATATAATTTTAATATCTTACATTTTTTGTTTACAGATTTATAATTCTACTAATATTCATTATTTATTTTACTAAATGTGTTTATTTTAATATTATGGATTATGTTATACTATTTTAAATATCTTAATTTATAAATAATCTAATTCATTTAATGTTAGATTAGATGTTCATGTATTTTTTCAATTTATATATAATTAAAGCTCCGTGTGAATTAGATGTAATAATGTAATGTTTAATTTAATAGTAATAATAATAATAATCATATTATTAACAATCTAATTTAATATTCGTATGCTGAAGTTTTGAACTAATATATGATTATTTATCAAGTTTAGGAATATATTTTTTACATTTTTTAACAATTGTTATAATTTATAAAGAAATAAGATAAATAAGTATATTTCATATTTTTGTATGTTATTGATTTAAAAATTATTATTTTTTAAAACCTGAAAATGGATCGTTGAAAATAAATCATATATCCTTAATAAATTTAATTTAATTTTTGTTATACAACAATTTATAATGGCTAAACAATAAATAATGGTAAATTATCTATCCGTGTAAAATAATATCTAATAAAAATTATAAATTTACTAAAATACTTCTTAAAACCCTCTTGTTTTAAAAATTATCTTCATTTTTTAAAAATAATTAATCATTGATATGATTAATAATTAAAAATTTCTATATGATATTATTAATTATAAACTAGTAATATTACCAATATGTTTTAGTTACCTAGTATTGTTATTAGGTTGCATGGATGTTGGTTATGTTGCATGTGTTATGATTAAGTCGCGTTTTAGATTATTTAGGTTAGGTATACGATATTACGAGTAAATTAATGGTATTATATATGATTATTATGATTAGATTCCCAATATATATACAATGGATATATGTACAATGGACATCATATCAAATAAAACATAATTATCTTTAATAATATTAATTACTACTGATATATAATAGTAATTATTTAAGTTAAACATTAGATAAGTAATAGTCTACGCATGTAAATTATAGGTATTCGGCAAATTTAGACATTAGATATTAGTATTAGTGATGTTATATTGAATCACAATTGATAGATTTGATAAAAATATATGATTACAGTATATATAATATGATTATAATAAACTTATTAATAATTATTAACGATCACTTCTAATAAAATGTGTATTATTTGTATTAATAATATTACTAATTGATTATATTTATTATTATTTTACATGTCAGCAACAGTAAACCTTCAACTTGAACCTCCCAAATGCAAAAGTAACCCGTTGTCAACCATTTGTATCAGTTACTATCTAAAGAAATATTGTATTAATAATAAATTATCTGAATTTGAATGGCGGACAGGTGGTAATTAATAAAATATTAATATATATATATATATATATATATATATATATATATATATGTTATATATAAATATATATTTGTAATATTAATATAGTATAGATTTATATATGTTATAACAATACATTATTTACATAACATATCAATCATAAAGCTACTTCACTGAATTCGTTGAACCTTATTTTCAAAAATTTGATGACGAAAGCTTTAAAAGGAGATTTAGAGTCTATGTATGCATGCTTAGATAGTGGAAGTGAGTATATTTATTTAATGAATTCTATAATCATTTGATTTTTTAAAAAGTATTTATCTATGAGATTTGTTAAATGATTATAATACCCTTAATACTGTAATATTAATATTCTATCATTATTAATATGTTATCATTATTAATATTGAATTATTATTATTATTATTATTATTAATAATAAGTATTTTACATATTTGTTATTATTGATTTGAAAATTACAATTGATTATATCATCATTGAGATATAAATTCAAATTCTTAATATATTCTTAATATGTGAAATAGTGTTGACAATAATACATTGTTAAAATAAGAATGTCATATTAGTTATAAAATATTTTTAAAATAAAGTATTTATATAATTAAGGACAATTCTACAATTTCTTGAATATTATGATTTAGAGTATATAATTCTTATTTGTGTATCTTATGTGATTACTAATTATCATTATTTCTATTATATAACATATATGACATTCATATTTTGCCTAATTAAAACCGATTTATCAAGTAATATTTAAAACTACCAACTCTAATAGGAAAGAGATACATTATATTTGAATTCAAATTCAATGATACATTTTTATTATTATTACTATTATTATATTATTTGTATTATAAGCATCATCACGATACTTTCAGATATACAATTAACAAGAGAGCCAACAATCGAGAACGAAGCCTATCTGCCTCACATTATAATAAATAATCAAGAGATAGCCTTCTGTTCATTAACGGTGAAAATTAAATATAAAATTTATATTGAGTTCGATTATATATTTATTTGACTATTTGTTCTTATTTTCAGCCTTCTGACAACATTGCAAGAGTAATATGTAAAAGTTCATTTAATACTTCTAGCCAATATAAATACACGTTAGTAGTATACATTAGTAAGCCTATTTACTTAATTACCAGTGAGTACTATTACATAATATATATACCTATTTTATACATATTATATATATAAATATATATAAATAAATATATATATATATATATATATATATATATACATACATACACACACACGTATACATATATATATATATATACATATATATATATATATATATACACATATATATATGTATATATATATATATATATACATATATAAATATATTTATATATATACATATATTTCACCAAATAATAAACTCAAGGAAATGGTTGATTTGTGGAATACACAATTTGATACATTTGAAAATAAAGAAGACTTTGCTGCATTAATCATCAGTAAACTAATATTAATTGAAGTAAATAAGAATACTCTACTAGAACCAATGCTGAAAATATGAAGTCAAATAAGTCAAATAAAAAGTAAGTCACGGTAAAAGATAAAATTAAAAGAATAAAATGTATATGAAAAAGCAGGAAGTATCCAGTCTTTATTAAGTAGATAACCAAAAAAAGACTCGATAACAAATTTTGGGATCTAGAAATAAAAATTATGGAGGTGAAATAAACAAATTGAGAGATTTTGAAAATATGTTTTGCAAACATTAATGAGATTTTGCAAATTACTGAAGTGAGTCATACTGTAAATCCATATCGCAATATTCTGATGATAAATTACTGATGAAAACTAGGAAATATATATACAATTTCTGCCAACTAGAAAATATATAGTCCTACAGCTTAAACAAATGAAGAATGATGCATCCTGTCCAGATAAAATAGAATATATTCACTTGAAACTAATAGATAAGAGTTATTTATTAGTGATATAGATAATAGGAGCTGAACATTAACTAGGAATCCTTAAATTATGGAAAGAAAACATAGTAAATCTAATATATAAAAAATGCCCACAGATAATCTATAAAATTTCCGCATAATAATTCTCAACGATATTTATAGTAAATGAATTTGCACTTACAAATATTTTAATATATCCCTACAATAAAATGTTAGCCAAGGATATAGATCATCCCCTATTATATCCAATCTATCATCTAAACATATAATTAGAAAAGTGATCTAATTTAATGAAATTAATCTACTCTGGATAAGGTATAAATATCGTATTCCCATGAAATTGATATCATGTAAGAAAGTAATAACAAAAATGAACGAAATTCTCGACGAAATTTATAGAGTAATCTAGAATATTTGTATAAAATTCAATCCAAGTAAATATTAATTATTATAATATTATATTTAAAATATGTTCAGAATTCATTCCTGTTATAGAAAAGGATAAAAAAGAAATTTACCTTGGAATAATTCTAGGTAATCCAAAGTTAAACATTACGACAGATTCAGATTTATATCCTTGGTAAACATTTAATTCAAATTGAAGTCACATTATACCATCTATGTCACATAATCATAGTGCATTTAAAGATTATATATATTTTCGATTAATAAGAAAGTATCCTGAGATTTGCTATAAATATCACTGGAATACCATTCTACCGTTTTACTAAGAGATAAATTGGAGCATTAGCAATTGGATACTTAAATCAAGAAGCCGATATATAGAGTATTGCTAAAGCTGTTTAGTTATTATCTTCAAATAATATACAGATTGCTAATATATCTTGACATTAGTTGAAAGATGTGCTCAAGAGCAAAAGTCTAGTAAAAATGTTGATGGAATCGGTTAATTAAAATATTTAGTATCCAGCTCCTTATAACGGAAAGTCCAGAAATTTAATAGTCCGTATATTTCACAAAATTACTTAATAGATTTAATCAACTTCGAAGTAACCGAACATATGTAATTAATACATATGTTTATATTTTGTGTATCGGAAACATTATATATTTATATATATACTAATATCATACTATACAATAGCATTAAAATTAATTATTATATATAACTTCTTGCAGAGATGGAGTGATTATTCCCGGATCTACTAATACCACTCGTCATAATAATTCAATAATAATATCGTCTTGTTCTGGCTCTGAAAATAATGTCTACGAATGCCAGCACTCAATAGATTATCAGCATTTATCTGCATGTCTTGCTCAGAATATAATATTTGTGTCATGCTCCGGTTCAACGGGTTTGTATGTCCTAATCCATTAGAATATGTCTCCATTAGAATATATATCTTATTCTTTTATCATATTATAAATTTTACTTAAGGAATGTGATATATAATGATACGAATTATTCATAAGCTGATTCCTATTTAGAAAATAATAATGTTCAAAGCATCCATAAAATCAACGAATATGAAATGGAGTCCGATAGCTATGGTATGATTCTAACTACCATTAATTAATTTAAATACTTTTTAAAATATTTCTGATATTATATATTATAAATTTTTTCTAATGATTATTCATATTATATACCGATGAATTAATTTATAATATCATACTCTTATATTACTACTACTACTACTACTACTACTACTACTAATACTACTACTACTACTACTACTACTACTACTACTACTACTACTACTACTACTACTACTACTACTACTACTACTACTACTACTACTACTACTACTACTACTACTACTACTACTACTACTACTACTACTACTACTACTACTACTACTACTACTACTACTACTACTACTACTACTACTAC
>OZ038315.1:21561943-21586943 GCA_964035775.1 Osedax frankpressi | reverse complement strand
TTCAGGGGAGATATCAGTTTGGATTCTATACAAGTTGATCGTTGTATTAAACCACAAGAACCCGACACCACAGCTGCTCCTCTTACAACAGCTGCTCCAATAGGTTTGAATTTATCAAATAAAACATAACAGTCCCAAATAATGAAAAGTATATTACAAAAGTATATTCCATCTCTCTCTCTACAATATGTTATGATGAGAATGTATTGTATTTAATGTCATTATATTCATACTAAATAATTATTTACAATAATAGAAAATAAAATATGCGACCGTAATAATATTTGCAATCATGGAGTTTGCATACAAAAGAATAATTCTAAAGATTTCCACTGCGAATGCGTGGGAGATTTTTATGGTATTTATTGTAATGAATGTTAGTAATAACTAATATATATAATTAGTACGTTACTAGATTACATAATGAATATATAGAAATATTATATATATACACATTATAATAAGTTATAATATAATATAATTGTATTTAGATGGAATGGTTGGACCGTATGGTATAAAATTTTCTGGAAATATTTCAATGGATCATCAGACATTACTTTTTGAAGAATTTAATCACGAAAAAGTTTATTAATAATTATATATTACAAGAGTAGATGATATAACGTATGTTATTAAATTGTATCGATGTCATATGTATTTTAGCATATTTATTTCAGATATATAATCATTAATATCTAATAAATTAAAGTTAATATCTTTTTTTATAAAATATAGTTAGAAAAATTCTATAAAACACATGGATTCGTGTTATCAAAATCATCGTTATATTTGTTTGTATATTTTTAAATAATCTTATTGATATATAAATGAATCTAAATTTTAAATATATAATTATATATATATATATATATATATATATATATATATATAATACAGACAATCTAATGAACACAACAAGGACAATTTTATAATTATGTTAAATCTTTATTTCTCCAACATTATTTCTCACAATTTTGTCAACTCGATGATAAATAACTACCTATTATATTATGTAACATCAAATATACAACTGATCTCCATATCATCCGATGGTTATACGTTATTATGTAATTATGCGTCGTTATTTCATCGATTACGGTAGTTGTGCATTTGTTTATAATATATATCACGTTGTACAACAGTTGAGTTATTTTCGTGTTCTTTTAATGATTTATGTTCCATGGATATTGAAGAAACAATTATTCTAAATAATGAAACTTTAGTTCAAGATCGTTCTTGGGAAATAGGATCATTCAATCAACTAAGCGGTAATTAAATTAGATAATTCAAATTTAATAAACAACAAGTATTTTAAAAACTATACCTACCTCTTAATTATATATACATTATGATATATTTTAGCTGCGATAATAAAACTGATTGAATAAATTGAATATTATTTTGTCCTAGGTAAAACAGGTCCAGATGAACCAGTAGATGGCAATTCATACGCATTCATAAATAGTAGACACCCTAGTAAGCAGGGATACCAGTCATTGTAAGTTAATTATCAAAACAGATTTATTATTTATTATAGTTTTCAATTCAGTTTATAAATCAAATAATAATAAAATTATGACAATGGTTATACTGAACATTAAATATCCATTATTCGTAGTCAAATACTCTTTAGTAGATATAATAAAATACAAACACAAAAACTATCATCAGTTTAGTTATTTCTGGCTTTGGGAATTTCGAAGGAGATGCCTGCCTGAATTTCTACTACATCTTATTTGGTCAAAATATGGCAAGTATTTCGGTTTATATTTCCTACCGGAATTTAACCAGCCTCTTAATTTTCCACGAAGAAAGCTATTCTCTTAGAGAATGGCAACAAACTTTTCTGAAAATACGAATTGAGAAAGGAATGAAGGTGGTCTACTCTATATGTATATATGTGTATATAATTATTAATACTTATATAATATATTATAATTAATTAATAATTAATTAGAAATATTATAATAAATTGTATTTAAATAATAAACAATCAGTCAGAGCTCTCAAATTTATGTAAAACTTATTATTATAATATTTAATAACTAGATAATATTTATCGGAAAAATTGGGAACATAATATATTCGGATATAGCAATCGACAAGTTAATTATTAATGTGGACCAAAGTAAATGCAGTTAGTTTATTATACTGCTTGATTATTATTTATATAGATGTCAATATTAATAATATATCTTGTAGTTGATACAGAAAGATGTACAGGTAGGGTGATGGCAATAGATAATGAATGTATTAAGTACATATGGAGTAAATATTGCAATCTTTTATTCGATGAAAAAACTCATTATCTGTACGGGTTAGTACAATTATATAGTATATAGTATAGTAAATTATATAGTAAATGTCTAATAAAAATCCATTTTAATTAATAACTTTATAATAGAATTATATATATATTATATATATATATATGTATTTATATATATATAATGATCTTATTATATCTTATAATAGTTACATGTCTGGTACTACGTATAACGGAATAGAAAAATACCTTCAACTGCAATTCCTACCCTACGCCTACAGATCTAACAATTTCATATACTCACTTTGCTTTGGCGATAGTTAGTATGTTTTGTTATTACTACTAACACCGGAGTTTTCTTTGCAATATACGATATGTATTCTATAGATTCATGTTTATATAGTTAAAATACTATATAGTATAACATGTCTAGTATATTATAACTTAAAAATAATTGATTGCGATACTTTTATAACATATTAAATACTAGTGTTATTAGAAAGATAACTTTAAATACTATGCAACTATAGAAAATATAATACATTTAAATATAGTATCTATAGTTATATCAATATACAAATAAGACATTACATTATGTATACTTCTACAGAATATAGAAAATTGTTATAGTTTAAAATATATATGTCGGTGCTTCCTAAATGAATTAATATAATAACTTTAAATAAAAACAATAAAATGTAAAGGCAATATATATGTTCTTAGAATTTAATATATGTACGCGTATTCAATATTATATTTTATTTTCTGAAATTAAAATAAGTTTTTAATATATAGTTTAGGAATGAAAATGTATTAATATTACTATTTTGTAACATACAATTATATACGTATAACAAGATAATTATATACTTTCCTGAGTGCATTTAAATTTTTAATTTTAAAATAATATAAATACTAAATACTTTAAAATAAGAACAAGGAATGTGTGCTTCTAATATATATAATTAATAATTTAATTATGGTAATGCAACATAATCATAATTTAAATCATACATAATACATGCACATACTAATACTTTCATCATTATTATAATATTTTTCATCTACATTTCTAAAACTTCAATTCATTCATTAAATAGTCCCTACATCACTATCACCATATCTCTATACCTATATATATATATACCTTATATGTATAGTGATATATCTATCACTATACCTTATAATCATTTTTTAGTAGTATTCTATTTTAAGATTATATTATGATTTCTTAGTTAAATTTGTTATCAAGAAAATATAACAATATGTGTTACTATACGCACTATCTTTATTTATATTAATGTTTTTCACTTTAAATTAAAAAAAAAGAATATTATATTTTGTAAAATAAACTTATAAGCTGATTAGTAATTTTCAATTTTATTATAAATGAATTAATATAATCACTATATTAAAAAAACAGTAACTATGGTGAGGCTATCGGGTGGGAAAGTGGCACACGAGGGTAGGGTAGAGGTTAGACAACCTGGAAGTATTAAGAAGAAACACGACTGGGCTACTGTATGCGATATCGACTTTACAGTAAAATCCGCCGAGGTACTTTGCAAACAGCTTGGACATAGGGAGGTTATTTATAGATAATATATATATATATATATATATATATATATATATATATATATATATATGCATATATATATATATATATATATATATATATATATATATATATTATTAATATATAATAAATAATATATACACAATACATAGTGATTTAAGTATAATAAGTGCTTTATCAATATTAAGACGTTATAACCACCAAATAAATCTTGTTTTTAATCTATATTATTTATGTTTAAATTTGTTCTAGTCAACTAAGTTATATACGATATATACACGCGAATATATAATCTGTCCTAATGATATTTTGACCGCAATAGGTAGGCGCCAAAGTAATGATAGGAGGATATTTCGGCGCAGGTGTCGGCGATATTTACATGTCTGGCGTACAGTGTTCCGTTAACGATGATTCTCTGTGGATGTGCGAAAGAGACGATCCCGTTAACTCAGTGTGTACCCACCGGAAAGACGTAGGTGTCAAATGTATTCCTGGTTAGTGAGGCGATAATATCGCTAATGCATTAGAGATGTTTATAATATTAACTTTATTTAGATTAGTAATTTGATATTAGCATACTTAATTACAGGCTTTATATACTAAGATATATTAACATATTTAATATACTATACTATTAATTAGTCTAATAGAAATAAATAAAGTTATAAACTACTTCGCATATCATAATAAATCACTCTCAAACAAATTAGAGATGTTTATAATATTAACTTTATTTAGATTAGTAATTTGATATTAGCATACTTAATTAAAAGCTTTATATACTAAGATATATTAACATATTTAATATACTATACTATTAATTAGTCTACTAGAAATATATAATGTTATAAACTACTTCGCATATCATAATAAGTCACTCCCAAACAGTTGATAATGGAATAAATAATACCATTGGTTTAAAAGTCGTTAAATATCAAAACTTAGACACTGGAATAAATAGTATTTTTATTCCATCAATTCTAAATACAATTTATGATCCTTGCTATGTTGTAAAATGGGAGGTTTGTTAAACTAATATACTTTATTATGTATTCAATAACCGTTGTTAAATTAAAGTTAATGTTAAAAATATATTAATAACTCATTATATAATATAATACAAAAAAATACTTTTATGTAAATGTAAGAAATTAGCATTTCATATGTCATTCTATTTTTATAGTCATTTTTTGTATTGAAAGAAATAATGTATATGTTAATCTTACGACCGAATGGAGATATTAAAGATCGCTATACAATAATTGGCATTACAAAAGTAAGATATTTTATCAAATAATATGTCATCAGTTTTTTTTATATTTATATTATAAAAAAATAAATATTTTATAATTTCAATATATTACTTTATCTAGAAACTATATTAATATATCATAATTATAAAATTATATTATTAATATTTCATATTGTATATTATCATCTTAAAAACTGATCTCAATTCTACATGTAGTTCCATATATATATATATATATATATATATATATATATATATATATATATATATATATATATTATGTGTGTATATGTGTGTGTGTATGTATGTGTGTGTGTGTGTATTTGTGTGTGTATATATATATAAAGAATATAAATTTCCTTCATTTTTCAATAAAAATATTTTAATATTTTAATACAATATTATTCATATATCATATTCTTAAATTCATAATGATATAATATATATTATATATACATAATATGTTTGATATATATTAAATATAACAAATATTTTATTGTTTAATAAACTATATGCTATTTAAATTCAATTGTTTAAATAAGTTATTATCACTAAGAATTCAACACATTTTTCTACATAAAATTTAGTGAATTATATAGTATAAGTAAACGTTAGTGAGTGTATGTATGTAAATGTATGTATGTGTATTTGTGTATATATGTTAATTTATATAATTGTGTATTTATAATATATGTGCAAATATGTATATATATGTATATATATATATATATATATATATATATATATATATATATATATATTCTATTAACGATATATAAATATATATATATTAATATTATTATTATTCTGTAAATAATTGTTGTTTACTTATTAATCTTATTAGTGATAACAGAAAATGTGAAGTTAAATCTTATAATTATAATTAACTTTCAGATGTCCACGGACAAATCCGGATCACTAGAAAGTAAATATTTAACCGGAGACGAGAGGATCGAGATGCTACCGCACGATGTAATTGGAATATATTTCCCCAATAAAAATAGCATACCTTATCTTACTGTACCATGTGACGGAAGTAACAACGACCATTTGAGATATAAAATCAATCCGGAAAAAGTGAAGATTAATTCAAAGTTCAGTTTCGATATCGGTCCTCCTTCGATGCATCCTTGCAGAATTTACTCATTTAATGTTGGAATAGGTGAGTATTCGAAATAGGTCGTTTTAATAACATAATATATATATATATATATATATATATATATATATATATATATACTATTCGTTAGAATGTGTAATGACATACTATGTTGGCAATTTATTTCAATTATTAAATTTTAATTTTTTCAATTAAAATATTCTCATTTTCAGTATGTTAAGTTATGATAATAAATTCAAATGTATTTATAAGAAATAAAATAGTATTGAACTTATTTTTCAAATATAGTATAATTTAAAAATATTATTATTATTATTGCAATAACAATTAGTTCTTGATATTATTATAATATGTTATTACATTTTGAAAGAATACCAAAAGAGGATATTGCCTATCGAATATCCAGATTCAGGTTACACCATTCACGAAACATATACATTTAAACAATGGTTATAGTGACAATGATATAATCACCGAATGCTCTCTATATATTCAACATTACATTAACAGAGCAGTTGCTGTTCTACTGCGGATTCAGAAAAGACTTCTGTTCATTTACGGTTGAATCGATAACTAATTATGCTTCGGTAGCCGCCTCTACTCCAGTCCAAGGTAGCAACACCGATTCGAAGTGGTCGAGAGGTACAGGAATCAACATGGAACTAGGATACGGTCCAATGCATTCGTTCATATCCAATAAGTATTATGCATACTCGTATTTAGATGTCACGGATTATGCTAGTGAACTAAGGTTTTATGAATAGCTAAATAAAGTATAAAGCATATATATGTTTTATATGTTAATATTAAAAAATAATATTAAAATGCTGTATATTCATAAATCGAATACATAGGTTATATATTATATGTGATCTATCTTTAAATATGTAAATATATGATTATTTATTTTTTAAATATTATAATATAATTAATTTCATATCATAATTAAAGTTGTAAATTAAATATAGATAAATATATGATATTAAATTTATGATCTAAGAGTACACAAACTATATATTTTCTTTATATGTAAACAACATTTCCAGTCTAAGACTTCCACCATTCAACAAAACATCGATCGGTTGCGTAAGCTTCCATTTCAATATGTTCGGATATTCACTTGGATTTTTAAGTCTTTGGCTGAGCGGTGAACAAATGTGGAGCTCACCAAAGGCATTCTCATCATTCAAGTGGCAAGCTCGCTATGTCGAAGTCAATTTTACAGGCGAAAACTCACTCAAATTTCTACTTTCAACCGGTAAAGAAAAACGCGGAACAGTGGGACTCGACGAAATATATATCCAGGCAATTCCCTGCGATGGTAAGTGTAATTATACATTGACAATATATTTTCATTTATAGAGAAATACAAAAAATACGTATATATTTCACGAAACCATTTATTAGATATAATGAAGATATGTTGAATATATATAAATATTGACATGTATAATTTTAAATATATCATTTAAATTCTTATGCTTAATTCCGGTCTCATATGGGATCTTTAATTTCATAATATCCCTTATCTCTTTTACGTAAAACTGCATATCAATATCAGTTAAGTATACATAATTATATATGATATATGTATATATATGTGTGTGTGAGTTTGTGTATATGTGTGTATGTGTATGTGTGTGTGCGTGTATGTATATGAAAATATAAAATGAATACTATTATTTGATATTAGTAATATGAGCAAAATTGCTTCAACGGTCAAATATATATATATATAAATGTATATATATATATATATATATATATATATATATATATAGACTTATACATATGTATAACTAACTTAAATATAAGTATATAAAATGATTTGTGGATATATATATTATCTATTAAAAGAAATAAATAAAAGAACTAAAAGAAATAAATAAGATAAGAAATTATTTATAAAATAATATAAACATATTAAATCTGTTTCGTTTGTAAAAATAAACTGGTATGTCAATAGGAAAATAAATTGAAATTATGTTCAGTGCATTTTTATTTAAAATATCCTTATTTTAATATAAATATATCCTTGAATTAAAATAATTCTGATATATATATTTCCGAGATACAAAATAAAAAGCTAATTGTGAAATATAATATAATATTTGAATTATATTAATAACATTATTATAATTTTAATACAAGATATATTTTAGGTTTCAGGTATAATATAAAATATAGACATGGTTTTTTTTATTATTATAATATTATTCTATATTATTATCCATAGATGTAATAAAGGAGTCAAAAGGAAAATTAATAAAAAGTAAGTAATATTAGATTAATAACTTTGGAAAAAATTAAAATATTATAAATAACATACGTTTATATATGTTTTTCATATGAAAATAATCAT
This sequence comes from Osedax frankpressi, assembly GCA_964035775.1. Taxonomy (NCBI): domain Eukaryota; kingdom Metazoa; phylum Annelida; class Polychaeta; order Sabellida; family Siboglinidae; genus Osedax; species Osedax frankpressi. Next base: position 21,578,364 of record OZ038315.1, on the reverse strand, counting down.
TTATTTTTTGAAGTTAAGGAAAAAAGAGGAATTGAAAGAAAAATTCACGTATCTAAAACTGGAGGAAATGACACAATTAATTGCGGGAATATGTTATACAAATGCCAGACCATAGAGTTTATGCTTGTATTATAATATATATTATTGATATACAATATATTGAATTAAAACTCATAAATTCACCTAAGTATCACCTACTTTTTTTATAAAAATATATTATAATTTGTCTATTTATTTTAATTATTAAAATATTTATTATATTTATTAATAGGTATAGCTTGGCTCTGAATGCCTCAACAAAACGAATTATTTTACACGATCTAGAGGAATACGAATTTAATTGTAATTCTACTGATAACACGAGATTTTTAACATTTGAAGCTCGAGAAAAAGATACAATTACACTTCTTGTTAATGGTTACAATATTATGTCAACTAAATTTAGACGATATTCTTAAAAATAATAAAAATTTGAATATAAATCTTAAATTATTATAAAAAATATAGATAAATATAATAAAATTGAAGGAATATAGAATATCAGCAGACACAAAAATTAACTACTTTTATACGAAACATGATAACTATAAAATATACGTAGGATCTTGTGTGCTACTTGGCTTGTCATTTTTCGATATTCATTTGATCGGCGATATGGATATTATTTCCGACCCCGAGAGTTTCCTCGAATTAGAATATATCGGTGTGAAAACATCGGACCACAGCTTCGTTAACGCGAATACAGATTCTCTGAATGTCCGGCTTGTGAACTCCATATTTCGAGGATCGCGTATGGAATTATACGCTTTGCTTACTACAAATGCCACAGTCTTTAACTGCATTTTCCTTCATTCCAAAGAAGCTGAAAACTCTGTTGCAGCAACTGGTCTAGGCTTTAAGAATGATGGAGCAGGAAATCACGTTATAATTATAGAAAAGTGTAGGTTTAACGATTATAGATCACGGAAATTCACTTCAATGCAGCCTTTCGCTGTTTTTACAATTATGAATCAACACTCAGAATCTAATCTCAGAGTCGATATTATAGAGTCTTCATTTTTTAATAATTTCAGAGCGGTAGATTTATCTATAATCGGGGAATCAGAGGTTAATTTGTATATTTTTAACAATACAAAATGATATTAGAAATACAATATTTGATTTATTTAAAATATAATTTCGAGCATTGATAATAGTTATTTAGATATTTTTACTTATTTTTAGTTATTTTTATCATTATAATTCTACTTTATATTTTTTATATAATTAATAACTAATAATTATATAATTATAAAATAAACTTGTATTATAAATAAATTCAATATCAATTTTTATTTATACTTTTATTTATTAAAATAGATAATTATCAAAGATTGTATATTCAAAGAAAATAAAGCTAACGGTTCCGGAGGAGCATTTAGAGCAACCATGACAAAGCAAACAGGATTTGCATCTATTGGAATAATGAAGAAAGCTTTTATCACAATAGAGAATTCGAAATTTTATAATAACTCAGCTTCCACGACTAAACTCTACGATACAGATAACGTCTACTTTCAGGTTATTTTAATAAATATGTGATCATTTACAATAGAAATTTAATTATGTATCATTTTATAATAACATTGTTTAAATTTAAGATTAAATGTTTTTATGTGATTTTTATTATAAACTTCAATAATCGTAATATTATTTCAACCACATGCCAATGAAAAATAAGTTCCAATATATCCTCTGAACTTAAATTAATCACAAGCTAAACATATTACTCCTAAAACAAACCCTTTATTTACTATGTTAAACTACTATACTAAATACGTTTATGATTTACTATTTATGAATCCTTAAATATTTATGTTCTACTTTAATACTACACAAAAATGTAAAATAATATTATAATTATTAATCATTTTTTTGTTTTATTAAATTATTTTTTCAAATAAAGATATCACGTATACATAATATAAATATATATATATATATATATATATATATATATATATACTCATACACATATTCACACTTACCCGTATATACACACACGCATACACAAATATATAAATCCACATACAAAAATGCCCATGCAAATACCTAAATGTACCTACCACACTAACATACATAATATCGATATTTCCAATTTAAAGACAAGATCCATAGGAAATGGAGGTGCGATATATGTGCATTTGAAATTACCTTCAGTCTATAACTCCATCGGATTAGTTAACGTGAGTAACTGCGTTTTCAAAGCAAACCATTCACCGTTAAGAGGAGGAGTTATCTTTGTTAACCCAGACATCAGTTTACATGTAGAACGATCTCATTTCACGTCCATTGAATCAGAAGGGCAGCACGCTAAGGTGCCTATTATATATATTTATATCATAAACAAAATGCAACTGTAACTAAATAAAAAATAATTAATTATTAGGTATTATCATACCTATCCTATATTAGAAATTATTATTAACCGTAAAATTCGTTACTCAGATCTAATATGACATCCCAATTCCAAATAGATAGGAGATATGGTGTACGCTAGTGGTAACTGCACTTTATCCTATATCGGTATATCGGTTCTCGAAGCCAAAACTTCAACTTCTCTAATAGCTTACCAAGCGGCTTCTCCGACGGAACACCGTCTCCTAGTTATAAACTCGAGTCTCATCTGCCCTCTCACCTACTCCGTGTATTTGATCAACTCCACGGCTTACGGGAGTGTAGACGGACTTGAAACAATTACCGTTAGCATGATACTATAATAGTCGAGAATAAAAAAATGTTACATTCAACGAATACAATATTTTTCGAGTATAAATTTAAATGATTTCAATTGACAGATCTACTGCCGTGCATGCGAACTCAACCACTACACACTGCAAACGTCCAGAGTAGATATCAATCTATTAGAGTCCCGGATGTCTGGTTCTCTATTCTGCGATAAGTGTCCTTACGGGGCACGATGCGATAGGGGCATAGTGAATAGCGCCGGTTTCTGGGGAGAAGCTCATTCGTCTAACTCGGTAGTGATGTACATTTGTCCACAGGTTAGCGATGGTGTGTTGAAGTAGAAATACTAAAATAAGATTAGAATTGTTTTAATTTGCTATTTAATATTTTCTTTGTATGAATATGTGATCAGATATGACAATAAGTGACTGTTTAAATTAATCGTGTACGTTAAAAATAATTATATTATTTTTCCAAACGTGAATAAATGCATATATTTATTTTACAAATGATAACATTTAATTTAATAAGAAAATTCTTCCATGCATATAAATTTATATTTTGTAATCATCAGAATATGTTATTAATGTAAGTTCATTTTAATAATTGTAGAAATAGTTAAAATGCAAATTTATTTGATACGTTAGGGTACAATAGTTTCACTTTTTCAATCCAAGGATTACTGCAGAACGTCTATCAAAGAAAGAGTAGCATTCAGTATATGCGAAGATCATCGCATTGGTACGTTATGCGGTCATTGCCGCGATGGTTATAGCGAACTCCTTCAGAGTACGGAGTGTATTCAAAATGACCAATGCAGCTTATCTAGGCACTGGAAGGCAGCCCTACTCATGATGATATTCGGCGTTATATACGTTTTATTCTTCATGTTCGAACCCGATTATGAAGGTTGATTATTTCTTACGAGTATATTATTAAATAGTATTTTCTATATTAACTAAATTATATTAATATTAACATATATTAATTGAATTATATTAATTAGCCTATATTAAATGATATTATTTAAATTATTATATTTTGATTTTTTGATATCTAATATGAATTAAGGTCAACATTATATTGATCATAGATCATTCTACTTAAACCATTATAGGAATTGTAGATTCAATTACATCCAAGTTACAGAAAGGAAATGAAGATGAGCAAACGAGCAGCAATTCTTCAATAAATCAGAAAAAAGTTATTGTCTCAGAAACAGGATATTTGCAGATATTCATGTACTACGTGCAAACGTCACAATTACTGAAATTAGATATCGTTGTAGAGACTGAAGATAAATATTCCTCAATTCTAAGACCCGAAGATGTTATACCTGAGTATATAACTAATATTACAGAAGCTGTATTTGAATTCAATGTACTTGCCATAGGTACGGATAAATGTTTATTCGAAGGTGTTCACCCCGTAAAAAAGATTACACTGAATAGTTTTTTTATTCTCTACTATTTCGCAATTCTATTTGTCATATATATTTTATCCGGATTTTGTTTTTGTTGTTTGAGTACCCAACGAAGACCGCGTATTGGAAATTTAGGAATGAATTCTAGGATGGTTATGACATTTCTACTTTTACTACTATATACTTATCAGGTTATATTAGGTTATGATACGATGTTAAATTACTAAACATAATACACTAACATAATAATACACTAATAATTTATATATTTATATTATAATTACATAAGCATACATCCAACTTATTAAGCTATTTATCACTTATTTTGATCAATAAGTCATACGTATAATATAAATTATAATTTTAGAAACTAAACCTAACGTAATACTACATTATATTCTAATTAACATTATTTTGATTAGGAGTTGGCCGAGAATGCGTTACAATTATTGAACTGCGTACCGGTTAACGGTAAAAGCGTTCTTTTTCTCGACGGCAACGTGCAGTGTTTACAAGTCTGGCAGTACGGAATGATACTCGTCGTGTCGACGTTTATTATACCGTTCTTTGTAGTACTGCTATTCGGTCCGCGGGTTCTACAGAGAGGCCGTATTAGCGTTACGCTATTGATGGTGGCGTTCGTATTTCCGCTGCTATTCGCCGGACCGCTCGTCTATATGTTCGTCAAAGAGTACCGCAAGAACAAGGCCGACCTCGAGGCGAGTCGCGAAAGGGAGAAGATACGGCGGCAACGCGAGATCACGAGGAGGATTAGGATGGACCTGGACGCCGAAGATGAACTCGCCGAACTAGACAATGAGATGGAAAACGAAGTACGGTCAGATGACGTCGGCGAGGTCGTTTGTTCAGTTGTATTTGGACCGTATCTCACCGTCGAAGAAGCTACTACAGATAACCTCGGAAAACCTGCGGAATATATGTATGGCCTTTGCTGGGAAGGAGTGATCAATCTACGCCGACTCATACAAGTGTTAATCGTTACTTTCATAAACGACGTCCTCACGAAACACATTGCCCTGACTTTCGTATGTTTCCTATTCCTGCTGATACATCTACGCGCCAGACCATTTAAATATGCGTTATCAAATACAGCAGAAGCGATCTCGTTATCGTTGCTATTGAATCTGGCTATCGCAAACCTAGTGAAAGCCGGATTCTACAACTCGCAGACTGTACCTCGCGATTCCGGTTTTCTAGTCGTAGTTGCACTTGAGTGGGTAGAAACGATAACCTTGATACTTCTGCCGGCCGGAATATGTCTAACGTTGGCGCTTTCAATACTACTCAGAAGTGGCAAGTGTGCCTTAAATTTTAAAAGATGCAAAACCAGGAAACGCGAGCCTAGAAACACTCCTTTACTGCTGTCACCAAATAACGGAGCTCCAAAATTGATAATGGTACGGCACATCGGAATGAAATCTATAATTGATAATATGTCAGGTAAGCTCTCTTCGATAAACCGAACTCCTACAAGTAGGTCGATACCACTAACTACGCCATGGAATAATGACGAAATACGTGAAGACATAGAGAGTAGATTGTCTAGTAGAACAAATATATTAAGAAGAAACGTTATTGTACCAAATATGAAGAAAGAAAGAAATACACGAATTAGTCATATCAATCAAAAATATTAAATTATATTATTTTAAATTAATTACATAATTATTGTTTCTTGTTTTTGGAATATTTATGAGATATGTATTACAATATTTATTGAAAACGGGAAGGATATTTTCTTAGTTTATTTTATAATTTATTTATAAATAAAATATTTTTCTTTATATATGTTTATTCAATTATACAATAGTTAAATTTCCTGATAATATATGTATACTATAAATATTCACATTGTTTTTTAAATATTCAAATTATATTTTAGTGAACTAAAAATCTAAAAAGCGTATTTATATTATCGTATTATTTAAATATTATTAATGTATTTTCATTATTTTTGTATAACTTTATAAATATTTCGATATATATATTTTAGATAATTAACACACTTTTATCATTTTAATCTTGTTGCAAAAGTTGAAAATATATATAGGTTTGATTATTATATAGTTTATATGGAATTTATAAATAGTTTATAATTTGTATAAATAGATAATATCATGAATATATCTAATGAATAAAACTATTTTTGTTATACAGAATTATAGTAGAACGATAAAAAAGTTAAATCATTATTTAGATGACGAATTCAGTTTTAATTTACTGATTAGTATTTGTGTATTTAAGTTTGTATGTATTATTATTTACATATGTACTAATCTAATTATTTATTAATTAAATAATTAGTTTGCATAACATGGATTCAAGAATATCAGTACTGACAACTAAAGATATATTATTCAGAAATGTAATGAACCTGTATTACAAATATTTAACACGAGGAAATAACGTTGAGATATATCAAAATAAATTACTTATAAATAAAAATAGAACCTTTATCATGCAGGAACTTGGATATATATTTTAAAAAGAATAACTTATTAATTTTTTAAAACGATTATGAATGAGATTTTACAAATTGTAGATAATTATCATTAAATTGAAATTACTCATTAGACACAAAAATTGGCTAATTTACTATGTACTAAGTATAATTATAATTACCAATTCATTATGTTAAATATACTTGATTAGTAGTTAGTAGTTTATTTAAGAGAAATACATATATTTTTTAATAGTAATAAATTTGTTGCATTATGTCAAAACCTTCAATTTCCATTCATAACTTTATAAATATTACTTTGATAATGTTCTTGTACATAATCTTGTTGTCCGTTAATCTATTGTTACAGGTTCATCATTTGCATTATAAAATAACATATTGTTGATAATCAAATGTAATATATGTATTCTTAAATATAATAGTTGAATATATTATGTACATTATTTTGTATCAATGAATAAGTGTATATATATTAATTAATATTGATATATATTAGAAGAATTTGAAATTGTTAATTATATATACATATATATATATATATGTATATATATATATATTATATACTCATAAATTTATATACTTTAATTAATTATTTTAAACTATTTTAATGGTTTATGAAATATGTTTTATTTAATTATTAATAACTGATAATAATGGTTAGTTTATTATATTATTAGTTTATCATTTTATAGGTAATATTTTAATAATTGGATCGTATATTTAACATATTAGTATTTTAACAAAGATGTTATTTATCAGAAAAAGATATCTTCATTATTAAATAATTACTATTCTTTAAAAATAATTTGATTATATGACATATATATATATATATTTATCATATTAGAATATACATATATATATAAATATATGTGTATATATATATATATATATATATATATATATATATCGTATCTACCTATCTACTTATAAATAAACAATTGTTATGAATTCGTTAGAGAAATTAGACCATACACACTATAAATATCCGAATATCATAATCGTTGTGTACCATGCGACATGCCAGATTTATGTGTTCCGTACAAAACAAGAGCTGATTACATTGTATAAGCGAAACGCAATTGTCTGTAGTGACAAATATTCGCATGGTTCAGATTCACTGGTCAGATGTGTGTGCGCCCGTTAAATCATACGGAAATGCGTCGTTGCGTAAGCAGTACATTAATTTACGGCGTCCATAATGCCTGCGGCACTGGGCTATTTAGAATATAGGTAATCTTTTCTAATATCTCTCTCTTTCTATATATATATATATATATATATATATATATATATATATATATATATATATATATATATATTTCTTAGTTAAATAATTTTTCAATATTACAAAATAAATATGTTCTCATTTAACTTCTTATCCAAATTGAATGTACATATGCATATTATTTTAATGTAATGAAATAATTATGCTGTTATGTATTTACTGCTATTCTTCAATAAACAGAATTCTTAGTGTGAATATGATAAATTTGTTTTGATAAAATTGCAAACATTTTATTTATAAAAAAGAATAACATAATATATTAATATTTAACATGCGTTAAAGTAATTATAGTGATTATAAATGTAAACCTTAAATATATACCAACCTACCTTTTTATAGATGTATAGATAGTTATAATTTAATATTTATAGATATTTATAATCTATAATCCATGAATTTCTTGATATTTATAATATTCATGTGCATAAAATATGTATATATTATGTTATACTTATAACATATGTGTTATACTAGTATTATTAGTAAACATTGATTAAAGTAGGATCAATGTGTTAACTGATTTCATAATTTAATTAATATAGTCTTTTTTAATGTAAGTATTTTATGTCATCATTTAAGTAAATACTTCATACATTATTTTTAAATATTTAAACATATGTTTTTAATTTTTATAATTAATAAATTATGAATTAATAGTTAATTTCTTATTTACAATTGAACTAATATAATATATTTCATATTAGTTGTTAATAATTATTAAAAGAGTGTCACAACTATAAACAGATGTACATTTTCATTTCTATGTTATATGCTTGAGAGTATATTTTCTTCATTTTTATTTTGTATAATAAATATTTAAAATTCTTTATGGTGTAAATGCGTATTACTATTACCCAATAAACCATCCAGGTAATATCATTTTTTGCATTTCATAATTTATTGATATTATTATTTATTTTTGCATACATAGAACCAGTTTACAAACTTATCACATCGTTGTGTTTACTGGATATCAAAGAGTAATATGTTAACAGTAACGTAATTATTTTAAGGTATATATACCTTAAAATACTCTTGTTATGCATTTAAAAATTAAAAATAGGCTAAAAATGGTATAAGTTTATTAGAAATATACTGTACAATTAATCACCATGCATTGCAGATGAATTCAGTTAATAACTATCGTTATTTTATAATTATTACGCAATCTGGCAAGAACATCGACACCAATAAAATAAAACATTTTATCATTAATTATAATTATATATATATAATACAATTATTTAACATTTAACTTGTACACGTAAATTTAAATGGTGTAAGAAAAATGTAACTAATTGTTATTCGAATAACTTGATTTAAGTTAAATATTAACAATTAAAGATAATGCAGATCTTAATGGGTATGAATATAACATCTCAATCATAGTTCATGAATATAATAATATAAAATACACGTTTTTAAATATAGGGATAATTAAAAATAAATAGTATTTATAAAAACGATGCAGCCGTATAATAGTTAGTTTGGATAGTAACTTCTGCAAACAACGTAGGAGGTAAGTTGGGGTGTTATTCGGGTAACTAAGTACCGAGATGATGTAATAGGTTGCTATGTAATACTTTTTGTTTCCATAGACGAGTAATGGAAGAATTCAACGGCGAGATACGAGGTGGTCGCCTCTAGATTGTCGTAGGCGAGCTGACCTCGGGGGTCACTGCAATCGAGGCACCTAGTCGTTGGGCAGCGGCGACAGGTCGTGTTCCCGGCGCGTGATGTCGTTGAGGTCTTTGATTTGCTGTTTCTCCTTCTTGAGTTTCATGCGACGGTTCTGGAACCAGATCTTGATCTGACGTTCGGTGAGGCAGAGGACATGAGCGATCTCGATACGCCTTTTACGCGTCAGGTAGTGATTGAATTGAAACTCCTTCTCTAATTCCAGGGTCTGGTAACGACTGTAGGTCTGGCGACCTCTTCTTCTCTGGGACGAATTAGGACCTACGTTAAGTAATAGTGAATATGTATAGAATGTATATAAAAATATGCTTCACTTTGTATATAAACTATATATTAGTGATGAGGGGACCTAATAATTGAGTTCGTGTTTTTATTCTATTACATTTTATTAATACCTTTATATCATAATATATTGTAATTCTTATGTTTAAATCTTTCATATACAAATAAATAATTACATTGATCAATAATATTTTAATTTTATGATCAATTCAGATATTTTTACATTTATTTATACTTATATATATATATAATATAAAATGTAATTGTGACACTGAATACTATAGTAAATATAAATATAGCTAAACATATCTTGCATATATGTATGTAGAATAACGATAGTAATAAAATAATAATGACTTTATTTAATGTTCCATATTTTATTGCTATTAGTAAATAATATATTATAACCAACTATGATATAATCATAACGTGTATTGACAATATATAGCTATATTATATTATCAACTTTACATTCCAAGTGTTACATTTTCAAATTTACATTAATGAATTTGTATACATTACTATATATTTGTATAATTATATTGAAAACATGCAAAACATTTACAGTATTTGATAATGTTTTCTATTAGTAGTAATGAAGTAAGATTTTAATGTATCGTTAACATATACAATAATATATTATATATATAAATACAAATATAATTAATGTTATAGGAAAATAAAGAGTATTCATATATTAGTAATTTCTAACTATGAACATATTAATACAAATTAATATATTATATATTGATAACAATTGAATACGAAAATGTATTAAAAGAGATTATTCTTGTAATAATTTTATAAAATTACAATACTTTGCGAATGTGAAATAGATATTTTTTATAGAAATGTGTGTAGATTATATTTATAATTTATATAAAGACGAAGTTTATATATACTTTTTATTTACTTTTATTTATATATTATTATTTTATCTATAATTTAAATATTACAAAACACAATGGGTATACTATAATATATATATATATGTATATATATATATATATATATATATATATTATATTAACATATAATCTGTTATATATATAATAGATTATATGTTGATATAAATATAAATTTAATATAAATCATATTTTAGTATAGTTCACTTTATCTCGAAAAATCATAGTTTTTTAATTGAATGTATGTTAATAATATATTATATTATAAATCACAGTTTTAAAACTAATATCATACAATTATACAAACAAAATATAAAAACTATATTTCATAAAATATATTAACTTAAATTAAACTATTAATAAAAATAGTAAGCATATAAAAACTAACTATAACATGTAATTTATTAATTCAGAAGTTATTACATGCAGTAAATAATATATTATATATAACATGGAAGGAATTTACTATAATATAGAATATACTATATTTTATTAGGCTAGCTATATTAGCTTATATATATATATATATATATATATATTTCCGTATATTCATACTCATACATACGTGTAGATGCTGAATACGTTATATATGTACTTAAAGTCGTAAAACATTGATAAGGTTTAGATACTAAAACGATATAACGTACAGACATCTACATATACGAAGTGTATTGTTTGACTACATAGTATAAACATGGTACTATTTATCATAGTCCAGTTAAATATCCTGGTTAAATGTTACTTTATAAAGATTAATATGTTAATATTATTTGTAATGTTTTCGAAAAATTATTAGTAATAAATTATTAATTATATATTAATTATATAAAATAATTATGTTATTATATATATTGTATTGTATGTAACATAACACTATACTAGCGCATATAGGAATATATAAACTAAAGGCATATATAAACTAATAATTAATCATTTTTGTATTCTATAATTTGAAATCTTTATAATATAACATTTAAAAATTATATCATATAAAAAGATTTTTATCATATAAATTTATATGCCAATTATTTTATATTTAGTTTAAAATTTTATAATATCGATTAGACTTTAAGTATACAATTTTAATCTTGTATTTAATGAATGTGTCATATAATTAAGTTATATTAAATGTATAGTTTATACCATTTTTTTCTATCAATAACAATCTATTATCACTATAATATAAATTTTATTAATATTATTAACTACATTAGCTTATTTAAGTAGAATATGATAATAAATATAATCAAAAGTTGATTTAAATGTTCTGATTATTTAGACACAATGAATAATTATATTTGTTTTTATAAAATACAAAATATCAATTATAATATATATATATAAATATATATATATATATAAATATATTGTTAATATAATTTAAGTAAAATAAAGAAATAAGTCCCTGTATGCAGGTTAATTTAGTATATTAATTTTGTTCATTTGCTTACAAAATATTTTAAAACAATATTAACAATAATATTAACATGTGCATTCATTGTACATTTTAAGATAACAGAAAAAAACAATAGTATTGCTATTTATTTTATTATATTCTATAAAGATGAATTGAGTGTATATTTACAGATATATTACAATACACAAGTGTGATCTATTTAAAAATGCGTCATATTGAGATTTGTGGAATTTCAAGTGTCCCCTGCCAGATAATAATAAAGGGCCATTCGTTTATTGAGACTATTAATACAATACCACTATATTTATTGCCAATATATTTACTTTATTAATTGGATACTTTATTAATTGATATCATTATAGTGAAATAACTAACTGTGAGGCAAATTACTTGTATTATATACACTGCAAATAAACTATAATATAAAGTACACATAGTAACAATTAATTAATGATTTAAAATATTGTTATTTCAATAGTATTTTTACAATAGTAATGTAATAATAATACTTTTATTTTGAGATATCATGTAATGTAATATAATAAAAAATGTACTATTATGATTTATTAAAAGTTTTCATTTCATATTTTAGTAAAATGGTATTATTTCAATAATCGTTTCAAATTACGGTTTTATGGTTTGAATAAGCAGATTAAAATATATGTATCTATATTAAAACTTAATTAATTATAACTGTATTTATAATATTTATAAACTATATGTAATGATATATTATATAATATAATAGATTTGATAAAATAATACATAATTTGTATGTATTATATTATTTATTTTATCTAGAAAATTCTAATTATTTATATATAAATATAATCTCAATTTGATATATATTGTAATTTCATTACAAATAATATATACATAATATATATTCTATACTTATATTATATAATAATAATATGTATTAATTATATTCATTAATTTTAATCTTTTAAACTATCAACCATATAATTATATATATATATATATATATATATATATATATATATATATATATATATATGATATATTATTATATTATTGCATTATCGCCTTGGGTGTTTAAATTATATTTGCATATGGATGTTTTACATAATACGCATATAATTGACAATATAAGTAAGATATGCAATATGTGTGATATATTTGCAATATTACTTTAAAATAATATATTAAAAAGCGGTTTTAATTTAATGATTATGATAATTATAATAAATATTTAAATTATATGATTTATAATATTCTGGATTTAGTCTATAATATATAAAATATTTATAATCTATATTAATTTATATAAAATATATTAATATTAAACATATATTATAATATGTTCTTAAAGTTCTTAAGTTATACTGTAATATTATATTATGTTAATTAATATGTATATTATTATACTTAATACATTAATATAATATATAATTTAGTATTGTTTGCATTATTAATAATTAATAATATTTGTAATATATTAATTATATATAGGTTAATATAAATATGTTGTTATAAATAATTATTTAATATCTATTAATATACTATTCAATAAAACAATAAGCATATATATATTATTATATATAGCAATATGTATATATTATGTATACAACAATATTTTACAATAAAATATTACAAATCTAAAATTATAATATTACAAATGATCTATTTTATATATCATGTGATATAACGTATGGTTATTTTTAGCAGTTTGTTTACGTTATAATTTGTGCATGTATTTATAATATAATACTTTTAATAATATTAATAATTATATACATTATGGCTAATAGTATGAACTAATTTATTTAATATTATTAATGTTATTATCATAATCAAATTCTATTGATTATAAGCTAACCATGATATATCATTTTATAAAAAATTATACCACCCATTTAAATGTAATACATTATACATTTACAATATTAATTGAACATTTTAAAATGTGTTAAAATGAAAATTTTGAAAAATATATTATGCTAATTTAATTAAAATGAAATTAAATATGTATTTATATATATATACTGGATATGTATTTTAATATATCATATATCTCTATATATAACATACTGGAATATAACATATGTTTAGTTATTATATTTTATATATATTATTATATTTTATAATTATATATATATTTTATGAGTATTATAATGATATTATGAAATACGACTGATTAAGTAAATAATATTATATAGTAATACGTTAATATAATTATTGTTGTATTTTTTAAATAATAAATATTTATTTTCTATTTTTATAAACTATATTTATTATATTATATATGGTATATGTTATTAATAATTTTTTCGGCTGTGCAATTTGTTTGGGTTCTCCGATATTTTTATATTTAGAATATGTAAATTTATATGTTTACATATTAATATATTTTATATATTTTTAATATTTTATAAAATATGAACAGTTGAATTATTTAGTGGATTTTAAATATTTATTAGATAAAATGTATTTCAAATAATAGCAGTTATACCCAATAAAATAAATTCATATTTAGTAGGCATCTAGCTATCAATTTTATTCTCAAATGACAAGCTAATCAAGAATTATAATTATTTCGATTTAAAAACTATAAATATATATTGTTTTAAAATATAAATTAAATATTTAATTACCCACAAATGTAATTACTAATTATAACAATTACATATATTATTTTTTGGATCATTTAATTATCTATCTATAAATTACATGAATATATATATATATATATATATATGTATATATATATATATATATATATATATATATATATATATATATATATATATAGTGTAAATATATGTTCTCGCTAATGACTATAATTTTAACATATGTATAATAAACATTCTCATATATGATATAATTATATATATATATATATATATATATATATATATATATATGTGTGTGTGTGTGTGTATTTAAGTGTGTATGTATGTATGTGTGTTTATGTGCAATTGGATGCATGTCATTTACAATTTAAAATATTTTTTTATCAAATTAGGATTATACTAATAATATATAATATAAATAATAATATATTATTTTGAGTATAAGTTACACGAGTAATAAATATAAATAGTTACATGATAATAATTTACACGCCCTAAATACACCGCATATGAATATAATTTATTCATACAATAATAACATATAATAATATACCTTGCATAACAATTATAAGATTCATTACTAATCTTTCGGTATATATATTATATTTTATAATTATTTGTTAACATATAATTTTTAAAAAATAGTCTATGTCATGAACCCCAAACAAATAGCGCAGAAGTATACATCGAGTACTACACTTGTCTATATTTAGTGTATATAGAAAATAAGTAATATTACAATTTTCAAAAAAATAATATTTATATTTTCAAAATAAATAAAATTATTATTGTCATAATCATAATGAATTAAATAACTATTTATATAACTATTAATAATTATTGTGAAATAATAAATGAAGTTCTAAATGAAAAAATATATTAAAAATTTGAACAAAAAATAATTATTACAATAAAAATACATTTACAATAAAATATATTATTATTTATATTTGGATATAGGAAATACAAATTTAATAGTAAACAATATTTCAGACATATTAACAATTATATTTATAATTAAACCCGAAAGAATAAAATGTTAATTTGTTAGTGGAAACAATGATAATTTATTAACTCCGTTGGTCAATATTTCCTTGTGTATAGTTGAATATAACCGATAATGAAAATCTATTTTATGAACGCATTAAAATGCAAGTTTTGTAATTTAAGAATATATCTATTCTATATTTATATATATAACTTATTAATTGTTTTTAAAATATGAAATATTTATTTTTATTTATCGTAGATGGGATACATTAATTATTATTAATGTATGGTTATTATCATTAATATTATACATCATCTATTATTCTTGATTTTTTAATACGTGAAACCGTGTTTATTATTATTAATATCGCGAAACTGTTAATGACATCATTAAATCGGTGTTTACCCTACGATCTTAATATAAATGAGCGTAGGAAGTACCGGGAACCTAACGAATATGTATAGTATATTAGGTGCCTAGTTAATAGATATGGTACACAAAGTGACTGAGTAGGGAGCATACATAATGGAATGCAACGCGAAAGATTAAGAATAGCTATATATAGTGCATATAGGCAATATTATAACTATATCGTGGGCATATATCGATACAAT
>OZ038315.1:21552619-21561743 GCA_964035775.1 Osedax frankpressi | reverse complement strand
TACAGTCCGGCCAGTCTACGGGTTTTGGCCTCAGACTAACGGTTCTTCCGGCCACCACTCGTCCCATCGAGGTTGTCGGAGATGATTGGTATAAGGTGTATGAATTATTGCACAAATGTGGCAGATAACATACATTTTTATAAATAGTGAAACCAGTTATTGGGACATCGAGTTATCTATTAATTTACAAACTAAAGTAATAAATAGACATAGTTATATACATTTAATTAATCTATAAATGAATGTATTATATATATAATTATATATATAAATGCATTGTATGTCTATGCGATGCATTAATATTTACTAATTGTTAATTAATATATAATATGTCTAATATATAGCTACGATAATTCATATAAGACTAATTAATATATAGTTATAGATAATTAATATCTGGTTATATATCTATTAATTTTATATATATAAATAATTATAATTAGTTAATATAAATATAAATATACATATAAATATATATATATATATATATATATATATATATATTATATATTTATATGTAATAATTATAGTTATATCGTTATCGAATGTATCTAATCTAACATGTTAAGTATAGTATAGTGTTTATTATATTATAGTATGCTATCAAATTATTATTCTTATTTATATTTATATAAGATTCATAATTAAATTATAAATGCCATATATGGTATACATACAACCATGCATACATTGTATACATTGTAAATTATACATTGTACAACTCTACAATAATACAATATATAAACTAGTGTATATAATTGACATCAAAGTTATTATTTTATAATAAAGTATCTGATTTATTAAATAATATTTTTAAATAATGTCAAATATAAGTTATTTTCAATACATAATAACTAACTTCAATAGAAGTTTTCTAACTGATATACCCATATCACAGGATAAGATTAATTGTATTACTTGTATACTGTACACTTTACACTGTACAGCGTACACTCAATCATATATACGATAATAATGTCATTATCTTATTAGTAATTCATTTATTAGTTTATTATCATAACAATTTATTCGAATTTCCGATGACTAAGAAGAAAATGAACTTTTAAATAATATTTAAATAATATTTAATAATATTTATATAATATTTATATAATATTTACTAATTAAGATATCGTAATCATACATTTTTTTACATTGATATTACATTGAAGTAGTACAAATTAAGAATAGAATAATCTATTATTATATATTATGACTATATGGCAAATAAGTAATGTATTACAAATAATATTCATAATAATAGTATTATATTAATATATATATATATATATATATATATATATATATATATCATATGGTATAATTATATATTGTATTATAATGATATTAGAGTATACATACTCGTATAGGCTAAATATATATATTTATATTTACGTATAAATTTCACATCATCAAAGAGAAAAGTACAATACAAGTCATTTATCAACACACTTCCCAGTAGCCTATTATGTAAGCCTCGACAATGTTATTGTGCAGTTGAACACTTAAGACTGGATGTACGAGATGTCAATTTGTCAATATTACACAACGAAATGACATCATTTATTTAATATCGGCAAACCCATTTACTATCTAATTTAGATGAGTAGATAAACTATAGGTCGCTATGCATACACCTTGATCTGTAAGGTACATTTAGCTATAGCAAAGAGTATATGGTAAACGGTATAACATGTTTAATACACATATAGTATATATTAGTAAGTAGAATATGATAATCAAAATATCTACAGTCTAACAGTTTAAATTGTATTCAATTGTACCCAGAAAATAAGTAAACTTATTCCATTATTTATGTAATAAGTTTGCAAGTATTTTTTATACTGAAAAGCTATATATGTTTATTGATATTTCATATAAAAATGATATCATTAAATGTACTGAGTAATAGTTAAGACTTATGTAATATTACATATTATTATATAAAAGTAAATACAAATTGTATAACAAATTTAATTTCTCAAAAAATATACTGCTTACAATATTAAAAAAAAAGTTCGATTTCATGACATCAACACTACAACAAATTATATAATGTACCATATATTATGAATGTCTGCTATATACTATACAATAAATTATGTAAGTTAGTATATGTTCTAATCGGTACTAGTGAAATTATTAAATTAATTACGTGATATGCCGACATAACAAATGCCTGGGGCTAGATTCTTCGATCGACTCGACCGCGGGGTTAGTTTCACCCGCCGAGCATTTTATGTTCGCAGATGCGTCCGGCAGTGTGATTAGAAATCGCTGAGACGTGAACAATAGGCTCTCCTCTATTATCACCAACCGGCCACGCCTCGCCCCCATGGCCCCATGACCTGCACGTGGTCCATTCCCATCGGTCAACAAGTCGGTCGAAACGACCAGCGGTCACCTCCGCGAGACAATTCGGGACAGAGAGTCATTTAGCGGAAAGTGTGCTCCGATCAAACGAGAGCCTCCTTATTATAATGCTCAAGCTAATAAATAACAATGGCCGGCCATTATCCTTATGTTACGTAATACACGGTGAAATCCATATCGGATAATAGATAAATATATGTATCATTATAGTAATAATCGAACATATTCTAACGATAGTTATAGCGGTTTTATAATTGGTAATTAGACATTTATTATAATAGTATTCAAATTATATATTTATATATATTATACTATATATAGGATATATTTATAAACGTATTGTATTTTATATTTTATTATAATATTAGATATAATATTTTCTTTTGTGACATAAATTTGGAATTTGGGTAAATTTGAATATTTATTCGTATCAAATTATTGAGGAACTCAGATTTTTGCAATACTGATATTAATATAATTCATATTTTCTAATTAATATTATGGGTAACATGTAATATAGCCATCATAAAGTATATACTATAGTATACTATATACTATATACTATACAAGCAAACACGTATGTGTCATATGTAATAATAAGTATATTAACATTTTAACAGTAAATATAAATACGATATATGTCTTACTATGTTAAATTATTTAATAACGACATTATATATTGTATTATTTGTTAAACTTTAATAATATAACAAACATACAATATATAATGCTAATTAAAATATGAAAATAATATATAATGAAAGTAAATGTAAATCTTATAATTATAAAAAAAAATTGTATATCATTTAAATCTATTTATAATATATATATATATATATATATAAATATATATATATTTCATAATGTTATAGTTTATATAATATAATATATAAATGCATATATATAATGTTATTATACTTTAAAATTTTATTCTTGATAATAACACATTATTATTCTAATCTAATTATATTATTTTATAACCTCTTATATATTATATATATAAACAATTTGTACATATATAAATAAATGCTTAAATATAATATACTATGGCATTTCTTGTATAATTAATTTTCTATATATATATCATGTTCTAAATATTGTATACATAATTTTTAAATTCTATATATAATATATAGAATGTAGTATGTGTGATATAGCACATAACATTATATAGGTTTCAAAATTACGTGAATTATTTATTAAAAATATCTTAATTTATTTATAAATTTGATCTTAAATAAAAATTCTATATTTTGCTTTTTTAATTATTTAAAAATAAAACCAATTTTAAAAAATACTTTCTACTATCTAATTATGTTTTGATATTATTATATTTTATAATATTGTATAATTCTAATGTATTATCTAAAACCATAACATATAATTGTATAAAAACCATTATAATTGTAATATATATTTTAAATTTAACTATACATTATATTTAATCAATAATATTTATGTTAGTATATAACAAATATTTTATATATTATTTTAAACTTATTATTACTATAAATTATTATTACTATAATTCATAATTACAAAAATACCTATAGTTCTAAATAAGACAATTCGTGTAATACAAATATATTTGTTATTTTTATTTTTACAATCTTATATAATAAAAATTGAATTAATTCCAATATAATAGTTTTCAATTTTTGAATACCTAAACCTATTTATTTATCTTTAACTAATACAAAATAAAATAATCGATCAAAATTAAATAAACGAATTTCAGGATATGTATTTATATTTATGATATGTTAATTAAATTTATCAAATAAAATACATGAATCAATATTTATTTATTTTTAATAAGGATTACATTCAAATATAATTGTAAATTAATACAAGTAAATAAAGTTAAAACATCATTACACAAACACAGACAGACACATACACACATACACATATACACATACTACAATACGCACACACAAATACATATGTATAAATAATCATGTATAAATCGTTTGTATCATTTAAATAAATTAATTATCAAAATATTCATGTTTAAAATTCAAATTCTACTTATTATATATGGGTCAAATATGACAATTCATAAAATCTATATTTTAGTAATAATCATTTCATGAAAATTGAAATACATATAATATATAAATGTCTAAATATGTAAATTAATATAAATTCCGAATATATTGTTTTGAGGTAAAATATGATAATTTTTATTTTAAAAAATAAAATTTCTCGGGAATTTATAATAATTCTTGCTAATAAATAAATCTTTATTATAAATAATGGTTTTAATATTGGTTTAAATACACTATTTCTAGCGAATTTCTCAATTGTGTTAACCTAGGCAATAATACTATTTATATATATATATATATATGTAAATAGTAATACAGGGTATAGCAATATATAATATATGTATACAATATATAATATACAATATATGTATATATATATATATATATATATATATATAAATATATATATATACATATATATATATATTTATATATATTTATATATATTTGTATATATTTATATATATATTTGTATTTGAATTTGTATACTTTATTATGTATAAACTAAGTTTTTTAAATAGAAATATAAATGAATAATATAGTGCATATGTATTAATCAAAAACAATAAAGTAACAAAAAATTAAATGTTTGACATATAAAATATTTTAGTATTGTTTTAATCCATAACTGTGTATAATATGTACTATGTAAATAATTTAAGTGCTATTTAATCATGCAATTAACATATATTGTTAATAAAATATAAATATATAACATTTTGAAAATGCATTTTGAAAACTAAATACAATATTATTCAATGTAGATAGTTTTCAATTAAATCTATAAAAAACAAGTAGGGTTATTCTTTGATTATATCCTATACATATATTATATTATATGCTATATATAATGATTGTTGGCAGTACCATAATAGTTACTATATGTCAGAAAACATAGACATGTAACGGTTTTGTAGAATCCTTTGAAGTGCAAATAAAAATAGAAATAATATAAAAACAATGACAAAATGAATTTATCTAGAATAGTTTGGGACAGCATATGTGCAACCACATCGCATGGGATATTCCATAGGATATTCCATAGGATATTCCATAGGATATTCCATAGGATATTCCATAGGATATTCCATAGGATATTCCATAGGATATTCCATAGGATATTCCATAGGATATTCCATAGGATATTCCATAGGATATTCCATAGGATATTCCATAGGATATTCCATAGGATATTCCATAGGATATTCCATAGGATATTCCATAGGATATTCCATAGGATATTCCATAGGATATTCCATAGGATATTCCATAGGATATTCCATAGGATATTCCATAGGATATTCCATAGGATATTCCATAGGATATTCCATAGGATATTCCATAGGATATTCCATAGGATATTCCATAGGATATTCCATAGGATATTCCATAGGATATTCCATAGGATATTCCATAGGATATTCCATAGGATATTCCATAGGATATTCCATAGGATATTCCATAGGATATTCCATAGGATATTCCATAGGATATTCCATAGGATATTCCATAGGATATTCCATAGGATATTCCATAGGATATTCCATAGGATATTCCATAGGATATTCCATAGGATATTCCATAGGATATTCCATAGGATATTCCATAGGATATTCCATAGGATATTCCATAGGATATTCCATAGGATATTCCATAGGATATTCCATAGGATATTCCATAGGATATTCCATAGGATATTCCATAGGATATTCCATAGGATATTCCATAGGATATTCCATAGGATATTCCATAGGATATTCCATAGGATATTCCATAGGATATTCCATAGGATATTCCATAGGATATTCCATAGGATATTCCATAGGATATTCCATAGGATATTCCATAGGATATTCCATAGGATATTCCATAGGATATTCCATAGGATATTCCATAGGATATTCCATAGGATATTCCATAGGATATTATATATATATATATATATATATGTGTGTGTGTATTCGCGTGTATGTGTGTGTATGTACGTGTATGCGTGTGTATGTATGTGTTAATAAATAATATATACTTGGCTATTTCGACTGTAATATTATTCATTGTAAAAAAATATATAAAATATATAAAATATTCGCTATATTATTTATTAAATAATGAAAATTTATAATATTTACTACCAATACTGTAATCGAAATATATTTATAAGGCAAATATTAAAAAAAATCTTTCTAAATAAGTAACTTCCGGTCAAATACAGAAAATGTATTATTTAAATATTTGTAGTGAAGAAATTATATTATTTATTAAATATTTGAGTAACTAAATCCATTGTGTAGTTCCTTAATAAAAAAATAATTTCATTTTATAAAGTGAAATATAATATTTATGACCTTCTATTTATTTATAATACTTGTTCATGTATATATATACTATTATATATATATATATATATATATATATATATATATATATATGTATATATATATATATATATATATATATAAATATATAATTTAATTTAAAGACATTTATTTAAGATGTACTTTATAGAATGTACATAGTTTCCAATTTACATTGTATATCGTTATAATATATATGAGAGAATATATATATATATATATATATATATATATATATATAATAGCAATATAACAATGTTATACATATTTCATAAGTTTACCAACCGGCGGACAATTGGATGTTCGATTCGCTGGACGAATATCCTTGACCTGCGTCCGGGTCGTACTTCTGCAACGACGGCAAAGTTTGCAGGTATTCGGCTGCAGTCGGTACTCCGACTCCTCCCATGCCCGGTAGGCCGGGTACACCACCCATCATGCCCGGTACTCCCCCCACCATCGTCGGTACGCCCATACCCATGCTCGGCGCACCCATGGCCATCGACGAACCGCCGTGGAAACCGTTCATCTGCAACGGGTATTGTTCGCCGGCCGAATAGAACGGTCCGGCAAACGGTCGCTGGACGTTCGCCATCGCCGAAGACGGAGGACTGACCAGCGCGTCCGCGTTCGGCAAGTTGAGTTGCGAATTAACGGTCGGCAGAGGGATTTGAGGTGAATCCGACGAACTGAAGTCGGCCGTATGGTAAGCCGGTTCCATTTGCGGACGGTGGTGGAGTTGAGTTTGCTGCGGCAGGTGTTGTTGGTGCGCGTGCATGTGCGGAACGAGGTGCGGCGGAGCGAGATGGGGAGGGGGCGCCGAAGGGTGGTGCGGGGCGTGGCCTAGCAATGGCAGCGATGTGGGAAGTTGGGGGTAACCACCGGCGCCGCCTACCGACTGGTACCCGGTGAAAAGTCCACCGATATCGGCTGGGTGGGTGTTCGGGTGGTTGGATAGCAGTGGCGGGCCATATTGGTTCCAGTGAATCGGCAGCTTACCGTCCGACGAGGGGTCATCGTTGGGGTCGAGGCCGCCGCCATGTAGATGACCGGTAACGATATCTAGCTGCAGTTGAGAACCGGGCGGTAGGTGATTCGGGGCGCTAGGTATCGAAATCGGAGTCAACGGGTTAACATGCGAGTGGAGACCCATAGGACTCGTGTAGGAGGAGGATAGGGTTTCCGGTCCGGATGGAATGGTCGGCGCTAGAGTGGGCGTGTCGTGAATGATTCGTTGTACTCCCATGGATGGTGATTCGTCCATGGTACGTCTGGGGATTGGTGATATTTTAAAATCATTCGCACAGAGATAGAATAATAGTTCTTTATATTTATGAATCGTTAATAATAGTATGCAATAATGTATTGCATAATATATATTATATATGCAATAACAATATACCTAACTGAATGTAATTTATCAAATCAATAGCATTTTATGATTGAATTACCATTTTTATGCAATATCTTAATGAGTTATGAATGTTGAATGAAAATTAAATATGTGTTGTAATAATGTAAATAGTCTAACTGGTTTTTCTAATTTATTGAATTAGATTAATTACGTGAAACTTTAGTAGATTCATTAATTATTAAAACATATTTATATATATAATATTGTATTATTCTGCTAAATTTCTGTTTATACTATAGTATATACTACTACTATGTTTATACTACTACTATATATTATTATTACAAGATGAGTAAATATAATTTCAGTAGAGTGACCATGAAAATTATATTACTTATGATAATGATATTTATATTAAATATAAGTTGTATAATAATATATATAATAATCTTAACTGCAATTATTGCAATTATATAAATCTTTCTAAAATAATTCTCAAAACGTTACATTATTAGCGCAAAAGCATTTTGTTTTCTTTTACACTTTACTAATAATAAAGACTGTTAACATTAACATAATAAAATCAAACAGCCCTTCTTTGTATTTTAGACATTCGTTTAGGAGTATTAGCATTTGAATAATTTCCTGTATTGGATCTTGGTTTCATGGGTGTATAGGTAATCAGTTTACGTATAGTTTTAAATCAAATGTAATACATTTATAATTACTATCCATAAATATTTTATCATTTATTAAATTAATAAATTAATAACAGTAAGTTTATTGTCGTAGTCATATTAAATTCAAACTATTAAATTTATTATCCAAGTAATACGTTGCATATATAAAGAATATTAAAGTAATCACGAATACTGTACGGATAAGCGAGTTGCTGAGACAGCGGATAAGCCAACCTGGGTTAGTCGTCTAATGCCAATATATATTAAACAATGAATTACGGAATCAGAACAGTAAACAAAAGCAGCTAGGGT
>OZ038315.1:21500119-21547619 GCA_964035775.1 Osedax frankpressi | reverse complement strand
TATTATATAAAGTTTTATATATATATACTATATGAGACTTGATATATATTATATAAGGCTTTATCCATGCTATATAATATATTATATAAGTTTTTTATATTCAATCTATAGTTTTCGATAATATCAAATTCGGTTATAAATGAAGAATTTTTATATTATGATATTGACAATTTATATTAACTCTATATGTAGTATGCAGATATATACCGAGTCTATATAATAAAAGTAATTAACTTATCATTGAATATAGCAATGACTTATGATAATTATAATTACTTTAAATCATATCTCGGCAATATTTATAACGCCTTTGAACAAAGTATTGCTTTATTATAACATTTATAACATTATTATCGTGTACACGTGTACTAATGTATAAATTATCCGGAGTAATTGCTTTTTATTATAAGCAATATAGTCAAGTGGTGTTTCATTGAATATATTTATATATATATATATATATATATATAAGTACACCTTTTCTGGTCTAAGAATAACAATGAGCACTAAAATCTCATAAACCTTTCCAAAATATAAACAATTGAAAATAAACAAATTTCGAGTGTTACATATCATTATTATTAGTATTAAGTTTCGACGTTTGACGGACACTCGGATCTAAGTACTTGGGTCTAAGTATATATGGGTGTAACTATTAACCATAATATGTAGATTCGCGCTGTTTATCTTGGAGAATGCGGGTGTCTGTTTTTTCTCATGTCGTCAAACACAAACATCTCTGTGATGTTCTGTATTCATATGTATTATATTGTTGCGTAAATATTGCACAGTAGGTATTATACACATTAGATTTTATATTGTACGATACATATTATATACGTAACGTATATACGATGTGTACAATGTATATTTTAAAGTAAACGAATACGATATAGAAGGCTTTATTTAATGTATTGATAATAATAATTCTTAAGATATGTATTTTAGTATTTCGATTTAGTATTTAGTATTTCTTCTTGATTAATTATTAATTATGAATATAAATATATTATTAATTTAATTATTTATGAATATAGTTGACTTATATTATTAACTTAAATTAAACCGACTATTTTATAAAATCAATTAAACCATAATCTATATATTTGAATTTATTATTAAGGTTGGTTTAAATTAGTAGTATTGATATGGTATATATATATTTTTCTAATTAATAAGCTTAAATAAAATAATTAAATATATATATTTCAATCAAAAATATATATTTATAGATATAATATAATTATAGTAACGACGTAGTAACCACTATATAAAAAGTATTTAAAGTCAATGTTTTTATACATTCAATTTTTAATTAATGGATTTATTATTCTATTTTTTATATATACTATGCTTACATACTATATAACATACTTCATTAACTTATATATAATTAAATATATAATTATATTGGTGAGTAAACATTGCACAGGCATTATACACATTAGACATTAGTATACATTATTACATTATATACATTATACATTATTATACATTATATACATTATACATTATACATTATTACATTATATACATTATATACATTATATACATTATAGGCATTATACACATTATATTGTACATTGTACAGTACATATATACAGTACTTCGTGCCGTGTATATTTAAAAGTGAACTTATATATAATTAGATAAAACAATAATGTGTTATTGTGCCGTGCCAAATATATATTCACATATGTATTTGTATTTATATTAACAATTGCTTATATTTATCTAAATTAAACAAAATGTTTTAGTTACGAATAATAGAAATAGCGACTTGTAATAAAAACATAATGAGTTTATTAAAAAATTACCTGATTAATGTATGCTTTATCTTTGAATATGACTATAGTCTTCTTTAGAATAGCATTGTTTATGTATGTAATTAGATATACATTGTGATTATTTATAAATATATACAATATTAATTATAATATATTATAATATGTAAAAAGTAGTGTTAAATACATTAGAATTAATATAATATAATTTATATAATGTTTTTTCGTAATTATATAAATATATCTAAAAAATAATGAATATATATATAATATGATATATGACACTCTACAATATAGATCAAATATGCACATCAAATAAAGAATCAAATTAGGTATACAGAATGCAGTTATTACTTGATATTAGATTCCACTAGTCTAATAAACTTTAAAAATTTGTATGCGATAAATCTAATCATTTATGCGAAAATATTATTAGAAGCATTATAATTCAACAGTTAAAAGTAGTATCACTATACAATTCAGTTATGGACTATACTACAAAGTGCTTTAATATCTACATTTCATCTTGAAGATATATGTTACATATAGTACTTAGTTATAACTTATATTATATTTAAAAAGTTATATTATATAACATATTAGTTATATTATATAACTTATAACTAATCATTCCATTAATAAGCTGGAATCGTTATTTTCGTTCATTAAATTTAATCAATAGTATAAATTATAATTTTGATGAGTCAGAATTTAAAAATTTATATATTCTTTAAGATATCCTATAGTAATGATCTTAATATAGTTCGGTTAGTTAAGTTTAAAAGCTTTGTGGGTAATTTAAAATATATATAAAAATACAAATAAATATATTTATATAATAATAAATATATAATATAAGTAAATATATATTATAAAAATATAAATAAATATAAATAAATATATTTATATAATAATAAATATTTACTATATAAATATAAAGAAATATATATTTTTTAATTGGATACGTGTTATTGTTTTTGAAAGTATAGTAGTTCGAAAAATAGATAAATTTGGGATTCTTTGGAGTTTAATTATGTGTTTAGTAATCAGATTAAGTTATAACATAGTTAGTATTATATCTATAGGTACACAATATATAGAATACTTTATGATTAACGATTGATTGGTATTATGCAATTTTCATTCGGATTATCAAATTAGATCAGTATAAATTGACTTCAGTCAATTTTCAGAATATGATTAATAGATTTATGAAATATGTTGGATATTAGAGATATTAGATATAACCATATACTCATTTCTTTTGAATATATTATGATTTTGTTTATATAATTATGGGAATGTAAGATTAGGTATATAGTTTCTGTTTTATAGTTATTAAATAAGTGATTTATAAAAAGTATCCCATTTTTCAGTTTAGAATTGTGATCATTGCCAAATCATTGCCAAATCATTGTCAAACTAACAACACCCGCTACTATATGCGACGTATATTGTAAGTATAAGTGCGTATACGATATTGAGGGATATTAAACTCTTACTTTAAGACATCATTATCGAGTTTATTGGCATTATTGGATCTAGTCCTGGAATGACAATGGAATGACATGCACATATCTACGCACCATTGTAGGAGTAAGTTCATAGATGCGAGACTACATTGTTCCCGTAAAGCTAAACTATGATTTTAACAACTTTTGCATTATTTGAACAGATATGACCAATTATAATATTATAAATGATAATATTATAATATTATAAAATGATATTACAATATTTCCATGAACTATATCAATCCGTGTTCTCAAGTGATTTGCTGTATGTAGAGCACGATTCCAAAGGTTTGTAATTTTTTATAAAAACCGTAATCATATAACAAATGTGTTTGAATACCTGAATGTAATACTTTTGTATGTGGTTTATATGCTATGAGTTTACTCAACAGCGGAAGTAATCGTCTCTGTTTGTTGGTGATTCGCCGCCATTATTATAGATACATTTTAAGAAGATAGGAACTGGACATATGCAGCTAATAGCCGTACATCTACGTCATTACTCAGTTTTTATATCCCAATACCGCCAATGTTTCTGCCTATATAAAAATGGAATCGCAAAGTTTTTAGGAGAATATCGGTACCCGACCGGGTATAATATGTAATATAGATTAGAGTAAAAAGTAATATTTATATTAAGGTAGATGGCTACGTTTTAATTAGGGTACACTACAATGTTTTGGTTAGGGATGTATTTTATTTATGGTACACAAATACTTTGTATTGAGGGTACATGAAGACGTTTTATTTAGCATACACAGATAAGTTTTATTTAGGGTAAACATTGGATACATCGTATTAAAAAATAAGGGCACAGATATATATTTAGGATACAATTCGTTATATTTAATATATATCCTAATTAGGGTATACCCTATTAGCAGTATCCTGCATACCGTCATGATATGTACTATAATGTTCGTAGCTAGTTTACCCTAATAATTTACAATGTATTACATACCATGCAGAATGATATGCTGTAGCAAGTATTTTATATAAACTGCAAACCTAGGTATATAGCTATATTAACAGTTCTTTTCATTGTGATTTCTTTACTAATGTTATTTATTTCCGAGAATGATCCAGAGATAATAACTAAATCATCTTCATAAGCCGTAATTCTGTGTTTCGCATATTTTTATAGCCAATTGTTTCCTTAGATTTTCTAATAATTGATTACGAATCAAAGTTTAAAATTTTCGGGGGGAAACCGTCGCCCTGCCTTACTCCACAAATCAGTTTCGTTTCAAACTCTTTATTCAGACATATAATATAAATGAATATGAATCTTAGGATATTGGATTTAAAGAGTTTGTTAAAGGTTCTATGTGGTATTGACAACAAAGTATTAGTCTAGTTAACACATACTGTATGCAGATAATGTTTCTTCTTCTTAGATTCTAGAATAGCCGTTTCTAATTGGTAGGAATGCACCTGAATTCCGGTTAGAAAGGGTAAAAAGAGTAAAAAGCAATTTTGTTCATGTGATATAAAGTTTTTTTGGTTGCAATCCTAATTTGTGAATTCTATATTATAACTTGTACGTTATCGGTAAAAAAGCTGATGGGGCGTAAGTTTGAAGTAATTTCAGTCGTGAATTGTTTGTGTATAATAGTTATATATATATATATATATATATATATATATATATTATAATATAATATATATTTTGTTTGAATATAAACAATATACGTAGTCAAATAGATAATTCTAGATTATATATTGTATATATATATGGTATATATATACCATATAATGTATGTTATGTACATTGTATTCAATAATATTATATAGTATTATTAATGATATATTATTTCCGGTATGACAAGTAGATATATACAGGACAGATATGTATCTATGGATAATGTATATATATATAGCTAGGATTCAATATAATTTAAGAATATATATCTATTATCTAATGGCTAATATTATATTATGAAGATAACAGCTATTTATTCACCCATTTATTACAGAAGTGAATTTATATAAGTTGAAAAGTTGTTGTCAATTATTAACATTATATATTCTATTATAAATATACGCTATTATAAATATATGCTATTATAAATATATATTATGCTATATTATGCTATTATAAA
Source organism: Osedax frankpressi (assembly GCA_964035775.1). Taxonomy (NCBI): domain Eukaryota; kingdom Metazoa; phylum Annelida; class Polychaeta; order Sabellida; family Siboglinidae; genus Osedax; species Osedax frankpressi. Next base: position 21,542,219 of record OZ038315.1, on the reverse strand, counting down.
TATGTGTATAAACCTGAAGAAGTAAGAAAATATTATTATATCGGATTGGTTGAAGAGTGGTCAAATAATGAAATTGGACAAGTGATATATTAACAGAAAGATAGACACTAATTTCTATTCGAGAGAGGAAACTACGATGACTTCATATGGTTGTTTTATTTGTAAGACATAAAACATATGATTGATCAGTTGGTTATCTGTAATACGAGTATAAATAAATTACAGTAAATATAATTATCATATATTTTGTCTAGGATAGAGTTTTTTCGATGATCATTAATTATTTAACTATATTTCCATTACAGGACTTTAATCTAGTTATCGTATGCTATAAGTAGTAACTAAAACTAATTATTATGACAATACTATATAATATATAAACTGGGTGTATTATGAAAATTATTTTAATTTAGATTAATTTATTTATTCTGATTCTATTAAGTATCTCGGTACCCTGATATGCAATATTATTTATTATCATATACCTAAAAATGTAATAATGTTATATTTGAGTAGTATACTATTATTTATTATAAATTCTTCCATTTATTGAAGTGACCTATTCCTAAATATTATTTTGTACAGTTATAATTAGTTATTCACTTGATTACTAAATTGAAATATATGAACTTAATATACTTACAAATATTAATCTCTTAATCTCTTACTTTGTTAATGAAACTTCTAATTTCTTTCAAAAGATAATGTCAATTTCTCCATACCACATATGGTAGTAATTTACACTATTACACCAGTGAAACATTCTATTTATATACCAGTACATTTTCTTGATTAGTATCTTAATTCACTTCACAAAATAAATTATTTATAACAAGTTACTATAATGTTCTTTTATTTCTAAACCTAATTTTTTTTTACAAAAAGGACTAAATTCAATACTTTAAATTCACAATTATTAATTTAATCATTTACTAACTTTAATGAATGAGTTATCTTTACTTATCCATTTGTACATATAATACAATTTTTAAAAACAGCATAAATTCTATAATATATTTATGTAAAATTACATTATAGATTATTATAATATTATTTAAAAGAAATTAAATTCAGATTTATTTCATAAATAGAAATATATGGGTTGAACTATTAAAATATTATAAATGCATTTTCATAAAAAGGCAGTAACAAAATCAGTAAAATTCGAAATCAATAACATGAACAATATATAACAAATTCGCATCTAAGCAAAAACAAAATAATTATACAATACACAAATCTAATAATTGTCAGTGAAATAGTTTTATGAATATCCGTCATCGGAATCTGACTCGTGACCTTTAATATTGGAGCTCATTAAATCATGAACCTTTTGCCGTGGGTTTTCCTCAAGCTCTGTAACTAATGCTCCAACCTCAGATAACATCCATTCCAGTTCTATAAAAAAATATTTAAATTTGAAATATATTTTTATTTAGAATTGTAGTTCATTTGGAAATGTGAATCTAGTTGATAAGTTCGGAGTTCAATTTAGTTATTAAGTTATAAATTTATTTAGAGTTATTATACAAATTTAGTATAATTTAGTGGAATAAATCTTTTATAAATATATTTTATGTCATTAGCAAAAATTACTTATCACATAATTTGTGAATATGGTGTAATATAATATTATTGATATTGTGATTATTGATATTATTGATATTAATTAAAATTATAATATATAATAGTTTTTAAAAGTAAAAACAGCTATCTATTTAAATCTAAGTTGCAACATTATTAACTATACTACTCATTATGTGAATTATACAAGTGGAAAAATAAGTGCAAAAAATATGAAATTCAAACGAATGTTAAATAACATAATTAATAAATGATTTTGATTTAAAAACAAAAATTAATAATTAATAATTATATTACAGTATCGCATACTATGATGACATGTTTACCCTCTGGTTGGTTGGTTAAATATCGAAAACTAATTTAGATAGAATGATATAAGAATTTACTAAATAAAAATATATATTTCTTAATATTATTTATGTTATGTGTTGTTCAAGATTATTATTATGTTGTAGTAGAATATCATTTTACTAATTATAAAATATTTTAAATTAAATATATTTTAAATTTTATAATAAACTTTTTTAATAAAATTTATATATTACTTTTTAAATGCTATTTAATTTCATTAGAATTAATAAATTTTATAAAAATAGTATTAGTATTATTATGTGTATTATGATAATTTTTCTTATTATAAAATAATATCCATAAATAAATTAATCGATATATAATTTAAAAAAAAAAATTTATTATTAGATATTTTTATTTTATTATCATTTTAAAATTATTTAAACTTTGTAAATCTTAAATTATTTTCAACAAGGTATAATTAGGATTTAAATGGATATCATGTGGTCAAATATTACTATACCTCAATACAATACGTATATAATGTAACAATACATCATTATAGAATATTTAATGGAGTATATGGGTTCAATATATATACTAAGTATATACTAAGTCTATCTTGAATAAACTATAATATAATATTGAATACTGATAACCAATGAGTGAATTATAAAATAGGATGCATATTTATATAGCTATTATTTTAAAATATTGTTCTTTATAAAATATTCATAAATAATTGAATAATTTGTTTAATTATATATTTATCAGATATATTACATCGACTTAATCGCAAACTATTACGATATTAACTATTTGGTAAATTAATTAGAATTAACTCAATTCGGCAGTTATGCAGCCGCCTCCCTAACCATCTCGTTTGAGATTGGAGCCCCCGCATTCCTCGACTCCGATGTACTGGTGTATGAGTTTCCCGTCGCAGTAAACGAACAGAGTTGGCACATTGCGGTCCGGATAGTCTGGGATGCAGACGGAAGCACGCGATCGCAGGAATTTAGCGTTGGGGTGCAGCTGGGCAAGCTCGGATATGTAGACGTTGATCATCTTGCACATGGGTAAGCTGAACGGATGTGAGTGGACGGGTGGGTCAGAAGTGACGAGTAAGCGATAACCCATGAATAAGGACTACAGAAAAAAGAAAACAAAGCTTTACTGTTGAGTATGGCAGGTTCAAATTAATTTAGATCTTATTATCTTGAATGGAGGCTAATTTCGAATAAGATGAATGCGATCTGATGAACAATGAAATACTGAATATATAGCTTAGTTGCATATGAGATATTAATATTATATAATTAAATAAAGTAAATTATTACAACTTAAAATTATACACCTATATCAGATAAACAAAATTTTAATAATGTAAACATTACTATCTTAAATTATTTTTAAAATAAAAGAGCATAATTTTTATCTAATTCTCACTGATCATAGAAATTTAACAGACCAACATTTGATACTAACTCTTGCTTATATACATGAAGTATTACCCATATTCCTTCGCCAGCCTTATTGACTTGTGAGACATAGTCTTGCTTTGATATCTCGGTGACATCCCCAAAGACTTTCTTTGACTGTTTGATTTTAATCTCTTGAATTCTTTGTCGTCTATTTAATGATGATGTATTTATTTATGAAATTCACATTATTATTATAAAATACATATTTAATTAAAAAATATTAATTATCAAAATCAATGTTTAATTAAAATGTTAATATTATACAAAAATAAATATTAAAATAATAATATAATTATTAAAATTAATAATAATACAGATATTGAAATCACAAATAAGTTTGCAGATATTAGTTGAACCGGTATTCTTCGAAAGCCCTGTCATCTTCATCATCAACTAAATCTTCATTTTCATTCAGTTCATCCAGATCCATGTCATCGAAAGTTTTACCTAATGAAATATTAATTCTGAAAATAACAATAGAACGATAATTACTATATAGTAATATCTCTAATAATGTATGTATTGCCATTTTGAAGAATATTAAAAATAGGATTACATTCTTCATTAAACCTTTCAACTGTTTTTCCACAGTTGCTTCAAGCATATTTACAACATCTTCTTCTGTGATCTCAGCTTCCTTTTCGGGTATGATCCCCTTTTGACGCAGTACGTCATTCCATTGAGTATCTTCATTTGGGTTCTGCAAAAAATATTCACATCTCATTTAATCTGATGATAAAATTTTAATTTTACAAAAATGAATCTTTAATTTTTATTATTACTTTTCGACATGTCTTTTGAAATTTGTATTATTACATATTGTTATTTAAATTATAGAATGTCAAATTTTGATTTTAAGTTCTGCTTTAATTAGTTTCACAGAGAGAACAATTTTATAATTAACTTCACTAGATGTGCTTATTTATATGCAGTATGATTTTTAAATGTTTGCATTTGCATTTATAATATTGTATTAATATTATTTATATATGCTATATGCATCATATAATTACAATATTAAATAATAACATAGTATATATAGTTAGATATTCGATCGAGATTCCATTACTTTTAATAATAATGTATAGTATAATCATACATGAATATAGGTAATTATATGCATTGAAGTAATATTAATTCATACTGGATTCCATAAGAGATCCTTTTATTAATATTATATTTAAACAATCAACATAGGATAAATTAGTGATATATAATATAATATAATAATAATACAAATATATAATGATTATAGTATATACTCTGATGAGTGTATACTTTATTATAAAAATCATAGAATAAGATGTATTTATATAGATAATTTGAATATAGCTTATTATATTGCATTTACCTGCATTATCGATTTATTATTTCAATTTGTTAACTTAAATCAGATAAATAATATATCATAAAAGTAAAAAAATAAATTAACACTGATATATCACAAAAGTAAAATATTATTAAATTTATAAAATTCCAAATTTGGAAATACAGCAAAGATCACGGATACATTTTTGGATAAGTAAATCCTGGACATAGATTTATAACTTTGTAAAATGTAAATCTATGATATTGGGAAAGAATGTGGTTGTGAAAGAATTTATCTGGTTGTGCGTAAATTAAGAATTAATCGTAAACAAAGGAAAATCATATACATATCCTTATATGAAAAAATATAAAAGTGCGGTAACATTTTGTAATAATCAGTGTAAATTGTTTGCTATAAAAATATAAATTAAAATATTAGATTTTTTTTAATATATTAAAATACATTCTAAATACATTAAATAGTTATATTTTACCTAATAAAAAAAAGATAATTTAAATGTAATAAAAATAACATATCCTTAAATATTATATTCTGATTAGGCCCTAACTATATTATATTATAGATTTATAATTTGGAAAATTGTAAAATTAGGACATATATAAGATTAACAGGATAACCATGTAATCTTTGGTAGTCATTATACTATCAATTTAATTATTAATACAATATTGCTCACTATTGTAGTATGTATAGACTATATGCTAACAAGTGTACATTAGTGCAATAGCTATAGCTAAATATACCTAAATACACTATTATCATACATAAGATGGATGAGATCATTATCAATAAATGCAAGTTTATATTATGCATATCTGCATATATTATATACTAATGAGAATATTCATATTATATATAAAAAAAGTATTGAATTTTTCATTTTATTATGATTTCTAGTGATAATATTCAATTGACTAGTTAGTATCATCAATACAATTAGTTTATAATGAATTATTTGATATTTTAATTATTTCAAAAATTTATCAGTTATGATTATTTTAACTTCAAATATAATAATATCTTTCATAATATATTTAATTATTTTCTCAAAATCATTAAATATTTCATATGCACTAATTACATTACTAAAATCGACAAGTTTATTATAGTATACTAATTTATAAATTTATAAATTGCGTCCTTCTTTACTGTCCATTAGTTAAGTACAATGTTCTTAAAATATATTTTAGTATATATACTAGATACATTCACTATAGTGAATGTATCTTTTTAGGTTAGATATTTATTATTACTAAGGGCATTTCAATTTCATAAAATAAATTAATGAAAGTTCTATTTGCATCAAATTAACCTACTTTATATGTTGCTTTATATATATATATATATATATATATATATATATATATATTTCGTAGTATATGTTTTAATAGTATATGTCTATGTATTGTTTATTTAATACCATTATGTTTTCCTGCCCTATTACCAACGACTGCCTTTCGTCAAATTGACATATTTAAATTATTATTTTTTAATCAAATCAAATTACTATTTCCTGTTGTATTTTCTACTGTGTCTATATCCGATACACTTTTTATACCAAATATCTGCTATCATAAATATTATATATCTAATATATATACTATATTATCGCATTATCAAATAATAAAATAAAGCTAATTTTTGAGTGTAATATTTGTAAACATAATAAATATGTCTAACTTACAAATTAAACTAGAATTTTAGTTAGAGTTGGTAAAGTTCACATTATATTGTATCTCAAATGGATGAATGATAAGTAATGCCCTAATGCGTATACAATAATTTGAAAATATAATCTATACTATATAGTATACGCTATACCTAAATGTAGCCCCTTTTTGGATTAGCTGGTGATTCATTAATCATTAATAATTAGAATGGTATTGCTCTGATCGATAATTATGCAGTGGTGATGATTACCACAATAATAATATCGACAAGAGTCGTACGACTTTAGTATGCTTACGTCCAACGTACATCGTACGTCTTTAGTAATATTACTGCATTAGACATCTATTTACGACAGCAACATTATCGAGTAATCCCATCAGTTCAGTTATAGTTATCAACTAAATAACATATGCTATAGGTATGCCTATGTTATATGGTATATAGCGTATATATGTACTTTTAAAAGCAATTTAATTTCAAATAATTTCAAATATCTATTATTGTATAAATATTTTTCTAAATTTAAATCGAAATTCCTAGTAAAATTAAAAATATCATTTATAATATGCATGCAAATGGTTAGAAAATAATTGTATTTTATTTTATAAACGTATTATAATATTCACATGGTAATATATACTATACATATTAAATTAAATTGATATTAAACTAGATTTGTATGTTTCTGTATACACATATATATATATATATATATATATATATATATATATATATATATATATTCATAGTTACTATAATTTAATTGCATCCTAAATAATATGAATTATATATATAAATATATATATATATATATATATAATTCTTATTATTTAGGATGTAATTAAATTATAGTAACTATGAACATTACTATAATAGTATATATATATATATCATATACGAATTATATATAAAAATATATTATTAATAATAACATTAAATTTAAGTTATAATTATAAAATTCAACCCTGACTCAACATAGAAATGTATCCTGTAAAATAAGCTTTATATTATCACTTAGTTAAATTTAGTTTCAAATTATATGTATTACAAATACTATTTAAATATTTACCCAGTGTTCTATATCAGATAATGGTGGTGAATATATACCTATGTTCCGAGTTGATATTCAATTAAAGAATTGCTACAATGTGAAATCTGGAACTAGTTCTGCGATAACACCATCGATACCGCCATCTCTTCAAGGTAGTAAGGATGAACACATCACGATGAATAGGTTATACTCTATATAGCGTATACATAATTTTAAAAGTCAATCTTATAAACTATCGAAAGACGAAACACATTGGCTAGCAATAGGTTAATTAGTAGTTAGTAAAATACTTATAAATTAGTAGCTAATACAATAATTTGGACACGTATGAGTCATGGATCTGTAATGATGAATATCACATTCATAATCGATATTGTAATTTTGTTTTCCGATAACTTAGTCAGCATCTAATATATAGACATCAGTAAATATAGTTACAATTATGTTTTTACTTTTAAAAGAATGTTAACGTAGGAGTAACTCTACGTATAATAAAACTTTACTTTTGGACTATTTTCTAAAATAGTTTATATTGTCTTAATACCTGCAAATACTGCTACTAATCAAACATGTAATAATTACCTTCGAAAATATAAAAAATTCATCAATTTTTCCAAGAGGTTATTAAGAAAATAATCAGAAATCATACTGTATTAAAAAAAACAGATATCGCAACTTCATATCAGCTTAGTTAAACACATTTGAAATATAATGTTTACATATATTATAAAAAGTAAAAATATTATAAAAAATAATTTCAAATAATATCGTGTATGATTCTTGATCCAGTAATAATGCATAATAAAAGGATTTATGATTATTTTTATATTATATAAAAGCATAATTTAAAACTACACATATAAATATTATAGTTCCGAGTTCCTAAAATTTGTAATTTAACTTTCTATTGATTAAAATATATGTTGGTGTGAGAAAAGTGTAAATATAGGTTATTAACTACATTTATATTGCATATCTTTATTTTCGATATCATTACTCATTTGATATATCAGTAACTATATGATAGATTATGTTCTCAAAATCAACGCAAGAAATTATTCTGTACAATATAAAATTCAAAGTGTAGAAATATCCATTGAATTGGGAAAATTAGTAATTCCACGTCCTCACTATGTTAGCAAATGTATTAACTTTACTCTATAAGATCATTTATCATTAATAAAATCACAATATATTTTGTTTTATACTTTAATATGAACTTATTATAATTTAATAGATAAGAAGCATTTTACATTAATATTTATAATTGAATGTCAGTCATTTATTTATTTAAAATAGATATAGAATTTCATACACTCTTTAATTGTATTCGTATTGCATAGTAATACAAATATTTATATCAGTCAATCTACTGTAATTATATAGTGGACATGTTATTATAAAAAAGTTAAGACTAATATATTAGTCTTAATTTTTTTGTATATATACATCATATGCGTTGTACTAAAACTTTGGTACTTTTACAAATTAACACAACACGAAAAATAATAAAACATAGTAGAGATATATTTGAAATCATACGTGTGTGAATTTAAGCAATATGTATACAATCGGTCTCAGAATTTGAGAAGTGGGCATATGGCCTACGTCGTATACGCCACTGGAATAGGCTTTACAACAGCTGTATATAATCCATAACAATATCATATTTGAATAACATGCGGATATAAATAGATTTCAGTTAATCTGCATTGAGATTAAATGCACTAGCCCGACCATTACTCATGTCATATGGTAAACTCCAGAGGCAAGACACCGTCTAACGTACTAAAGTCAACAGTATCGAAACGAATCATTGGCGAGTTCATTGAACCGTGACCAATACGTCAATCAAACTTCTGGGTAAAACCGTACGCTTTTTACGGCACCTGCTTATTAATAATCGTATCCATATCTGTGATAATTACACAAGACTTGCAAATATTATAAGATCTAAGATATATATAAATTAGCAAGCGATAATATCAATACTATACTATTTAGCGTAAACTACACACTCTAGCCTATACACGACTTATAGTCCGTTTCTTCGTGTATTAATTGAAATAGTATGGTAAGTGTAGAGGAAGAGTTGTCATAGTGTGGAAGCGTACGGCTCGGTGTATTCTGAGTAAGCCATGGAAGGGAAGAACAAGTGTAGATGTATTAGAACTCCCGGCGGTCGACTAAGTCGACTCAGCGGAACGGAATCTAATACCGAGTTCAACAGGTTTGAACTTTTATCAAATGATAACGGCAACAATAATATAGTCACATATCAATGTAATGTTTTATTTTCGTAGAGTAGCTATTCTACTAACACCTATTCTTCATACCTATTAGTTAATTAATGTTCTCATATTAAGTAACTACATTTATAACAACGGTCATAAGTTATTTAACAGTTATAAGTTACTTAACTGTTATAAGTTACTTAAATGTTATGAGTTACTTAACAGCTATAAGTTACTTAAATGTTATAAGTTATTGAACAGCTATAAGTTACTTAAATGTTGTAAGTTACTTAACAGTTATAAGATACTTAACAATTATAAGTTACTTAACTGTTAAAAGTTATTTAAAGGTTGTAAGTTACTTAAATGTTACAAGTTACTTAACTGATATAAGTTACTTAACAGTTATAAGTTATTTAACAGTTATAAGTTACTTAACTGTTTTAATTGATTTAACAGTTATAAGTTACTTAAATGTTATAAGTTACTTAACAGTTATAAGTTACTTAACAGTTATAAGTTACTTAATAGCTATAAGTTACTTATATGGATATTTGATTGTAGTTAAATTCATAACACTAATTTTGTATGCAAATTAAAATATAATGGTTGATTTTTCTCAGCCATGTTCATACATTCATGATACCCATTACAAATTATAATATAAAGACTATATATATTATATGATACTGCGAAAAGTATTCATATGAATTACTAAACTATAAGATTTGTTATTAAACTATAAAATAACATATGATATCATAGAATATTCTATTAAAGTTTTAAGATAATACATCAATTATATAAAGGTATCTAATACCAGAAAATATAGTTTTTTAAAAGTTCAGAATAGGTAATTTGTACTGTATTATAAACTATTTAATAGTAATGGCAACAAGGCACACATATTAATAATCTTACAATAATTCTTGCATATTAATATATCTTAGTATAGTTGAAGGATATTGTGTGTATTAGATTGCAGTCTTTTGCATAAACAATCAATATTGGATTTATAATTGTATTTATTGAATAGTTGCTATGCGTCTATTATGTGTATCGACACATAACAAAGACACCAAGTGTAATATTCTTCCACGTACTATCAGGATAATGTCGCAGTCTCACGATGGCGTCTACAAACGCGCTATGAATCTGATGTCTTTGCGTTGCCATAGCAACCAGTTTGGCCCGCCGTCGTCTGCAGCCTCGCTACGCTACACGCGTACACCTCTGATTGACACATCTACGGCGCCATTCGGACCTAGTCGGCGAAGATTCTTCTACGTTGACCAGAGGAAACCGGTTCCTATGGCTCCTCTAAAGGTCTCCAAATCGAGTTTCGCGGGAGTCATCGATATATAATAATATGGAAACTCGATACTCGATTGCGATATGCTTTTTGGATACATATTTAATTCATTGCTTAAGGATTTTTCTTAAATACTTAAAATACAATACCAATTGAAATTCGCCAATGTCTTGTTAGATATACATTTATACTTTATAGGGCATATTTAAAAATCATAATATTTGTATTTTTTAATGTTTCCTACATTATAGTGTTTTAAATCAAACATATTTATATAATATTTATTATAATATTCATTTCACATACAACTGTATGTATTGTAAATTAGCTTTATTGTATACCCGTAGAATCCTAAATAGAATGGTTTGAAATTTGAATTAAATTGTATAACTGGAATCTACGTGCAGGCATGGAGGGGATACGAAGGCAATGTGTATTTCGAACCAATCAAGGTATACAAAGTAGAAAGGGAAGTCGTCTCGCAACTCTACAACTCAGACACCTCAAATAACAGGTCAACTGTTTACATTTTAATGTTATAACCTTTTACAATCCTTGAGTTAGGTTTTATAGAATTCCTATAGGAATATAATAAGTTATATGTTATATAGCATATTTCATATATAATATATATATAGCTTATAGTATTATGATATTGTGTATATTACCGTATATGGTCATACATACTGATACTTGTATGTACATTCTAAACTGTATGTGAGTATCGATGTACACTGTATAGTAATATTATTGAATACATTTGATAGACTGTTGAGTATAGATCGCGACGCCAGCAAAACTCCCACCAGTGGAAGATCAACGGTCAAAGGTCAGTTTCGATAGTTCAGACTATAATCTTCCTTTTTTATATGTGATGCAATGATATAATACGTATATATATATATAATATAATATGTAGTTATCCAATGAAGCAATTAAATAAAATAATTAAAGAAAGTGTGTTAAGATTATGTGTTAACATTAATTGAAGCAAATAGGCTTACATAAAAGCGAGCAACAATTGATTTAATCTACATTTGTAGTGCATTAATAATTAGTATACGTGTATTCAAATGATAGATGTACTATAACTGTCTGTGTAGAAAATAATTTGTATTTATATTAATATATCTCCTTCTCTTCTCCTTCTCCGTCTCCCTTTCTTCTCACTTCCCCTTTTGTTTTCCCTCTCTCTTTTATAATCTTGACATCAGGTCACCGCAAGATGGCGATACTAGATCGCGACTACATACTCAGCGATAACGGCATCCATACAAACGACGATATCGTCTGGCTAGTGGGCCAATCATCAACGGGAAGTCTTCGAATGGCGGACAGTTCGACGGTTGCCTTTGACCACTCCCCCGACCCCGGGGCGGATAGACGTATCTGCCGCGGATCTGTAGCGCATAGATTATACGAGTTGCAACGAAGGGGTGTGTCCGAGAGGCAGTGCCGACCAATCAGCGAAGACAACGCAAACGATTCGAGTAGAGAAGTAAAAGCCGGCGGGGCGAAGGTCGCTGACAGAAACACGTTGAGTGTGATGAGCACATCTAGAACATATAAGAATAGACTTTTGGACGGCAGACACACTAACGGAGTGCAGACTGTACGGTGAGCTCGTCGGCTAATGATACATTCCTTTATTATCTATAGAAATGTGAGAAAATCTATTAAATCAGAGGTTGATACGTATACGGAGATGTGTATATATGACACAGATAATCAGTTGTTTAATAGTGAGATATCATTGAGTTTGAAGGAAGATAGAAATAACTTATTGAGAACATAATGGTAAAAAATTTATATTGGGTATTTGTTACAGTATATTTACATATGTAAACCACTAGGGTTTATTAGGGTGTATAGGGTTCAATTCATCATGATTAATGCGTTTATATTATTATCCGACCAAACATAAGTCATATGGTAAAACATATTACATCATTTTATTTATATTAAAAGTTTTTAAAACCAAACAATAGAATTTTTTATTTTATTTGAATAATTAAAAGAAACATAAAATATACAAAATATTCTTTATTATAGTAAATGTAAAATTTAAATCTTAATATTACATAATCTATTGTATAACTATGAAATTGACTATCATAGTATCAGTTATATGTAAAATATATAGAATAAGACTTCCATTCAATCAATTTAAAATCATTAATATATATATAAATAGTAATATTATTTAATTTGTCCCATGACATTCTTGTCTTTTGTCTTCGTGAGTTTGATATCTTCGGGCTTTGTGTAAATATTCCTGTTAGTTTCCCTGGATACGTTGAATTAAATGTGAAAAGATAATAAGAAATTCATTATAACAATAACTATACGTTACAATATATTAAATTAAAAAAGAAATTTAATTAATTTCTTAATACAAATTAAATTAAACATCGAATAGTTTAAAATATATTAAAGTCATTTAAGAAGTAATAGATCATAGTTATAAATAACCAAATAAATAATGTTTAATTAAATTAAAGTATAGGATATAGATTTATATAGAAATATATAATATTAAAATCAATGTAGATAAAATTAGTATAAATATATGAAGAGATTTAAAAGTAGATAGATAAAAGTGAATACCAAATATTATGATCAATATCATTGTTATCATATATGCATAGAAGTTATTTATATTTATTTCAGATTAAAATCAATAAAAGTATAGAAGTAATTGTTAATTTAGAATACCAACTTCCTCTTTTTAGATTTGTGTATCTCTTTATGTTCATTTGCAGCTGCCTGAATTGCCTTCGGAACATGTCTATGATTTCGGATACGACGGATTTTAGGATGGGAAGCATATTTCTCTTTCAGCTTCTCGTTATAATTGAAGGCCTCCTTCTCCCGTGGCTTCAACTATTGAACAGAGGTGTAGCAGTGTATCATAAAATATCATATTGATACAATAGTATGTTGATGATTAGATTAATAAGGTAGCAGCTTAATTAAATATAATAGCATGGTGAGAGTTAAGATTGTATAAAGTGTATACCTTTTTAGTATTATTAAACAACACACACAAAATAAATAAACATGAATTCATTCTGAAAAAAAAATAGTTCTAAACTTGATATTGTTTTACAAATCACATCTAAAATGCAAAATATTATATTTTATCTTAAGGTATTAAGGCGTTTATCTTAGCCGGTATAACCTTCGTTTTTAATTTTTTTTACAAAATATTTTTATAATAAAATGTTAAAATTCACTGAATTATCTTCAAAATGATGTATAACTTGTTATATAAAAGTAACTATAAGTGCATCAAATATGTATTTTAAACATATGCCTTTAATAAAATAATTTATTAATGGTTTAAATTATTATGTTTTCGTTTACTAATATATTTTCAATTTACAAAATTTTAAAAACATTGCACAGATAATAACTTTGTTTGTATTCAATAAATTTAAAAATAAATTTTAAAATAAATATATAAATTGTTTATTGTGGTCTTCTAAAGGTCCAATTATTAAAAAAAAAAAGTATTACTATAGATATAGGAATTATCTAGATATCTGTGATAAAAATTAGTAATTTCATAATAAATCTAAAAAGTTATCTCCATTCTAGTAGACATATTTTCCCCCTGTCTATTACATGTATATCCCGCGAAGGTTACGCCTCCCCTTAATGTCTTTCGAATGAATTCATCTTTGCAACTAAGTACATATGATCATGAGAAACAATCTAACAATGATATCAGCCGATGATTGTAGAGCTGCTTTGAAATTAGCAAGTGTGTAAACACAAAGAACATTATCTCTCACTTTTATTTGATCACTTTAAAGCAATCTCTCAATAGAATTACAGATTTGTTTAAATTGACTGTACGAGGGTCGGAGAATTTGTAGAAACGTGAAATCTAGAGGGTTCGGTTAAGGACTAACTATGCCGAGTTTCGACGAGGCGTCCGCTTTCCACATCCTTACGTTCATTTCATCGGAAGCCGAGAGGATAAACTTGTTATCGAGGGTCCACTGAACATTCAACACACGTTGCATGCGTTTTGTATGGTAGACGTCCCTGGGTGGGGTTAGCATTAAGAACGGTAGAGCGTTCGGAGAGTTAAACGAGGATAGGGATAATCTAAAGGAAATCAAGTCAGAAGTAGGGAAGGTCAGAGGTCAAGCTAACTTGCTGTGCATATTGTCGGAGTCGTAGATTCGAACTGTTTTGTCGTAACCTCCAGATACAAATTGTTTTCCAGTCGGTGAGTAATCTACGTCCATTACTGAAACAGATACAAACAGGGAAAATAATTGAAAGGTATTCATATCGGAAATGTAATGACGTATGTTGTATGCGATGTTGTGGAGAGTTATATATATATATATGAAAATTACGGTTATTGTATGTAAAGGAAGATTAAGAGGATAAGCTAATTTAACATAAAGTTAAATAATAGACTACATGTGAATCCTATGGACAACTGACCTGCTGACACGTGGTCTGTGTGTATGTTCAATGGTTTAGACAGTCGGCGAGTATCAAATGTGTATAAACTGGTGAAACATTCAGAGGAATTAGAATTCGCAAATCAAATTCGCATTTAAAATATAAACAAAAAGTGAAATTAACAAGCCAATGAAATGTACAAACTTGTAGTCCTCATTAGCCGCTGTGAAGATGAACGGTTCCATGGGGTTCCAGGCAATGGTATTTGATCGTAACTTAAGCACCACTTTACGTAGGGGATTAGAGGCCCTCATGTCGTAGAGGATGATGGAGCGGTCAGAAGCACAGCCGGCTAGTATTTCAGTCTAAGGGGGATGAAGGAAACAATATAAGATATGGTTAAAATGACCTGCTAGGCTCTCAGTTACTGAGGGAAGTAAATAAAGGGGATAAGGGGAAGGAGAGAGGGGCACATTCTACTATGTCTTCAGTCTACGGAGAAATGAAGAAAATATAATCTGAAGGGTGATAGATTGAGGCTATATGGAATGATTATAAATAATCTACAAGGAATTCAGTCTAGGGGAAAGCGGAACTAAAAACTCATCATACTCCAGTCTCGGAGGAGGTATTGGAAAAGAGGGGGCCCGAAATAAAGACCTCAGTCTGGTAGGGAAGAAATAGAGGTTGCAATGGAGTAGGCATGTAATGGCAGAAGTAAACGATTAAGGTAAAGGTACGGTTGGTTACACATCACGTATTAAACTGGGGTCGTGCGGATGTAGACGTAGACTAACCTCGATCTGGTTGAACTTGATGCTAGTCACGGTATCAACACCCCAATGAAATGTACGTATGGGGTCGGAGCGCTCGGAGTCCCATATATTCACCACGCAACCCGCCGTAACAAACTTATTGTCAGTTCGATGGTGGGAAATCGAATTGAATGCATTCTGAAGAGAGATTCATATATAGAGGTTCATATATAGAGATTTGAGTTAAATCATTGAAAACTACAAATTCTGTTATATTATTTATAAATATGACATTTATTATTTTTTCAAATTTAGAAATATAATTTTAGACATTATATTTTTAACTTATTATTAAAGTATTTAATGAATTATGAATAATTATTAAAATCATTATGGTATTATATAGATTTTGGGATTTTTAGGAAATATATTAAAACACCCAATAATAAATAATTCCAGCATACTTTCTAAATCTATAAATTATCTCAATATATCAATATAACCTTTCCAACGATAGTAGAATTAGGTGTGTAAACATTATTGGTCTTAGATGGATAGTTTGTATTCCATTGTTTAATTGTCATGTCCTCTCCACACTAATAATATAAAATAACAATATTCAATTTATGAATATTAATAAATATTATCCTATATTATTATATTTATAATACAATATTGTATAGTAAATTACAAATATAAATGTAAATAATGTGATAGAATTAAAGAAGGACAAGAGAATGACTTTGATAATTCAGATAGGAAATAGTAAAGATATATCATATAAAGGATGACAAGATTGAACAAGCAAATGTTATATGATTTATATATATTTAATTGTACTAAATAAATATTCATAATCTTTGATATTTTATAAAACATTTTATGGAAACTAACAGAATAGAAATGTTCTCCTGAGGGATGGAATGCCAGACCTCTGACAAAACCTTCATGTGCTGCAATCGTCAATTCGCAATTCTGCTTAGGCAAATTCCACAGTCGAATCTAAATAAAAAGCGGGATAATAAAATAATATATGTAATTATATGATATCGTTGATAGATATTTTTTAAGGGTAACTTATTAACAAGTTATATTACTAATAAAAGTTGTATAATGATCCTTAATTAAATAAGAAGTACATTTTGTAATGTAGTTTGTAATACAGTTTACATATTTTTTTAAATAGAACAATATTTACAAAATGATATTATTGTTATTTAAACAATACATGATCTACGCACTAATATAACATATATTAGTTGGTCTGCGTACGTATAAACATGAGTACGAGTATAAACATGAGTACGAGTACAATACCTCTCCATCGCATGCTCCGGTAAGCAGTTTGGACAGCGAAGTCGGGTGCTTGATCATGCACTGTACACCGTCGCGGTGTCCGTCCAACGAGCCGATAAAAGGCTTCGCGAACACACGTTCCAACTTCACGGCGTTCATGGCCCGCGTGTACTCTCGCGGAGCCTCAAACGGATGCAGAACTGGGTCATAGTTCCGTTGAACTGTGATACGGTCGTTACCTCCGTGACTACGCCGTTATGGACACTTCAACACACGAATTATATTATAATTACAGCAGATATCGATGTGGTTAATATAAATGAGTCGATGTTAATCTTATATATGTTCGCTAGGTTGTAAATTATAATATAAGTTTATTATAAACAAAAACATAGTATATAATAATATAAATATTGTTTTAATAGATGGATCTTAGAAGGTAAATTGATAACAGATTAATGATATAATTTAATCAAATAATTAGTAATTAATGTCATGTATAAACTAGTTAAATATTAAATCTTATATACAATTACATGTATCTATTGAATATTGTAAATACATATAAAAACCAAAATCCATGCAATCTATTCTATTTAGTGATTTACAGGCATTGCTAATTTGTATGTTTTTTCTGTGTATTAATTGATACATTTAATTATATACATATAATTATATATTCGCTCAAATACTTAGGTCATATTAATATAATATTATTAATAGATTATTAAGTTGATAAGTATCAATTAATACACAGAAAAAAACTTACAAATTAGCAATGCCTGTAAATCACTGAAAAAAATAGATTGCTTTTATATGAATCCCAATGTTTATGAAAAAATTATGTTATTTGAATTATTTATTTTTAGTTATTTTTATTGATATTAAATATATTATTCTTGTGAATAATATTTGTAAATTTGAGAATATGAAATTTGTAAATTCACTATACATATGGAAGTACACTCAGTTGAATATCATGTGTTAAATATTACATTCATATATGAGATACCTTGTACACTGTACAATGTACAGTATAATAATTAGAGCAAATTGGTAACCTACTTTAATAGGGGATTGGAAACCCCGGACTGTTGACTTCTCATGGCAAGAAAATTAAAAGAATATGGTTTATTTTATTTTATTATTATAAAGAATATATTTATTTATATGTTTGCAAATTATTTAAATTTTATTGCACAATTATTGCGCGTTTAATAGATTGTATAGATTTAGACATTTTAATAGATGGAATATATTACTATTAAATAGCATCGAGTGCTATGCATATAAATAATACAATTTATATCACCATTATAAGTATATTTAAGATGTAATGTATAAGGCAAAATTGAATATTACCAATGCTCCTCGTATTTATGTGGATGAATGAGATAAAGGTATATAGTATATATACTATATACACAGATTTTATTATTAATAATATGTGTAATACTTAGAATTCTCATTATTATTTCAGTTATATAAACTTGGTATATTTTGCACTCATTTGGTTATATCCAAGAGATTCGTATTAATATTTTACATAAAAAAGCAAAAAATTCAATTCAGCTATTAATGACGTTGGTCTTTTTTTTACAATATTTCAATATCAACGATATGCTATCATTATAATATATGGGTTTTTGAATATTAATGTGTTTCTTCGGAATAATCCCTAAAAATATTGTGTACTTGTCAAAATGCAGTGATATATATGACAAATTTCATAATATACCTTATATACATTTTAAATAATAAATAAAAGTGTAGCTTAAGAGGTTCATTTTAAAGTACTCAGGAATCAAATTTAAAACAACTTGTAGTTATATAAAGTTTTGAAAAGTATTTTTAATGAGTCATTAGAAAGTTATAGTTATAATAGTGGAAGGAAGTATGGGATAAGTTACATATCGGATATTATTTAGGCAACGAACGATTAATGATACTTTGTAAGTTAATTAAACAAACCCTTATGAATATCTCTTTTAGTTTCCCTGACATAATCGTCAGGATTTCTCGATAACATTTTAACCTTCATTATTATAAATTAACTGAATAGGACAGTAATTAATATATTTTAAAATTAAATTAAATTAATTTGAATTTATTATAATGAAATGATTTAACAGATTTATATCCTATTTATAAATATTATGATTAATTATGTTATTTTGGTTATAATAGTTTAACAAATTGCAACTGAAGTTAATTAGTGGGAAAATAATAATTTAAATAAAATTATTCACGAAAAACATAAATATTTATATTCAGGTCGATAATCCATTTAGTTAATAAATACAAAATAATCAATAACAAAGACCTTATAATTATTTAAATAATATTTTTAAAATTATGTCTGATTTATACAGTCAAGTTAGAGCATCAAAACTAAATATATGTGATAAAGACAGGTATAGAGTGTTTAAAATAATATTTTATCTAATTTTAGTTTATTTTCATACATAATTATAATAATCAAAATAGTAGCATTTTAAATAATATTTTCTATATGAAGAAAATATTCGCATCATATTAATAGATCGCTTATTTCAAATAAAAGTAATTCTCATAGAGGATAAGAAAAATATGCAGGAATATAAAAAACTGATTCATTACATAGTATTATACTTTTAGACTATGATATAATACAAACACTGTAATATACTGTATAATATATTATATATATATACATAAATGTATAGATATATAATATATACATTTGTATATGATATACTCATACATTCAATATTGATAACATATTAATATTTTTATAATAAAATATTTTTATTGGCACCCATATGATAATGTATTCCTGAGTATGCATGGGGCTTTTAAATATACATATATGTAATGTTTACTTACAGCTAGCTACTCAACTAGGTTTTACTAGATCATATTATTTTATTCTAGGGGTCCATTGTATACTAGATTACATATGTAATAATTGGATTCAAGATATAACATGGATGAGAATAATTATTATTATATTAATAATAATTATAATAATAAATAGTGTTAGATATAAAATTATAAATGATTTGCGTAATAAATTAATTCAAAAAATTCAATGTAGCTATAAATAAATCAGGTAATAAACCGGGTAATAAATATTAGTTTTGTAGGTTTTTCATTTAATGAATTTCAGTAATTTAAAACATTGACTACACTAAATGAATTGTATTGATTCATAATGGTTATGAATATTTGTCATGATTTTACATTATCTAGAATTAACATGATTTATTGTTTCAAAATTCTACAAAATACTTATTTGCTACATCGTTAACATATTTTATTTGTTCTATAAAAAAATACTATATATTTCTAATAATATAAAAATAATATTGTACATTTGAGAAAAATCAATAATCAATAGTTATATATATTTATAAAATTATAAAACACAATTATAAAATTCAATATTGTATAAATATTATCTAATCATTCTAAATCTCTATAGAAATTATTCTTAATTATTCAATGAATATTAGTGATATTGAAAGTGTTATAAATTATATATAATAATATATATATATAAGATATGTAATCATTCATTTTTCAAGTAAAAATAAGATTCTATTTAGAGATATTGAATTTGAATAGTTAAATATTTGTATTTAGGTTATTTTTTTAAAGATTATTTAGTTTAAATGTTCTAATAATTAATATTTTTTTATAATTTAGGAAACATAAAAAGCATAAGAAAAAAAAGAAAAGGAAGCAGGAATCAGAAGATTTAGTAAAGGATATGGATACGCTAGACCATGGTATTACAAGAAATCCAATTAGTAATAATACAGATAAAGCATTGTAAAACTATTTAAATAAGTTTTAATTATTTATTAATTGGATAAATAAAATAAGAGTTTATTACTGGATTTATAAATACATAATTTGGATGATATTAATATTAATTGATAACATATTATAATACTATTTATAGTAATATAATTATATTAAATCATAAAACAGTGTTTATTATTTGTAATATTGTATTATATATTTGGTGGAGTCCTTTCATTCCTATAGTGCCATTAAGTTTATTTTTAATTTTAACTCTAGGAGGCTGGTGGCTAATTAAAGAATTTAATGAAATTTCTGGAAACATCGCCATGGAAGTAAAAAATGCATGTTACATAGAATCACTGGACAACGGCCTATTTAAAGTAGCTGGAGAACACTCCAAAGGTAAATATCATTTAATAATATCAGTACAGTTATTATAAACAGCTATGTTATTTACATTGTCATTTCCTTTGTAATAATATGACATTATAATGATTGTATTTTCTCTCTAAACTGTTATTACTATTTATATTTTATTACATTCACTAAGTAGTAATGGATGTTGGCGTGTTACACCAACATTCCCAGTTACAGTTGTATAACATTTTAACTGAAGTAAGGACTTCACTACTATAGAAGTTATTACCGACGATAAGCGCCAACATTTCTTTGTATTGCTATATAATCTGTAATCTAAACCCATTGTCTATTGATCTACAACCCTTCAAATCTTTTCCTACACAATATTGTATTATCAATTATAATAATATTTTCCTTGTTCTTTACAAAATGATCACAAATCTCCTTCACTTTGTTTATATTCTTGTATTGATTATGACTCATTATTAATTATTTTCTTGAAATAGTAAGAATGGCATTGTTTTGTTTGAATCTATACTTTGGATTAAATGTAAAGTAAAGTAAAGGTACTTTAATCTTGGTCCAGTTCATACATTACTACTTTACTACAATACTTGTACTATGATTACAATCTGCCATCGGCAAATGCTCGACTGGCAATTCATAATCTCTCCTCGATGTTGTTCTATTCAAACAAAGCATACTCTATAATAATAAATAATGTAATATCAACACTCTACTACCTTCCTTTAACGTTAACCTCTATCCATCCTCGTCCCGTATTCCTATATCTGCCACTCCTCAACTTATATTCTATTACCTAAACCACAAACTAGGTGAGGAGCCATCAAATGAAGAGATACTGACCTCAATCAGGTTGACGGATAATAAGATTGCCTTAAAGTCTGGCTTTGGAAAGTACCTCAGTGTAGAGATGGAGACGGGACGTGTGACAGCAAGATCTGAAGCTATTGCTGCCCAGGTGTGTATTAGGGTTTGGGTAGTGATGATGGGGTTGGGGCTATGGGGTTGGGGCTATGTGGCTAGGGTGTGGGGCTAGGGTGTGAGATATAGGGTAGTGTTATGAACATATTGCTAACTGTGTGTGTATTAGGGTACTGGTAGTGATGATGGGGTATTGGCTGGGGTTGGGGCTATGGGGCTAGGGTGTGAGATATAGGGTAGTGTTATGAACATATTGCTAACTGTGTGTGTATTAGGGTACTGGTAGTGATGATGGGGTATTGGCTGGGGTTGGGGCTATGGGGCTAGGGTGTGAGATATAGGGTAGGGTTATGAATATATTGCTAACTGTGTGTGTATTAGGGTACGGGTAGGTATACGGGTAGTGATGATGGGGTATTGGTTGGGGTTGGGGCTATGGGGCTAGGCTAGGGTTATGAACATATTGCAACCCAGGTGTGTATTAGGGTACTGGTAGTGAAGATTGGGTATTGGTTGGGGTTGTGGCTATGGGGCTAGGGTGTGAGATATAGGGTAGTCTTATGAACATATTGCAGCCAAGGTGTGTATTAGGGTTTGGGTAGTGATGATAGGGTTGTGGCTATGGGGCTATGGGGCTATGGAGCTAGGGTGTGAGATATAGGGTAGTGTTATGAACATATTGCAGCCCAGGTGTGTATTAGGGTTTGGGTAGTGAAGATGGGGTTGGGGGTTGGGGCTATGGGGCTAGGGTGTGAGATATAGGGTAGTGTTATGAACATATTGCAAACTGTGTGTGTATTAGGGTACGAGTAGTGATGATAGGGTATTGGCTGGGGTTGGGGCTATGGGGCTAGGGTGTGAGATATAGGGTAGTGTTATGAAGCTATTGCAGACTGTGTGTGTATTAGGGTACTGGTAGTGATGATGGGGTATTGGCTGGGGTTGGGGCTATGGGGCTAGGGTTGGGGCTATGGGGCTAGGGTGTGAGATATATGGTAGTGTTATGAACATATTGCAGACTGTGTGTGTATTAGGGTACGGGTAGTGAAGATGGGGTTGGGGCTATGGGGCTAGGGTGTGAGATATAGGGTAGTGTTATGAACATATTGCTAATTGTGTGTGTATTAGGGTACGGGTAGTGATGATGGGGTATTGGCTGGGGTTGTGGCTATGGGGCTAGGGTGTGAGATATAGGGTAGTGTTATGAACATATTGCTAACTGTGTGTATATTAGGGTACGGGTAGTGATGATAGGGTATTGGCTGGGGTTGGGGCTATGGGGCTAGGGTGTGAGATATAGGGTAGTGTTATGAACATATTGCAGCCCAGGTGTGTATTAGGGTTTGGGTAGTGAAGATGGGTTATTGGTTGGGGTTGTGGCTATGGGGCTAGGGTGTGAGATATAGGGTTGGGGCTATGGAGCTATTGCAGACTGTGTGTCATGGAATCGGATAAAGATGATGATGTGACTTTTCGGTGATCCAGAGAATGAATTAGAACGAAATGGGGTGTAGGGTTATGAGAGTCTAAGTGGGGTTACAATGGTGCATGGGTTAGGAGTAGGACGGTATCATGAAAACATGTGAAAGGAGTTGTGTAAAGGTGTTTTTGTGGTGTAAGGTTTTCTTGTATAATGAAAAGATGTCGATGGCAGTTTAAAAACTTGAAATGTCTGGAATACAAAAGATTGATTTGGAGAGTTTTTGAAATTCGCTAAATAAAGTTTGATGTTTTGAGGTATTGGCGAGAATGAATACGTATGAAGAATAGATGTTGTTATGAGTATTGAGTAGGAAGTCTAGATTATTGTTTGGCTGTGTGGATAATGGATCACATTTCCATCAGCATACCACCCTCTCACTCCTCGTTCATATATTTGTCTTAATAATACTTCTTTCAACACATTCGCAAATCTCCTTCTCCTCACTCGTACCTCCCCTTGTACATTTCAGGAACAATGGACGCCAGTGTTTCAATCGGGTAAACTAGCCTTGCTGGGCAGTAACAATAGATTCGTAGGTGTGACCAGTACTGGAGACTTGATCTGTACTAGCGAAAAGGCCGGAGACAATGAGATGTTAAGGGTCTGAGATTCTTCTCTTTAATGGATTATTTCTAACTCAAAGCATATATCATTATAAACAGTATAAATTTAATAAATATATTTAATAGATGTATCTTTAATAAAGTCATACTTAATATCTTGCCGTTTATAATAATATCCAATAATTTATATATCACTAAATACAAGTGTAATATAACTAATGTTACTTACTAATAGATATAGTAATACGTTATTAATAGGCATGCATATTAATCTATTATATGTATTATTCTGTATTTAATTTGATAACTTAATAGCCTTTGCTTAATAACCTTTAGTTGAGATCTAGCCTAAAGAAAGAAAAGAAAACTAAAACTCTTGAAGACAATGGCTCTAGAGAAACAGAAATAAACTACATAAAGAAGTTTCAGAGTTTCCAAGATCGAAGATTAAGAGTTAGTTGAAAGAGACAATGACATCAGTAGTTTAATAATCTTATTACTATATATTAAAGATATTTTACATAATAGTATTAAATATTAATTCATTATGTTATTAGACAAATGTAAAACATATTTCCTTAAATTATTTAAAATATTAACTCAGATAATAGCAAAGATTAACATATTTCATAAAACCTTAACAGTTGAAATTTGTTACTATAGTAACAAATTTAAATATATTTAAATATTTAATAGTTTAATAATCATGTTTTTATAAAATATAAAGTTAGTTATACATATACTACAATATTTAACTAAATTAACTACAGAGTTATAATTCTTGTAGGACAGTATATAAGATAGAATTTCTCTTTTAGAATTGTTAATAAATATAATTAAATAAATAGAAATAAAATTTGTTTAATTATTTTATATTTTTATTGAGATTTCAATTTTTAATTATTTTATGTAATTTATTTAACATTTTGAAATACTATAAAGGT
Source organism: Osedax frankpressi (assembly GCA_964035775.1). Lineage (NCBI taxonomy): Eukaryota > Metazoa > Annelida > Polychaeta > Sabellida > Siboglinidae > Osedax > Osedax frankpressi. The sequence goes on along the minus strand of OZ038315.1, from coordinate 21,516,702 downwards.
AAATACAGAAGATAAACATAATATCAAGAAAGCCAAGGATGCTGGAAATCTACATGAAGTGTTACTAGATAGGTTACTTGAATATGTAATGTATAAATGAACCCTATATCTAACTACAAACTACCTCAAAGTAATAAATACATTCGTACACAGGAGAGAAAAGATGAAAGCTGATAGATATTGTAAATAAAAGAACATATTTGAAATGATACGATTTCATGTGGTATATATTATTTCAGTAATAAAATATTATAACTTTGATGATGACAGACACTTCTGGAAGGGCCTTGATATATAATCTAAAAAAAAGTAGTCCATTAAATATGGGTATATATCTATATTTGGATTATTACTTACATAATATAAATCTATAAGTAAATCAAACAGTCAACTTAGGTTTTTAAATATTGATCCTATATAATTCCCAAGATTGTAATCTTGGATAATTCTTAAATATATATTTTAATAACCAACAATAAAATATTGTAATTAATGTTACTTTTTTGGATAAATTATTTATAAATATCTACATAAATTATAAATACAATATCAATAAATAACAATTTTTTATTAATGTGCAAAAAATATTTTATTTATAATTATATAATGGAATATATATTTTATAATAGAATTGAGATTTAATAATATTAAATATTTATTATATAAAATCTGAGGATACATCAATAAATAAATGCATCTAATGTTAAAATAAATACACAATTCACAAAATTAATATGTGTTTATCATTTAAATATAAACATTTATATATGAATTATATATGATCAATAGCATGATATATTAAAAACATTACAATAATTACATGTAAAATAAATCCAATATACAAGAATGTTCAGACATGATTGATAAAAAGGTCTCTTTAATTGGCATCATTCTGAAAAGTAAATTACTATAATTAATATCATTTTAATGAATGATACTATCAATTTAATGGAAATTTTTATATATTAAATAGATATTTATTTAAATGATATTATTTACTTTATAATACAATTTTATAAAACTATAATATCAATGTTTTGGTAATAATCTTAATTATATCTATGAATTTAAATTATATATAAACTTGTATGAAAATAACATGAAAATATATTATAAAAATATCACAAATTAGTTATAATATCTGGCAATATGTGACAATCTCTAGATAAATATAATATTACTAATATTTAAAACTTTGTACCCTATAGAAAAAAAAATAATATTACACAAACCTGAGCGGAATAAGCATCAAGTTCTTTATCAAGCTGTTCCTTGGTCATAACTTTCTTCGGAGTACCTCTGGAAGATCCTCGACCACGTCCGCGTACACCACGAGTAACTCCACGAACACTACCTCGATTACTATTTCCTCGAGAGTTGGTCCGGGTAATGCCACGATTATTTGAAAAGTTTCCACGGCCTCCAGATGACGTTCTTCCCCGAGTGTTACCACGTACATAGCCTCGGTTGTTTTGGTTACTAAAACCACCAGAAAGTCTGGATGAAAGAGATCTGCAACAAAAATTAAATATATGCGTAGTGTTAAAATTATATAGGTGATAAATAATATATCAGTATATTTAATATACACATAAAATATTTTTAAAAAATGTTACCTTTGGCTTGATTGGTTTCCTTCAACATATAATTCAATTTTCATAGGTCGACCTGATTACATTAATAGTATACATATTGATTATAATTGTTAATCTCTTAAAGACTTTTAAATAGGATCAATAATATTTAATAGTAAAATAATCTTAATTAGTAATACTAGATTAAACGAAACCACAGATCAAGAATTCTTCAACATCAACCAGTGAAACAACAAAGTGACCAGCACTCATAGGGTATTCATAGGGTCAACATCCGAATTCAAGACTTGTTGTACTCTCGTGGAAAAAATCGAAACATCATTTGAGTGATTGCAAACCATCTAATGGAACTCCATTGTATTTATTCATGGCTCGTTTAGCATCGAAGATGTTTGTGAAAACAACTTCGGCAGAACCTCGTGAACGACCAGCCTGGTCATAGTTCACATTGGCTTTTAACAGTCGTCCGAATTCATCAAATAATTCCTAAAATTATATGAAATATTACTAAACATTACTAAATAATATATTTTGTTAATTAAAAATAAATATAAATGTAATTTAGTAGTTGATTTATCGTAAAGGATAAAATTAGAAAAAATAAATTACTAATTTTATTTACAAGAAAATATCTTCAAACTAACTCTTATATCATTATCCGAAACGGAAAATTCCAAGTTACTGATAACTAGTTTACCATTTCCAGACGACTGTGATTGAGCAACGTTCATGAAGCCATTATTACCGGCGGAGTTTAAACGCCTTGCACCAGGAGATTGGTACATATCATGTTTCCATGCTCCAACATTAGATGTAGGAACAGTCTGTAAATTATTATTTATAGTTATTATAGTTAATAACAAAATATTTATTACGGGTCATATATACTATAAAATTAATAATATATAAATACAAAACATATTTAATTAATCTAAAAGATAACGCAAACAAAATAACTTATGTTAAATACATATATTATATATCTTAAATAAGTAACAATACCTTTCCACGAGGTGACTTTCCGAATGAAGTGCGGAATTTTTGAACGCCTCCATTTTTAATTCCTGTTAGATTTTTATCGGAGTTTGTTCTTGTTCTCGATATACCTCCTCGACCTCCACGTCCTCTGGTGGAAGCACCCCTTCCTCTGCCGCGAACAAAAGTTTTCTTTTTCTTGATAATATCATCGAGGCTTAAATTAATATCAGACATATTGTAATTTTAATAAAAGAATGCTAGTTGAATAAACAAATAATCGGAAGTAAGAAGATTCAGTTAGCATTTTTATTATGTCAATCAAAATAAAATATATTTTTCTTAATTATTTTATTTGTTATAAACAATGAAAATGTACTCATATTATTAATATAAATAAATATATTTTAAACATTATCTATTTTCGTAAATTACTTTACTAATATATTTTTAAATGTACATTATATAGTAATAATTATTTTTTATTATCTTTGTATTTTTTAAATATTTAACTATATATAATTAAAGAAAATAATATTTCATTACAGGTTTTAAAATTAAATTATATATGTATACTATTTACTGGATTATTTCATCTTTACAACGAATTAAAAAAATATGATTATTTCGTTCGATACTAATTATATAATATTGTAATTTAATAATATAATTAACAATGAGTCGATAGTATGGCGAGTTCAATTTATGATGCATATTTTAAAGTCCAATATCTAACTAATTTAGTGAAATTAACCATACAAAATTAGTAAATATCTATTTATATCTTGCATTTAGTTGTATTTTAATTTACACATGTACAATTTAGTTGACTATTATTCTGTAATAGATTTTTAAAAGATTATCTAACTAATATGTATTACATTTTTATACAAATTGTATATATTGTATATATTTATGCATATTTGATACATCAACTCATTTACATAAATTTGATGATATAGGAATTACTACTATAACATATTAAATCATACATTTTAAGTCTATTATTTAAATTATACAGATAGCGAACTATTAAATTCAAAATACATTAATATATATATATACTATATAGACTATTTATACTTATAAATTGACTAATGACAATATATTGACTATGTCTATGGCTGTATATGGATATACTATTTTACTTTTCAAAAATACTCGAAGAGATTTTTTTCAAGGAGAATACGTAAATATATGTACCAATAAATGTTCAACTTAGGTTTCAAGGTCAATTTAGGTTTCATTTATAATTCAATTACTATGTAACAACAGCTTTTTAAACAAATTTTATATCAATTAGGCAAAAAAAATATTTTAAGCTCAATATTGTTTGACTAACTAGCATTTGATACTGTATATCATGAAATTTATTTAAGAAATTATTTAACACATTTAACGCATTCATAAATATTTTTTAAATACTTTTTCTCAATAAAAAATATCAATATGTTCAAATAAACCATATTCGATCTAACATTAAATTACAACTAATATGTGGTAAGTGATATAAAAATACCCAATTCTATAAACTCTCTTAGTTTTATTTTAATGATGATACCTCCTTAACCTGTGCAGATAATAATATGAATAAATTAGAATCTTAATACGCCAACAGTCTAAATGGTTATCTTCTAAGTATAGACATTTATGTAATTGTTTTCCCACAAAGCAAATGTAACTCTTGAACTCCATTATCTTTATAGTAATAATCGCAGCATCTTAGTAAGATAAACTTGATCCTAAATAATGTCGCATTTTAATATCAAACTGAATAGATATAAGAATTGCTAACAAAAGCTTTAGATCACATCGCATACAAAAAATACCACATGATCAGAGGACAGTGGTTAAACTAGGTTTGTAAGTGGAATCTGTAAGATACAATAGAATGTTCTCAGATGATATTTAATTAATTATAGCATATTTTAGTTAATAAAAGCTATATGATATTTATATATCAGTATAAAAATATTGCAACGCTCATATTCACTTGAACAGTACAAAATAAGTTATCATAATAGTAATGATCAATATCAATGATCTGAATGGTGAATCAGTAGTATCAGTTATTATCAGAAATATACAATTATATCAAGTAAAACTAGACGAATAAAAACTATTTAAACAAACTTACTTAAGCATGTCAATGTGTGATTTATAGTTTGGTAGTTGAACATTTTTTTGGTGGTTTATTTAATATGATATATTACTTGCTATGCTATTTAGGTTTTCATTTCTGGTTAAAGATATAATACATATAAAATCTTTAATCTTGATATCGAATAACATTAGATCGACCATTTTTTATATCTATAAACATTTTTTCTATTAATCACTCTTGAGTCCTAGGTTATCAATTGAACATATACATTTTATTTGATCTTCTTTGATATTCCTTGCTGATCTTCCTTAACACTTTACTTCCATGCGGTCGATGTTGGTTGACACTCGCATTCTCCCAACGGTCGATGTCGGTCATTGTTGAAATATTCATTTTAAAATGCTTGTAACTCAATAAATACTTATCCGAATATTAAATCATAAACACATATTGATAGATAATTTATTTATCTATAATAATGAATAAAAACCCATAGCTTTATATTTTATTTATATAGCTATTACAAAAAAACACAGGTATCATAAAAATATTTATTTGGATTTCGAAAATGTTTTATTTAGATTTCGAATCATGCTTATAAATATTGTAATTAAAATTTAAAAAAATTAAAAATATACATTGTATTTTAAATTTGTTTATTTACAATTTCAATATGATAAGATAAGGAATTAAATAGTCAATATATATTAATTCTTAAAATTATAAGCCTTAAATTAAAAAAAATTATATAAATAAGTATGATTTTTAAAATATATAATATTATTATATATTTTAAATATTATGATTTTACATTGAATTTATATTATTTTTTAATAAATATAAAGAATTATTATTTATGCATATAAATAGTCAATAATATGAATTCCGATATATTTTAAATTAAGGGATTGTATGTAAATAAATATGATGTTTAAATTTTTTAAAATGTTCAGCGTCATTTCACTTTTATATTTTCGACATGTCAGACTATTATTACGATGATGAATTGCAGCTTATTTTAGATGTCGACAATATATTAAGTGATAGCGATATATCACTAGTAAGTAGAGTAGTTAGTATAATAATGTATTAAATTATAATTATGGTTATCTAATACAATATTAGATTTATTACAAATTAAAAAAAAATAATAATTTATAAACATTACATATCTGATTAGATTTACTATAATTCTATAATAATTATGCACATATTTAATATATATATATTTATATATATTCTTGAATATACAATAATACTATTGTCATTAATATTAAAATTTAAAAACAGTTAATACAATTGAAATTAGATTGAAATGTTACAAATAAGAATTGTTGATTTATTTACAAATAGTTAGGATTTGATTCCTTGCTATATTATATAAATTTGATTATTATAAACTCTTATTTTTACAATTCAATATATATTTTCATTACAGATTGAGTCGGATGATTCTTTTACAGTATCCGATTATGAATATTTATGTAAAAAAAAGTGAATCTTCGCATTCTTCAAAATATATAGAAATTTCTTCAGCACCTAAAGCGAAGAATCTTAAATTAGAAAATAAATGTCCACCCATAGGATGTCTGATAAGCTAAATAATATAACCCATACTAGAAATACACCCTTTACCTCAAATACTGGACTAACTGATTTATTTGATGACTTATCGGAGAAATCATTAAACTTGATGGAATTGTAATATGCAAGTTTGAAATTTAATCTATATAAAATACTGTATATGTATTGAATATAAATAAGTATTGTGTTTAGATATTCTATAAAATATAAATTTTTATGATCAATATGACAATATTATTTTGGAAGTATAAAATTTATAATTTTAGATGGAAAGAAAAAAATGATGTCAATATATTATCTATATTGACTATATTGAAAAAAGATCCAGATGTGAAAAGCAGATTTAATGAAGAAACAAAGATAAAACCGAGCATGATTATAGACTATAATAAGAGTATGGGTGGAGTTGATAAATTAAATCGGAGTTACGATGTGGCTGGTAAAAAATTCTGGAGATATATTTTTAATACTTATTTTAATATTGCTATTTTTAATTCTTTTATTTGTTTCAAAATCAACTAGCACACACTATTCTTTATTATCTTATAAAAATGCAGTATTACATGCCTTTATTTACCCTTAATCCAAATCCGTATCCATTTCTATTCCAATTGTAAAATCCGATTCATTTACCAGGGTAGTAACTAGTGATGTTGTATCAAAATATATATTAATTCTTAAAATTATAAGCCTTAAATTAAAAAAAATTATATAAATAAGTATGATTTTTAAAATATATAATATTATTATATATTTTAAATATTATGATTTTACATTGAATTTATATTATTTTTTAATAAATATAAAGAATTATTATTTATGCATATAAATAGTCAATAATATGAATTCCGATATATTTTAAATTAAGGGATTGTATGTAAATAAATATGATGTTTAAATTTTTTAAAATGTTCAGCGTCATTTCACTTTTATATTTTCGACATGTCAGACTATTATTACGATGATGAATTGCAGCTTATTTTAGATGTCGACAATATATTAAGTGATAGCGATATATCACTAGTAAGTAGAGTAGTTAGTATAATAATGTATTAAATTATAATTATGGTTATCTAATACAATATTAGATTTATTACAAATTAAAAAAAAATAATAATTTATAAACATTACATATCTGATTAGATTTACTATAATTCTATAATAATTATGCACATATTTAATATATATATATTTATATATATTCTTGAATATACAATAATACTATTGTCATTAATATTAAAATTTAAAAACAGTTAATACAATTGAAATTAGATTGAAATGTTACAAATAAGAATTGTTGATTTATTTACAAATAGTTAGGATTTGATTCCTTGCTATATTATATAAATTTGATTATTATAAACTCTTATTTTTACAATTCAATATATATTTTCATTACAGATTGAGTCGGATGATTCTTTTACAGTATCCGATTATGAATATTTATGTAAAAAAAAGTGAATCTTCGCATTCTTCAAAATATATAGAAATTTCTTCAGCACCTAAAGCGAAGAATCTTAAATTAGAAAATAAATGTCCACCCATAGGATGTCTGATAAGCTAAATAATATAACCCATACTAGAAATACACCCTTTACCTCAAATACTGGACTAACTGATTTATTTGATGACTTATCGGAGAAATCATTAAACTTGATGGAATTGTAATATGCAAGTTTGAAATTTAATCTATATAAAATACTGTATATGTATTGAATATAAATAAGTATTGTGTTTAGATATTCTATAAAATATAAATTTTTATGATCAATATGACAATATTATTTTGGAAGTATAAAATTTATAATTTTAGATGGAAAGAAAAAAATGATGTCAATATATTATCTATATTGACTATATTGAAAAAAGATCCAGATGTGAAAAGCAGATTTAATGAAGAAACAAAGATAAAACCGAGCATGATTATAGACTATAATAAGAGTATGGGTGGAGTTGATAAATTAAATCGGAGTTACGATGTGGCTGGTAAAAAATTCTGGAGATATATTTTTAATACTTATTTTAATATTGCTATTTTTAATTCTTTTATTTGTTTCAAAATCAACTAGCACACACTATTCTTTATTATCTTATAAAAATGCAGTATTACATGCCTTTATTTACCCTTAATCCAAATCCGTATCCATTTCTATTCCAATTGTAAAATCCGATTCATTTACCAGGGTAGTAACTAGTGATGTTGTACCGGACCATAGAGTTTACAACCGGTGTTATATAGTAGTAAAAGATGTGTTTATTGTCGAGATGTATTTAAATGTGTACAGAGAACTTCATATTGATGTGATGTATGTAGTTTATGTTATTATAAAGGTAGACACTGTTTTAAATTCTATCATGATTAATTATTTTATAATTTTCAAGTATTATATTTCACTTGTATATATTAAATCACAATAAAATATTTAACAAATATATAGATTATTATTTTAAATTTTATATAACATTTTTGTATAAATATTCTATAAAATATATTTAATTAATTAAAATAATTATTATAATAGTCATTTATATGGATAATTTCCAAAATATAAATTATTGTAACTTTTTTAATAACAATTATTTTCAAATACAATCAACATATAAAAGTTAGACTATTGTATTACCTATATAATGGTATTAAAAAAGTATAATTAGTTAATTTGTTAATATTATATACATTAGTTATGTTATTCAGTATAAAATATATATATTATTTTTTATTTAATCAATAATATTTAATTAATAATTAATTATACATCATTAATATGAATTTAATTAAAAAGATAATTAAATTCTCTTTAAAAATATGATAACTTATAATTATCGATTATTATTATTTGATAATGTAAAAGTATGTTATGTGAGTAATAGTATAAATTTATAATAAATACAGATAAGAAAATAGCGCATACTTTTGAAAAATCAGCGGGAGTTAAAGGATTAATGCTGACATTTTTTTCTCATTTTTCAAATAATAATTTATTTAATGGAAATGACGTTTAATTTTTTACTAGTAAAACATTAATTTTCAGTACAATCAAACAGTAAATCTCTAGCGTAATAAATCTTTCCACCAAATACTAAATAACTATAATTATGGATATTTGAAAATTAATATTTTAATAATTAATGGTTTATAAGATATTAGATATTATTTAAATACTTTATAAATTTGTTATTATAAATATTATTTAGTTGTACTTTTAATAATATCATATGTGAATTTTTTTCTAATTGGCTTATAATTATTAAGCTTATTTTAATATAAGCAATACAAATAAAATAATACTTATTATATATATTATATATATATATATATATATATATATACTTATATATATATATAAGTTATTGCTGATGGAAATATATATAAAGTGTAGAGATAAATATTAATAATTTTAATTATTTTAATTGGATGACATTGCTATTAACAATTAAAAAATTGATTGTACCATAATATTGCAGCATAATGTAGTTCATATATTCTATATGATAGGTGTTAATGCATTTTATTCGCAAGTATCGATATCGAATGTGTTATGTATATAGATTTATATTTAAATTTATTACAAATCTGTGGATCAGAACATACCCTAGTATCAAATTTATTAAAAAAAAAACCCACTCAGAATTATACTCATACACAGATAGAAACCCCTATATAGACAAATAAAGTTAGATAACTATTATTTAGCAATTCATTATAAATGTTTTTATATATGACAATGAAATACTGTATTTAAAAAAACAAGTTCATGTGAATAAATAAATATTTTACTAAATAACTATTATGTTATATATAAATATACAGATGCAACTATATAAATATATATAATATCTTTATAAACACACAAACATTAATGAATTACCTGCTATATTGAATGAGTTATTGTAAATATAATATCAGTAAATAAGTGAAAATAATTATTCTGAGAAAACAGGCTTCAAAGTTTATGCACTTTTATTATAATTTATAAATTTATTATGCATAGTAAAAAAATAGTATATTTACCATATGTTTATTATTATTGAATATATAAATATTCAATGTGATATCTACATATATACTAAACATACATATATATATATATATATTTATATATATACATTTTTCACTAATTAAATATTTTCAAAAAACTTATAAACATGCAATTTAATCAATTTGTATTGCGTATTTCAATCTGAAATTTCACAACAGTATTAATAACATATAAATTAATCTAAATAGTAAATAAAAATAAATTAATTAATATTTGATCACTGCGGTCTCCCCTTAATTTATACAAAAAAACACACACAAAACCTAAAACCCAAACCCAAACCTAAAACCAAAACAAAAACCCAAACATAAACCTAAAACTAATTCCAAAACCCAATCCGAACCAAAAACATAAACCCAAACATTATAATTATAGTATATGAACTTAACCTGGTGTCAAATTTATGTTAATTTATTTAAAAAAACCACACAACTAAATTCAAAACAAAACCCAATACCAAAATTCATATATCATACATGCTGTGAGTAATTGTTATAGTATTGCATTATAGTGAAATTAATAAATACTATTATCATGAATCAGCTTATACAGTACATAAATTTAAATTCATATTCAGGTTTACGCTAATATAGTACCACCTATACATACCTATACATACATATATAGAGGTTGAGAGCGCTGCATGATTCATCGATTTACTCGAGATTCTAGGTTTTCGATTTTATAAAATATATAAAAAATAAAAATCCATCATCGATTATCTTGCAAGATATTAAATCTAATATCGAACTAAAAGATTGATACAAACTTATTATCTTACTTATTAACATACTTATTAACTTACTTATTAACTTACTTATTAACTTACTTATTAACTTACTTATTAACAAACTTATTAACGTAATTATTAACTTACTTATTAAAGTACTTATTAACTTACTTATTAACTTACTTATTAACAAACTTATTAACGTACTTATTAACTTACTTATTAAAGTACTTATTAACTTACTTATTAACGTACTTATTAACGTTCTTATTAACTTACTTATTAACGTACTTATTAACGTACTTATTAACGTACTTATTAACGTACTTATTAACGTACTTATTAACATACTTATTAACTTACTTATTAACTTACTTATTAACGTACTTATTAACGTACTTATTAACTTACTTATTAACGTACTTATTAACGTACTTATTAACGTACTTATTAACGTACTTATTAACGTACTTATTAACGTACTTATTAACGTACTTATTAACGTACTTATTAACGTACTTATTAACGTACTTATTAACGTACTTATTAACGTACTTATTAACTTACTTATTAACGTACTTATTAACGTACTTATTAACTTACTTATTAATGTACTTATTAACTTACTTATTAACATACTTATTAACAAACTTATTAACTTACTTATTAACTTACTTATTAACTTACTTATTAACAAACTTATTAACATACTTATTAACTTACTTATTAACATACTTATTAACAAACTTATTAACTTACTTATTAACTTACTTATTAACTTACTTATTAACATACTTATTAACGTACTTATTAACATACTTATTAACGTACTTATTAACTTATTTATTAACGTACTTATTAACTTACTTATTAACGTACTTATTAACGTACTTATTAACTTACTTATTAATGTACTTATTAACTTACTTATTAACATACTTATTAACAAACTTATTAACTTACTTATTAACTTACTTATTAACAAACTTATTAACGTACTTATTAACTTACTTATTAACTTACTTATTAACTTACTTATTAACTTACTTATTAACAAACTTATTAACGTACTTATTAACTTACTTATTAAAGTACTTATTAACTTACTTATTAACGTACTTATTAACGTTCTTATTAACTTACTTATTAACGTACTTATTAACGTACTTATTAACGTACTTATTAACGTACTTATTAACGTACTTATTAACGTACTTATTAACATACTTATTAACTTACTTATTAACTTACTTATTAACGTACTTATTAACGTACTTATTAACTTACTTATTAACGTACTTATTAACGTACTTATTAACGTACTTATTAACGTACTTATTAACGTACTTATTAACGTACTTATTAACGTACTTATTAACGTACTTATTAACGTACTTATTAACGTACTTATTAACTTACTTATTAACGTACTTATTAACGTACTTATTAACTTACTTATTAATGTACTTATTAACTTACTTATTAACGTACTTATTAACGTACTTATTAACTTACTTATTAATGTACTTATTAACTTACTTATTAACATACTTATTAACTTACTTATTAACATACTTATTAACAAACTTATTAACTTACTTATTAACTTACTTATTAACTTACTTATTAACGTACTTATTAACGTACTTATTAACATACTTATTAACGTACTTATTAACTTATTTATTAACGTACTTATTAACTTACTTATTAACGTACTTATTAACGTACTTATTAACTTACTTATTAATGTACTTATTAACTTACTTATTAACATACTTATTAACATACTTATTAACAAACTTATTAACTTACTTATTAACTTACTTATTAACAAACTTATTAACATACTTATTAACTTACTTATTAACTTACTTATTAACTTACTTATTAACCTACTTATTAACCTACTTATTAACCTACTTATAATACAAATATTATCAAATATAAATTTTAAACTATCAAATAATAAGACTTTTTAATAAAATGCAAAAGAGTATAAATATGAAAATTAAATATACATATTTATAACTATATAGATTATTTTCAAATTTAATGTAATGAGCTAACTATGGTCTTTGTATATCCTTTATTTCTTCTAGATCCCAGCATATATGCGCTACCTGAGTCAATCCTAATACCAAACCATAACTAACACCCCTAACTAACACCCCTAACTAACACCCATAACTAACACCCCTAACTAACACCCCTAACTAACACCCCTAACTAACACCCTAACTAACACCCCTAACTAACACCTCTAACTCTATACTTCTGTACACTTCAGACTTCGATGGTGCGAGTTGTTATTTTACCCGGTAATGGTAATTGCGATGTAAATGAATGTTGCTGGTATCCTTGGTTGGCTCGTAAGCTGCGATCGCATCCCCGCGTCAGCGAAGTGCTCTTGCGGAATATGCCGGAACCATACAAGGTCAATGTAAATAAGACATCAATAAGGTAACCTATCCTGATCAAATAACCCTTTGGAATAATTTATTAATATATAATTTTGTATTCGAATCTGTAAAGAATATTCATCTAAATCAATCCGAGATTACAATAAATTATTTAATAATGTAACGTCTATTTATGTCTAATGATCGATTATACTTTCAAGAATGTTACTAATGACCATACGGACAACATCGAATGCCCACCGCGAACTTACCATCGACGCCCCTTCACGCCCTACCGCGCACACTAAATCCTTAACACCCCCTTCCGCCGCACGGTAGGCGACGAGGTCCGTCTGGTTGGCGTTCATGCGCGACGAACTTCGCTGCCACCGCGACACCCTAGTCGTGGGGCACAGCAGCGGCGCCGTTGCCGCCATGCGCTACTCCGAGACCACGCCCCTCGCCGCCTGCTTTCTCGTCGGCGCCTACGTCTCCGCTCTCGGCTGCCCGTTGGAACGCGCCGCCGGCTATTTCGACGGACCGTGGCTGTGGTCGGAGATGCTGCGCAACGTGCCCGCGTGGTACCAGTACGCCAGCGAGTCCGACCCCTTCCTGCCGATTGGCGAACAAGCCGAGGTTGCGAGTAAACTGTCCGCAACGGTAAGATGGGACGAGCAGGGTGGACACTACAACGAATGCGAAAGTCTGCCCGCTCTTCTCAAGGATATCGCGGCGTTTCTGGACACTACGAAACTCTAGTGTCCAGGCACGACGCATACAAATGCATTATCATCGCATTGTTCAAACGTTTTCTCTCTATTATTATTGTATACGTTGAGTATCCATTGAGTACGTACTACCCATAAGACTACAACTAGTCATATTACAATTACTTCAATGGAATCTTGGAGTACTTTCATATTTATCTTTCGTTGGATATTACCTCATTTTATTTTAAACTCGGCATTAATTGCGAATAAATTTCTACTAATAAATGAACGTTTAGTTGTATTTTAAATTTTATTAAAATTATGATATGTAGATTTTAACACAAAAACTCAAAAACTCTTTAACTCATTGCTCATAATCGTAGAAATAATAATAGAAATAATAACGCAAATAAGAAAGAAGCCAACAGTGAAGAGGTAAAAGACAATAGGCTTTGCCTGTACACATACTCGTATTAATATAAAAACACCGGAATAATTATGGATCACATTGATATAAAAGTACTTTATTAGTGGGATTAGCAGTGACACCTAGTGTGTGTGTGTGTGTGTGGCGGGGGGTGTGCGTGTAAATGTGTGCTTCTCTATGTATAGGTCGGCTAGGATCACGTAATTAAGTCAATATATGCATGTGTGTAGAAAACGATCTCATTGCAAAGGTCTAGGTAGCGTCGGAGCGCTGATGTGTTATTTGGTGACGTTGGCACATCACAAAGAGAACTTACGTTCACGGAATGACTCTTGGAAAGGGGGCGTGGCGGTGCCGTGAGTAGGCGGGGTACCGATGTGGTCGTCATGGTAACGTTTGATGACGTTTTTGCTGAGTTCGCGAGGTCTGGCGACGGTGGTTGAAGTTTTAGTAAGCGGCTTCGCGAGAGTTGCGTTGGAAGGTAGTGACGAGGTTAGAGAGAAGGAAGGTAACACACTTCGCGAGAGTTGCGTTGGAAGGTAGTGACGAGGTTAGAGAGAAGGTTAGAGAGAAGGAAGGCAACACACTTCGCGAGAGTTGCTTTGGAAGGTAGTGACGAGGTTAGATAGAAGGAAGGTAACACGCTGATGCGAGAGTTGCGTTGGAAGGTAGTGACGAGGTTAGAGAGAAGGAAGGCAACACACTTCGCGAGAGTTGCGTTGGAAGGTAGTGACGAGGTTAGAGAGAAGGAAGGCAACACATTTCGCGAGAGTTGCGTTGGAAGGTAGTGACGAGGTTAGAGAGAAGGAAGGCAACACACTTCGCGAGAGTTGCGTTGGAAGGTAGTGACGAGGTTAGAGAGAAGGAAGACAACACTATGATGCGAGAGTGATAGGGAAAGCGACAAGCTATATTTCTTACGATAAGCTTCACAATACGAATATGAATATGAATGTATTTAGATGCATTCAAGTTTAGATATGTTGCCTTCAGTATTAATAGTTTACATGAATGACAAAGTTTAATAGGACCCTTGTAATATATGTTACAGTATGTTAGTAGCATTACCCAGACATATAAGGCAGAATTTAAAATAATTCAATATTTGGCACTTAGAAAATATAATGAAGCATATTCTTATGTATATATATTTATATATATATATATATATATAGTTTGAATTTTAATTAGTTATTGTATTCAAAGAGAATTTTCCATTAAATATGATATTTATTTAAAAAATATATGCAATTCTATTATAATTATAATATGATACATTTTGTAAGTGGAATTGAACCTGTTCTTGTGAGATCGATCTCTCTTCTCTGCCATCTCTGTCCACTCATCTCCTTCCGGAGGAACCTCTCCCATTTCATCGTCATAACGATCATCCTGTAAGTAAATGAACGTATGTTACTTACCTTGTTAATTAGAATTCTATCTACTTTACAAATATCGTGTGAAACTAAAAGATTTCTAGAATAAACTCCAGTTAAATACTCAGCAATAAAGCTATATGCATCCCTATTAATTCAATAGCTTTATATACATATTTGTATATAAATTTGAAACATATATGTAGTAGATATATACATACATATACATACATAAACACACACACATATATATATATATATAGCAAAAATTATTTTAATATAACTCTATTTTATTTTCTTATTATATTATTGTATACATTAACCTCGACTTGAACAGATAGCTATTGTTATTTTAATAATATCCAAAAGTTATGCTATATTCACAGTTATATCTACTTTATTACGAAGTTGATTATAACCAGTCCCGCTTCGATAGCCTCGTCTTCTTCCTTCCTCCTCTTCTCGTCGGGCAAGATATGGTCGAGCCAGAACAACTCGCGTTGGGTGAACATATAGTCCATGGCTTTACGGATGAAACAGAGAACCAGTAGCTGACGTAGGGCGGGCATAGTATAAGGAAGGTAACTCTAGACAGTTATAGGGAGAACTTGTGAATTAGTGTTGGTATATGTAAGGACCA
>OZ038315.1:21418452-21499919 GCA_964035775.1 Osedax frankpressi | reverse complement strand
TAATGCACGCATTATATATATATATATATATATATATATAATATATATATTGTTAATCTACATATTGAGATATACGATGCACATTTCATATATTGGCTAACATGGTATTATAGTTATTATATATAATATTTAAAATGAATGTAAACATTGTTTCCTTTATAAAATAAAATATATTTATATAAGTATTACATAATATAAAAAATAGCTCAAATTCATTGTTACGATATTGTCATTGTCATTGTCTATGTTTATATTCACTGTCATTTATCTATGTATACGTCATTGTCACCACTATGTTCTGGAATAACTTGATATCAGTTACACAGCCGACACCATTCACGCATATGATAATAGTAACGTAATGTATAGCGGTGAAGTAACCCCTATAAGATAACCGATATCGTCAATAGCCATGCCGATAGTAGTGAATCAAGTGCTGGATTTGTGTTTATTTTACCGTTGTAAATGCTTGTGCCAGATGTGATATCATAACGTTTTCTATATGTTCATAGTATAACCGAAATGTAACAAACGCGTATTAACAATTTATATTAATTTGATTATTTATCGTAGTGTAGATGTTGACAGATTTATCTTTTTAACTAGAGCAATAAATTAATAATGAATGATGTAATATACGTATATGTAAACACGTATAACATATTGATAATGAAATATATATCAAAAACATCGTCAAACACCGCTGATTGGCTTCATCCCGACTCGAATGTTATTCTTTAATGTCGTATTGTTTTGTCTAGAGGGGAAGAGATAAAAGTGACGAATACCAGACTAGACATAGAGATACACGAAGAGCTTTGTTACCTCGAATACGTGCGAGCGATAACTCAGTGATACGTATCTGTAATTTCACGCCGTTGGAGATGCAATTGGGTTGTTACGCAACTTGTGTAGTCCGTCTGATATGTTTTAGGATGCCGTAACGACTGCAATACTATTGTATGCAGAACTACGTAAATAAGGATTATAAATTAGTCTACAGAATGTGCGATAACTGTAATCTCACCGTAATTTACAATTCAATTGTGAAGATTATATATTAACTCGTGGTAATGTATTTTATTCAATACAAAAGTATTGTTATAAAAGGTTGTCGGGTTAATCTAGTCATCAAGTTATATATGCACTGCTCTTCAGTTGAATAACCTGTATTCATTGTTATCTAATATATAACTGATGACAATATCAGATTGCAACTACTATAGTGTAGGCGTTGTATATATAGTAATAGTTATAAAATCGATTCGATTAAAACTTATTTATATACGCACGAGTCACGTGTCATAAGATATCAATGCTATGACATCAGGGCGTATGACGTACACACCGATTAAGAATTCAGTAACGATACTTACATTCCTATCGCAATCAATCTCATTCGAAATCTTTCTACATCTCAACACATTATACTGTGATTTACCATTATAATAATTATACTGGTGTGTGCGTCAATGCGTCAATGTTCTGCGTATAATTCTGACTGCCGATTATACAATCCCCATTGCTTAGTATCGTATGACGTATATCATATGTAGGCGACATATAATGTGCAGTGTATTCACGTACACGGCATACAATATACAATGTACACAATGTATTAGTATCGGACAGTGTACGATAAAATACTCTCATTGTTTGTGTACTATGTTTGTTTTATATTCATGCTGTGTTCACATATCGTGAGAGTTTCGCGATGTCGAGTGCATCAACTGAACTCTAGACATTTGAAATCACTCGAATATTATCGTATTTATAAAATCTAGTATATTCTAGTCTGGTGCAGAGATATGTTAACGGTAAATTGCTGTAATTTAAGAGACCTGGGCAGATTTCCCTTACCTGTGTGGATTTCCTAGAACTAATAGTTTTAATCTGGCCTAGAATATCCATAACCGGCCCACAGTGCAAACATCAGGCTATGATATAGATTATAAAGTTTAGAAGTATTCGTAAAAACCGACTATATAATAGATCACACATAATGTGTATATTATATTTAAATATTTATATATATATATAAATATATAATTATATATATATATATGTGTGTGTGTGAGTGTGTGAGTGTGTGAGCCTGTTATTTTCATATACAGCTTTATAATATTTAGGTGATTGTTGCTATATATCATTTTGATTATTAAACACGTTTACGAGCTCTTAATTAATATTATAATGGTAATGTGTTAATATAAATGTTACATAATACTTTATAATTGTATTACTATAGAAATTCATATTCATTATACATGTATTACTGCTTAATTTATGTTCACTTCTTACTACTTACTACACTACTACTATACTACTATCTACACTTCTTATACTACTTACAATACCAATATTGCTTACACTATGTATTCAACTTATTTGATTTACACTACTTAATGTAATTACACTACTTAATGTAACTACACTACTTAATGTAACTACACTACTTAATGTAACTACACTACTTAATGTAACTACACTATTTACACAACTTACATTATTACTATAGTTTCATTAATTATATTACGTATGTTACTTACCCTACTTATTCTACTTATATTACTTTATCTACTTACTCAACTTATACTACTAATATTAATTGCAATATTTACTCTACTTACACTACTTAATATCTTAAATTACTTATACTCCTTTCTCTATTTATTCTATTTAATCTTCATATTTTTCTTACAATATTTACATTTCTTACTTTATTTGCACTACTTACTCTAATTATATTAATTACACTACTTAATCTACTTAAACTACTATCTCTACTTATTCTACTAATATTACGTAAACTACTTACGCTACTGATACTCTTACAATACATATATACGTATACTACTTATACTACTTAAACTACTAGTACTCTAATTACATACTTACATTCAATTACTTTCATTACATAACTAAAGTAATTATACTAGTAGTATTAATATTCTCTATTAAAAAGTCAACCTCAAGCAACATACAAATCTGCAATATCAATATTGTAAATTAAATTATGAGTTATATAATATTTGATAATGATATTTGATATTAATAATTAATAATAATTTATTATTTTTATATGATTTATATACTAATATAATGTATATAATGTATATAATGTATATAATGTATATAATGTATATAATGTATATAATGTATATAATGTATATAATGTATATAATGTATATAATGTATATAATGTATATAATGTATATAATGTATATAATGTATATAATGTATATAATGTATATAATGTATATAATGTATATAATATATATAATGTATATAATGTATATAATGTATGTAATGTATAATATAATCCATTGTTATAGACAATATGTCATTGTAAATATGTAGTTATCTATATGATATGGTGCACGACAGATATGTTGGATATAGTTATTAGTTATTAAATATAGTGCTATTATTATTAACATAGTTTTAATTGAAGAGAGCCTATAGTCGTGACATGCAAGATCTATTACATAACACTTATAAACTATCGTCACTCGTGATTCTTTGTACTTGGATAGTGTAACCTATAGACGTAAGACATTAACAACCGATATCCAATTCCCTCGCGGATAATAACTGAAATATACCTAAAACTATAAGAAGATACCTAATGATGAAATTACGTATATAAATACGTTATTTATAAGGAATGTTCGCCTATACTCGTAACACATTACCGTTAGTGGTAGTATGGTGGTAATCATGATATAGGTGGAGATAGAGGTGAACTGGGTGGCACCACACTCTTGTCAATGGAGTGCTGGAAGTAGTATCGCTACCATCTAATAAGTGTATTGAGTATTCTAGAACTAATATACTATAAGCTTTTCTGTAGACATAGTCTATATATAGTCATTAATTGAATTATATTTACAATATAAATCTATACATCAAGTAATTCCTCGGAATTACGATTTCGTATAAATGGTTAGTGGTGTTCTTTGAATTTAATACATATGATATATATTACACACCGTTAAGATACGGCGTTAAGATATAACGATATCTTTATATTTATTATTAAGATCGCTTGTTGTGATTAGATTGTTTTAACAATAACATATTTTTGTCCAACCCAAACTGCTATATATATCATGATATATATTTTATGTTGAAATATATATATATATATATATATATATATATATATATATATATATATATATTGTTAAATATAAACCATGCATTGTAATTGATTATGATGCCTATCATTTCCTAGTTTCATCAATTCATGTACATTATATAGTGTACATTGTACACTGTACATTGTACACTGTATATTGTACACTGTACATTGAACACTGTACACTGTACATTGTATATTATACTCTGTACACTGTACAAGTATGATCGTCATATAATCGTATTACTTGAAAATATATGTGATCAAGTTAATCCCGATATCCGTTTTTCTCTAATAATAACTAATAATAACTACCTAACCACCTATAGGTATTACATATTATTATGTAACCTGTTACAAATGAATATAACTACCTATAACCCCACATTATTTTAAACGGGAATAGTAACGTTTTCTGAGTACGCATGCGTCCACTACATCGGATATTTGATCCGACATCGCACCGATCGCAAGGAATTTCTATTTTCAATTCTCTCCGATGGTTCCCTCGGGTAGTCCGTTGGTCAGAAGTTTTTGTGTGACGAAATTCCCGAGAATTCCTCTTTAAATAGTCACAAGCACGGGCGACACTCGGTCTATTTTTTGGTCGACCGTCGATCTCACACCAGGTGGAGTTACATCGTATCGTTTATAACGTATATACTTAAATTCGCTTTCACTGCTCATAATCTTTTTAATGGTGACGTTTTCTCTCTATCTGGTTAGATATGATAGGTTCTCGTGGTGGGGGTAACGCCGCGACAGTGACGTAACAGATACCAATATAGTCGTGACTCCGACTTCAGCGCGCCACGCGTAAGTAATGCGAAATATCGACGTGGCGGGCGAAACACGCGCGAGTGTTCGTCGAGTGGGCGTGGCGTGTGCGCGTGAGAATATTTGCGCAAAAAAAATCTAGAGTATTTAGAATGTTAACTTCCATATTACTTCCATATATCTTACAAATAAATATGAATTAAAGAACAAGTGTATACTATGCATATATCACATCGCGTACAACAAAACGTTCAACACAATAGTTATTGAAGGCGAATTAATAATATTACAATTGTATTAAAAAATGGTAATACCTGATTACTCGTACTACGCTAGAAATTCATTAACGGTATATATATATATATATATATATATATATATATATATATATATATATATATATATATTATATAAAGTTACATAGTACAGTATACCGATTAACCTATATAACAATAATATTAAGTATTATGTTATTATCTTCGATAGTTATAATATAAGATAAGATAGTATCTTCTTGCAATAAACATAACTAGGTACACCTGGGTATAATTACAAATTTCTAATCTTATATGAGAAGAAGATAGAACATTGATTTGCTATGTTAAAACGTGTATCTTTTATTGAATATTAAATGATGTTTATATGTATATATACGTACATACAATATTACAAACTTAACTCATATAGTATATAATGTATTGCATAATCATATAGTATATAATGTATAGCTAAATAACATTCCGTACTTTAATTAAATGTTAGTTTATAATAGGTTTAAGCTATACCAATATTAGCTCATTATATAATGATAAGCATAGTATTGAACAAATGTATAAACAAATAATTTGTATCTAAAAATAATAATCATAAAGTATATTATATTTTATTATTTTAGAAATATTTTGTTATTAATATCCGGTTGTGAAAAGTAATACTACTTATAATATATATATATATATATATATATATATATATTATTTTTTATTTCAGCATTATTTCATACATAATGTTAATCCATATAATTCTTATCTTACTTATTCAGATTATACAATCATATCCTTTATACATATTTATATTATGTATCACTTGTGTATTTAACTATAATTATATTTTATATTCATTACCAATTTAAAATTATTGTGTATGTATTAAAATATATTTAAATAAGTATATTCAAAAAAATATACAAATTTCCTAAACAATCTTTGATCAAATAATAACATGACATATATTTGATGATACAAGTTGATAATGATAATGAAAACAACAAACGTAACATTAATGAAGAAAATATAATATATATATAATTAAAAATATAAATAGTAATTAATAATATGTATTATAATATGTAACGTAATACGTATACAGTACATTTTATATAATGTGTAAAAGTAAGTATTTAATAGTAAAACAATATTTTGTGAATAATTTATAACCTACTTCTGATATATATTATCATTAGTTATTTTGTATAAATACATACACACACACACACACACACACACACACACACACACACACACACACACACACACACACACATACACACACACACACACACACACAAACACAAACCTTAATTATATTTATATATTTATAAATATATATATATTTGTATATGTCAATTAGAATTTTAAGTATATTATCTAATATATATCCTATATTTATAATATAATATATTTAACCTAATGTTTTTACAAATATGTCTTATTATGGATGCAGTAAAATATGTTATATAGAATATATATTATTTATAATAGAATATATCTAATAATATTACAAATGGTAGTTTATTGTCAGCATGAAATTTTAAATTTAAGTTGAGTTCTTTAATAATCATATTGATTAAATTAAATTCAATGTAAATCGATATAATAATATTTTAAAATGCTTTATATTGTTATCTATATTTAACATTATAATATAATACTAATATAATATTATATTTCTATAGAATTATTTGTTAACTGTATTGTATTTAAGAATATAATATTTAATATATTTATTTAAGAAAATGTAAATTCCATGGATATTACATTACTCAGCGTCACAGAATATCGACATACATACCCTTTGGTTTGGAGTCTGCCATGACGATGTCTTAGAAGAAACTGATGATTGTAGGTACAATCGTCGATATTTTGTGGTGTTCAACGATCCGACAAGGTCATATAATATTTGACGTCACTACCAATGAAACCACTCCTAACTTGCTAGCCAAAATCAACCGGATAGACAGTTGGTTCTTACAATCGCATCGCCATAAATAACTAGAAAAATAACGAAAGAGAGGCACATGTCTAGAGAGAGAGAGAGAGAGAGAGAGAGAGAGAGAGAGAGAGAGAGAGAGAGAGAGAGAGAGAGAGAGAGAGAGAGAGAGAGAGAGAGAGAGAGAGAGAGAGAGAGAGAGAGAGAGAGAGAGAGAGAGAGAGAGAGAGAGAGAGAGAGAGAGAGAGAGAGAGAGAGAGAGAGAGAGAGAGAGAGAGAGAGAGAGAGAGAGAGAGAGAGAGAGAGAGAGAGAGAGAGAGAGAGAGAGAGAGAGAGAGAGAGAGAGAGAGAGAGAGAGAGAGAGAGAGAGAGAGAGAGAGAGAGAGAGAGAGAGAGAGAGAGAGAGAGAGAGAGAGAGAGAGAGAGAAAGAGAGAGAGAGAGAAGATATTGATAGATATTAACCATTCATATCTCAGATGCTAATAGCTGATCTCGACCGTTTTAAAAGACAGAATTAAGTTGTACAGCTACTAAGTACATTATATTTAGCTCGTTTGATTAATTTGATATAAATATATTGTTGTCAAATATCAAATTATATCGACAACGTATATTTATAACTTCAGTAAATTTACTTATGTGTCATACAATATATATTGTAGTGATATTAGATGTAAAGTATATATTAATATTAGAATATATTAATACATCCATTACTCTTTCGATGTATAGTTATATAATGCATTGTAAATTTAATAACAATAGTATATATCATACATAGTATAATATTAATTATATTAATTAGTTATATTATATTAATAATATTATAGTAGACACATATGATAAATATCATATATAGGTACTAGAATATTATTAATTGACCTAATGCATATCAATAATTATGAATTGAATTGCTTTAGTTATTGGTTATTTGAATAGTATTATAGTAAATACAAGTCTAAAACAGCAAATTAATATGTACTTAATTAGATTAATTCAATTATTTATATATAAAATTTGAAATACATAATTCATATGATATTCCATAATTTGTAGTTTTCTAGATAATATATAGACGTTCAATCTCATATCGGAGTTCCTATATACGTAAATATCTAACTATAGAACATATATATATATATATATATATATATATATATATATATATATATATATGTATACGTTACAGTCTATAGTTTATGAATATAACTGTAACGAAATTATATCATTTTTAATTAATTCTAAACTAGATAATTAATTTAGTTACTAGTTATAAATATCTAATTGTAAACTAACATTAATATAGGATTATGTTATATAGAAATGATTAAATATAATTTTTATTACCACAAGAATAACGACTTGACTATTTTTAGAACAAACGAATAAAAATTTAATTACGACTTTTATTTTTTAATACTCGACAATCACTTTATATTGTTCAAACAATATTAATATAATATAATATAATATAACATAATAATATTTACCAGAATAATCATCATATAATAATGAGCTCATATATAGTTTGAATATTTTGCATATATTATTACACATAGTATTTGAATTTGAATTTAAATTTAAATATTATATTCTATACAATTAATCGTAATATTATAAATTATATTTAAAACTTTTTAGGCACGAAATCCTTTTAAGTTAACCATTACTTTTTGTAACATATGAAATGATTGTGTAAACATATTGTAATACTCAGATTATTGTCGTGTGTAAGGGTTACAATTAATTGGTTACCTAGTTTGACATATTTCGTATATTTGTGCATAGACTCTCAATTGTGAGTAACCAGGGGGGACGGGATTAAAGAATATGTGTCCAGGACATAAAAGGGAGGGTAGATATATAGTTTTTTTTTAGTAAATAGTATCAGTGGGATAGCCATCGCATTTTATTAAGCGTCGTAATCACAGACTACGCTGTATAATGATGTTTGAGCATATTTTATAGATATGATGCGATGTAATGATGCATAGCGTATATGTTATGACATATGTGTGAAATTATAGCTCATAATTCAAAATTGTTCTAATTGATATAAAGTGCTTCTTCTTTATTACAGGTTATTCAGATACAATGAATTGCAGCTAGATGAGATATATTGTAACTAACTCTGATATTGGTGAGTTTAATTAACTACTATGGAATACTAATATTAGAGTGTGGAATTTATAGTAGACTTTTGAAATATTCTAAATTTAAATTACTCGATTTTTACCGAAAACTTTCATAAAGATTTAAAGATTTCTAAATTTTCTAAATTCCTAATTTAAAAGTTGCGAATTCAAGCTGATGTACCATTTTTATCAAAAATCATAACAATATTTGTAACTTATTTTTTTATAACAAATACTATATTATTTGGAACACATTTCAACGAGCTCTTACATGTATTATTGATGTTATCATTGTTTATAACCGGATTTATACTATGAAGTGCAGTTTCCTTGTATTTTTCAGGAATATATTCATTCAACCAAATGTGTGCTTGTATACAGAATTCCAATTTGATATATATATATAGAACGTGTTAATACAATACTAGTGATATTACAATTAATGTAATATATATTATGTAATATATAATTAAATATTATTAACCTATTTGGTTAATTAAGTTTTACATTAAAAAATATTTAAATGAATATATATTTATTTAATTAAATATCTTTTTAATGTGTAGATATAATGAGATCATGCTTACTATATATATTAATATCTCAATTTAAGATTGGGTCCGAATATTAAATGTTTGTTATTATAATATTAATTGCATTATAGTATGATTAGATATAAATATAATTTGAGTAATAATTATAGTAAACATTACAAATAGGATATATATATATATATATATATATATATATATATATATATATATTTATCAAAAATAAATTGAATTAATTTCATAATATGTATATAATACAATATGTGATCTACAAGGATTATAAAGTTATATGTCTAGATACAAATATATATATATATATATATATATATATATATATAGAATTTTCTAATAAATATCATATGCACGAAATAATTTTGTTTCACAAATTATTCATATATCATTCTGACAAAAACTACCTAATAAAATTCTATTCCTGCCGCGTAATAAATCTATTACACCTTATCAATAACGTGACTATTATCACGAAATTTTCAATTTTATAATCAAAAATTTAAATAAGCGAAAAATTTAATTATAAAAGAAATTGTGAAATGAAAATAATTAAATTACCTTTATGGATTACGGAACATACAAATCATTCAAAAACACTTAGTAAGTTTCTTTAAAATTATGTACAATTATTTTATAATTTAAATATATTATTAACTTACACTTAAATCTAAAATAAAATAGTACAGTTTACTAACATTAAATTATTCAATACACAATTTAACTATAATAACAATAAGTTTATGCTTAGTATTATATATTTGATATAATGCTATGTAACTTTATATAAAATAATATATTTTTATTGTAATATATATTTTTTAATTAATAATCGAAAAATTTAATTGAACGTTATAAATATTACTGTATAACTATATATAATATATACATCTCTATATTATATTGCTTATAATTAACAATATTTTATATTTAATGCATTTTATTCAATTAATTTATTTTATAACTAATATATTCAAATAATTAAAATAAGGAGTGTTATCTATTTTTATTGATATGACTATTATGATTTATACCACATCCGATTTGATTATTTTGTAATTGCAATACAATTAATCTGTAAGATATTTAAGTAATATATGATAAATTATATAAGCATGCTGATACCAATACCAATATTACTATTTAAGTATAATGATAATAATTTGGCAATTACTTTGTAGATTTTAATTAAGATTTCTTAGTGCAGTATTCTAGTGATAAAGTCTAACGATCTTTGCAATAAATTATAAACTTCTTGATATTTTTATTGCTATTTAATTAGGTCATGGACTAAATGAACTATAAAAATATCTACTTGGGTAATGTACAATTATATAATTAATCAATATTAATAAATGTTATAATCTTAATATTATAATAATTTAAATTATAATTTAAATAAAATTTAAATTAATTGACTTACAAAATTACAACACTAATTTTGCATACGCTTATAACTAGTTATAATATCAATTTTAGTCAAGGATTTATTATATTTAAACATTATATTCAAGAAACCAGGGTATTGTATTTTAGGTGTACTGCATAACTAAAATTCAGTGGCATTGTTTCTTCATAATAACGTTAAAAGAGAATACATCATTGACTAAAATCGATTATTATAAATAAAGTATTAACTATACTTATCTTGCTAACATGACGATAAAATAAATAAATACGTTTAGATTAATTTATACTAGTCATTTAAATATACTAGATTTAAATATTATAGTATAATTATTTAACAATGGCGCACACAACCCTCAGGCTATTTATACATTTTCTTGTAGTTAACGTCAGCTGACTTGATATGATCATAATTACACTCACTTAGAAGAGCAATACCACTTAATCTTAGTTATTTAAAGTCAAGGATTTATTTAACATCTCAGAAGTATGTGCAAACAATTAAACCATCGTAAAACAATTTACAATCGGAACTTTATAAATAGTCGAGTTGCAATACCTACTAGACCATATAATGATCATTTTGATACACGTTGTTTGGTCTAATTAATGAATAAACACACGGAGCATTGTAAATGTGAGTTAGTTTATATAATAGTGGACACGTTAATGATGTGTGTAATAGGTGATGTTGTCAACTGCAATATTCCATTTAAATATATATTAATACCTTTTTAACTATATTTCTTATATATCATAATAATATTAATTATGATTTGAATTTATATGTTTATCATAACTATATATTATTTTATATCCATATAATGGATATGCAAATAATGGAAGTTGAAGATGATTAAAGAAATTGTGGATTTTTAATTTGGTAAAATAATATATTATATTTAGCTTCAATTAAAAGATAAAAATTTTAAAAGATAAAAAGTTAATTCATTTAAAAGTTAAAAACTATCTAAAGTTTATATAATAATTTAACATATATATTAAGCAAACAATAATAAAAATTACATTATTGGATATTCTAAACTGAGATTTAACTTAAAAGTAAGTATGTAATATTTATTAATTACCAATAGATTGCAAATTTCTAAAATGATTTTAGGAAATGTTATGATAAATTAAAGTTAAATAGATTTTGCATATGGTAAACAATAACTAGATTTAAACAAATATAATCGTTACTTACTTGTAACTAATTAAGCTCAGATATCATAATCAGTACATTTTTAAGACAATGGTATATTATATTTAATAAGTCAGATATATATAATTCAATATCGACACATTATAAATAGCAATTGAATATATTTTATAAAGCACATGTTATATAATTATTACATTACTAATAAAAAAGGTTTTTATTTGTAGACAAGTATTTAAAAGATAATCTAAAATAATAAATTTATTTAATTTAAGTAATAAATGATTATAATGAAAAAATTGGAATGTACATATAATTTATTAGTAAATCTATATACAATATTTAATACAATATGATACAAATATTAGATTATGTAATAGTACATTATTATGTAATAAGCGTCTAGAAACAATAATAATCGTAATATTTCTAATAATAACAATGCATACTCCTATAATTGTAATTCCAGCAATTTGCAAATTCGCTTTGAAACTAATTCTTTGTTTGATCTTACAGTCAATCTAAATACCTGATGTGAAAGAGTTATGTTATAAATGTTATATGTTTGGTATAATTAATAAATATTACACTTTCACGACTATAATATTAAATACTATATTATGAATTAATTAACTAAAATATTCATTTATTAAAATAAATATAAATATTGAATTCCTAATTGTTTAAAATGACCTCGGCTGGGTTGTTTGGCTCCAGCCGCAGCAAAACTCCAATTTGAGAGACTTTCGTGTAGATGATACCAGCGCATACGAAATTTAACGGATTCGGGTCCACTCCCGATAAAAGACTCAATCCAAACCCAAGCAACTTATGAAGGTAAAAATTACATGCAAAACAAAGATAAAACTATTGTTTCTGACTTGGTTCATTTAAAATCTCCGACATTCCGATAAAAACAAAGAATTATATGATACAAATAGCATTCTCGATAATAAATATTTATAAAAAGATTATTATTTATGAGATTTAATGAAATGTTACAGAAGAGTATCTCTTTTTTAATAAATCAATACTTATCAAACAATATGCATTATAAGAGTTAAAATGAGATAGACATGCCTTAGGCAGGAATGAGCCTACAATCACATATATATATATATAATGTACATTATATTATTAACGGTTATAATATGCAATACACTTACTCTGGTCTTCAGATTTTCAGTGTCCATCGTGTTTTTAGATTTCACAATTGCTTGACATTCTTGTTCGGGTCTAAATAATAATGAAGTAAAGAAAGTAAGAAAATCTTTTTTTAAAAATTAATATGTAAATAATAAGAAATAATTAAAATGACGATCAGAATCGATATACTGTAAATATAAAAACAAACGCTGCAAGTTGTTTCCATCGGTTGAAGTAGACATCCGATGGCATTTCGGTGGCTTCGAGGAATTTGCTGACCATGACGGGAAGGTTTACTGAGAACTTCTGAGTGGTACCCGAGTACCTGCAGTGTATGAACGTGAGCGATGGAAGATGTCCAGAATATAAATGAAAATGAATTTTATATGTGAAAATAATATAATTATGTATTATTAAATATAAAATAATTTTGAAATATAAACAATGATTATTATAGTTAACAAATATTATAAAAATATTATAATTAATAAGAATGATTATGACTAAAATAACATATTCACAAATCAATAGAATAGCATATTAAGTAATAAAAAAGGTTAATATTTCTAATGAGAATATTGACTACCAAAACCAACATGAATTGAATTCGAAGATTTGGAACTTCATCAAATTCATTCAAGCATTCAATGTTAATCATTTGTTGTTTCTGATCTCCGGCTGAAATTACTGCGTCAATATCTTTAGCTTGGATATTCAGTTGTGAGCAATCAGTTAAGTATTTAATAAAGAAGTCACGAGAGAACACTAATCTCTTATATAATTTGATATATGTATAAGGTATATGTTATACATATGTTATATACATGAAAACAATTAAACTAATACGTTGATTTCAATATACATTAAAAAGGATATGATTCAGCAACGCTGGATTACAATCAATTGAGGTTTTGAATTCGCTAAAAGAAACTTGTGTTTTATTTCCATAGAACAATGCAAGCCGCCCTAAATTCTGAAATTAATATCACATTGAAAGTGTAATTATCAATCACAAAATAAACATCAATAATTGGGATGGATTCAAATAAATAGATTAATTAAAAGTTATATAACCTTCCTATATTCTGCCTTCACACCAATTTGCAATAATTCACTCTCATATATCACTCCATTATTCTTACAAATAAATCTATATTAATGAATATTATACAATATATAATAATGTATTATTAATGGAATATTAGCATCATATTTTAATAAATATTAAATTTCTACCTTTTCAGATTCATTCGTCAATATTTTAATTTTGTTCTAAGATTATTTTCTAAATAATTTATTAGTGAATAATAATTAAATTACAACTGATTTTTTCGGTAAATGTCTAACTAATGTCTAACTAATGTCTAACTAATGTCTAACTAATGTCTAACTAATGTCTAACTAATGTCTAACTAATATCTAACTAATGTAGCCTCTAACTTGTTAAAGAAGTCAGTTACACCTGAGGTATCAATAAGGGATGCTGTTTTCGAGGGTCCGAACACATCCAACAGGATGTCGGAGTTGGTCTGCGGAGCCGTTGCCTCTTGGATGGCAGGAGTTGGTGAAGATAGGCCTAACAGGTCTACAGATGGGGCGGGGGCAACTAGTGATTCAGTCGGTTCTTCTGCCTGAGCCAGAAGGCTTTTCACCTGAAAATAGTCAAAGAGGATTGCCAGCAGTGCGTGAAGAGTAATTTGTATACATATCTGAATAGAATCCATAAAGAAATAGCTACGAAAAGTAATACCTTAGGTTTTAAATCAATTGTATTAGGGGAGGAGGTGCCCTCGAGTGGGGCAGGACCAGCTCCTGACTCCTTTAGCGATGATCTCATGCCTAAAGTAGATTATATGTATTAATTATTTTCAATTTCTTAAATTACTGTACAGATTGAAATAAGATAACGTTAATCTTGTTTAATATCTAATAATGGATAATTACTAGATATAATTCTATGTATAAAATCATAATGATAAATGACCTATATTTAATTACTAGAATAAAGAGGAAACCAGTTTGGGCGACAGCTCCATCTGGAGCCTTTTTCTTTAACTTTGCGAGAATTGAGGATTCGCGTTCAGCAAATGGCGGCATTTCTTCCAAAACTGTTGCCTGGTAAGATAGTTTAAGAATACAAATCATTTCTTAATAAATAACCACAGTAAAACTATTTAATCTAATTATAATAATTAGCTAAACACATTTTCTTATTAATTTATATTACATGTTTATTTTATATATTTAATTTAGTAATTTTAAAATATGGTAAATCTAAAATTATACAAGGATATTTATATGATGATTATTAATTTTATACATTTGACACTAAATTTCATTTATTTCATATTTTGTATTTAATTCAGCTGCGATTGAATTAATAATTTAAGGTATTATGGCACGTGAGAGAGTATCAAACTGTAGCTCTCCCATTATTAAACAATAACTATTCAACAGAGTATTATATTTGCTAGATAAAAACAACACGAACCAAAACGTCTGTGGAAGTTACTGAACTTAACTTCAAATATTCCATTGCTCTTTGCTGTAGCTCCACATCTGCATTTCTCAAATTATTATCATTTTTTAATATCTGATGGAATAATTATTCAAATTAATAAACTTAGATTCATAATTAAAACATAATAAGGTATTAATAAAATATTTTTTATTACATTAAATTAATAAAAAAGATTACTATATAAATAATATAATTTAATATAAAATTAGAAATTTAGGTTAAAATTGATTATAAAAGTTGTAAATTTCAAATACTTATTATTATTAATTATGTAAAAAGTTAATTTTATAATATTCTTGTTTTAAAAGATCATCGGATCACAATTTCAATTTTATTCAAGTAAATATAAAATAAAATTTTCATTACAAACTATTTGGATTTTTTCTTTGATTTCAGGGAATAGATTCATAAACTTAACATAAGTTGAAAGAAGGAGTTGTCGAGTGGCTATACAACATAAGTGATATTTACTGTGCAGAAGATCAAACTGTATTGTAGGGCTGCAAATATGAAGGATATAGTAAAGTTTTATAAGAATAAAATAGTAAATCAATATATTGATATCAATAATATAACTGATATCAATAATATAACTGATATCAATAATATAACTGATATCAATAATATAACTGATATCAATAATATAACTAATATCTTTATATTATTTATACCATTATATTATTTATATCTTTATATTATATATATCTTTATATTATCTATATCATTATATTATTTATACCATTATATTATTTATACCATTATATTATTTATATCTTTATATTATTTATACCTTTATATTATATATATCTTTATATTATTTATACCTTTATATTATTTATACCTTTATATTATTTAATTCTTTATATTATTTATACCATTATATTATTTATATCTTTATATTATTTATACCTTTCTATTATTTATATATTTCTATTATTTATATAATTTTATTATATATATCATTATATTATTTATACCTTTATATTATTTATATTTTTATATTATTTATATCATTATATTATATATATCTTTATATTATTTATATCTTTATATAATATATATCTTTATATTATTTATATCTTTATATTATATATATCTTTATATTATTTATAACTTTATATTATTTATATCTTTATATTATTTATACCTTTATATTATTTATATCTTTATATTATGTATACCTTTATATTATTTATATCTTTATATTATTTAAACAAATATAAAAAATGATGCTTATTACCAATATCTGTTCATTATAATAATAAAATGAACGCATATAATTTTATTTTATAAAAACCTTGATCTCGGATCTCCTGCAATTAAATTTCCAAATTCTCCTAAAATATAACCTCCAACTTTAACCATATTCTCATGACAGGCTGGAGCTTGAAGTGCCTGAATGATAAATGCAAGATGCACTATATCCACTTCTCGGTAATATTGTTATAGATAATATATATATATTTATATTGATAATAGTATATAATATGTAAATATTTCACCATTTAACTAATTATCTTTACATATTTAATGAGAAGATTGATCTAGTTTATGAATGACTCACCTCAAATACAGTTTTAGCTGCATATCCCTGGACATCATCTCTATTGATGACAATTTGGATAACACGATACCACACCTTAAAGAAATGATAGTTGATAATAATCATGTGATTACATTACATTGAAGTAATAGAAATAAAATAATAAATTATTATGATTTTAGTTCTAAGAATATCAGATAAATAAACCAGGCTCATAAAGTACCTATTTACTTTGAAACTAAGATTCTAAAAGTTATAAATAATAGACTAATAACCTCTTCGCTGACATAATCACCTGCAATTCTTATCAGATTCAAAATGGTGTCCACATACCAAGTGTAATCAACAGCATATTTCTCAGCTAATATTGCAACTTTCAAAACCTGAGTGAGTGTGTGAGTGAGTGAGTGAGTGTGTAAGTGAGTGTGTGAGTGAGTGTGTGTGTAAGTGAATGTGTGAGTGAGTGTGAGTGTGAGTGAGTGAGTATGTGAGTGAGTGTGTAAGTGTGTGAGAGAGTGAGTGAGTGAGTGAGTGTGTAAGTGTGTGAGTGAGTGTGTTTGTGAGTGAGTGAATGTGTGAGTGAGTGTGTTTGTGAGTGAGTGAGTGTGTGAGTGAGTGAGTGTGTGAGTGAGTGTGTATGTGTGTTATGTGAATGAGTGAGCGAGTGTGTGAGTGAGTGAGTGAGTGAGTGAGTGTGTGAGTGTGTGAGTGTGTGAGTGAGTGAGTGTGTGAGTGAGTGAGTGAGTGAGTGTGTGTGAGTGAGTGTGTGTGAGTGAGTGTGTGTGTGAGTGCGTGAGTGAGTGAGTGAGTGAGTGAGTGAGTGAGTGAGTGAGTGAGTGAGTGAGTGAGTGAGTGAGTGAGTAAGATATTCACCATTTCTTCTCGGATAGAGTAATCTGCTGTCTCCAAGTATGACAACATCTCCGATACAATCTCCTCGGCATTTGATCTATCGCACATCGCATATAATAAGTCTACGGCTCTCTGCCTTACACTGACGTCGCGTTCGGTCTGTGATATGAAAATATAAAGTCTGTCTGTTGATGTGACTTAAAAATAAGAGAAATGAGTTCTGGTTGGTAAATTTGTATTAGAAAATCGAAAGATTATAAATGATACATAACTGATATATAAAATTAAAAACTTTGTTGAAAGTTAGTAGTTTAATATTTTAAAAGTAGAAAAATTATTTAAAAAATAGTTTTCAAGAATGATTAAATAAAATATAGAATGTAAATATATCTCTATTGTTTATAAAGAGGCTGAAACAGAGAAGTTAGATAACTACTAGTTTATTATATTATCTACATATCTATTGTAGGTTTGTACCTTGAGTGAATTGATTACAGTTTCTTGATGTTTGGTGACAGCGGTATGAGAGAATTCAGAAGTAGCTAATAAACACATACTTTCTAAAGCTAAATACCTAATCAATAGATAATAGCGTAAATATAGTTTCAAAAATATAGATTTTAACAAAGAATGAAATTTTAAACATAAATTGTTATATTTATTATATAATATATGAAATGAATGCACATTAAAAATATTAAATATTAATATAGGGTTTGGATTTTATATTTTATCTGGCTAAGTTTAAAAATAATTATGTTTTGTTTTAAAAATAATTATGAATAAGAGTAAAGTATAAACCTAAGATTAGTTTCCCTATGTTGTAGGAACTGTCCAAGTTGATGGCAGGCCCTTACCAATAAGCTGGCATCGCAGTCCATGTGAATGATGAGATTTATAGCCTCAAATAGAACAGCATTTTTACTGTTAGGATGCTGTACCTGGTGTAGTGTAAGGGGTCGGTGAAGGACATGCGAAGGATAGGTAAGGACATATGATGTAAGGTAGATGAGATTATGGGGGAGTGAGGGATATTATGAAGTAAGGAAGAACATGTTAAGAGATAATCGGGCTGAGATGGGTAGGGGGAGTGTTGTAAGTGGGGATAAGGGTGAGTAGTAATAAATGGTTATGGAAAGGAATTATTGGTGGGAGAAAATAACACTAGAGATAGTAAACTTGTTTAAGTACGGGAAAGAATTAAGTTAGAGAAAGAATGTGGATGATGAAGTAACAGTTTGAATATGTTAAAAATAAATGATCTTGAATAATAAGTTTTAGAGCGAGAAGTTATGTAACAATCACAATAGAGATCATAACTCAATTCCAAGGAAACAGAAATTGCATCAACATATAATTAGAGCTCCTTCAGACACTGAATATCAATATATATCTATATTTATATCTATTTATATATATATATATATATATATAAATAGATATATATTAACATTCAGTGTATATATAACGATATAGCGAGAGATAAATAAAAAAATTGGATAAACAATTTTTTTCAATTATAAATATTTGTATAGAAAAATACATTTAATAAGAAAACAACTTCTCATGAAATTGTTGAACCTTTTTAGACTTGGGAGCTTCTTGAGCTTTGTTGAGGATGATGTAAAGGCATTCGGTGAGTCTTGTCCTAACTGTAGGATCCTCTGTAACAATAGATGTTAGCGTTAGTTACTTACGTAATATGTTATAGTTTACATAGCGATTACACAATTACATTGCATTCTAGGTAAGCAATACACCACTCACTATCTGACTATACCGTACGGTAAGAGTGTTCGAATGTAGTGACCTGGGGCAGGGTAGAACTGCAGAAGATGTAGTAGCTTGACTGACAACCAAGGAGCTGGTACAAAGTAATAGGTATAGTCTTGGAGGTCGGTATAAGGGGTGGTCACAATCTGTTGTACATGCATTAATAGTATATGTTAGGGCAGAGTTTCGTTTACATATTCACATAAATGGTAACAATGCATTAATTGTATAATTGTATAAATAAATAAACGGCTATTTTGCAATGTTTAATGAATATATAAAATACTCGGCTATAACTAACACCAGAGAGTCTAGAAACTGCCAAGGAGATACATCCTTTGTATTCATCTGGACTTCGTTTGGCCAGACACTCGATGAGACTGACAGCGGATGTTACTACTCCCTACGAAGATGTGTAAAATAAGGACCAAGGTAATTCGTGAAATGTAGAAAGGATTCGATTTATAAATCAAAATATTTTGTATTAATAAAATATTAGATATAAACAAATTAGTTTAAGATAATTTAGTGGTTCAATTGAGAATTGTGGGAAATTATATTTACAAAAATAGACTAAATAATAAAGTTACGGGGAGAATTAGTATTAGTTTATAAGTTATATAAATTTAAATCACTCCATCATTTAGAGAATAAGCACACACAATAAGGTCATAAAGGTCAAGAGGCAACCTACCATGTGCTGATCATTGAGCAAGTGGATCACCCTGGAGGCCCATTCACACATCGGTACCAAATCTGGGGATTTACGGACAAGTTTGAGAAGACAGAGGGCAGCACTTTGTTTTACAGAATCTATAACTTCACTGTAAATTATTGTTTGCATTATTCAGAGAGATGTTCACTTCACGAATGTTCACTTCACGAATGTTGGTATGTCGAAGATAAATGGCGATTAATCACGAAAAGTTGATAGGAATGTGTAGAGAAAAGTTTGGATTAGGGATTTGTGTAAGAATAAATAATTTCACAAAAAGTTGAGGGATTATTGTATGAAATAGGAATGGGTATTATATAATGATAATTATGATGATGTATATGAGAAATCGGGTTTAGGGAAGGTGGCAGTAATAAAGGAAGAACTCTATAATACTACTCAATGGCTCTAGATATGGTTTATGTGTAGTGAATAGATCATTACAGTCCTCTACACCATGACGATTAGGTATTTATTGAAATAACAATATTAATAAATAATATTAATAAGAAGGTAAATATTATAATAATAATAAATCTATATAGATGAATATTCTCTTATATATATTCGCTAATACATTATTACATCAATATGTCAGTGTTCATTATACCATTGTTATTATAATGACAATTAGTTATGTTCCATAACAACAGAAAATTTATAAATAATGTAATCCGTCGGATTTTCACCAGAAATAAATAATGATAACAAATAATGAATGTATTTAATGTTACACATCTTATAGCATATTAAAACTTCCAGGACATATCATCACTAGCTACACCTCACTACCGCCATTTTACATATAGCAACCTGGAGACGAGGAGTTTCGGGATATCAGAGCAGAAAGCCTCAGCCATCTCACGACTGCCAATGTTTGCAATACACTGCATCGCTAGTTGTACGTGTACGGGGTTCCTGGAGAGCAAATCATTCTGGGAGAGGTGTCGGAGTTAATAGGTTAGGAGTTAATAGGTTAGGAGGTAAAGGTTAGGAGGTAAAGGTTAGGAGGTAAAGGTTAGGAGGTAAAGGTTAGGAGGTAAAGGTTAGGAGGTAAAGGTTAGGAGGTAAAGGTTAGGAGGTAAAGGTTATCGATACGAACAATACTTATTCATACATTAATACAATATTTAGGTCAAAGTTCAATTTTTAAATTAAATTCTATGGTTCTCTTATTAATATTAAAATATTAATCCAATTAAATGGTTCATAAAATCAAGAACATATTGTCTTTACATATTGGACTAAACTTTTATAATTATAACTAAAAAGAATATATAAGATATATATCTCATACAGATACTAATAATAATTGTTTATATAAAATATTAAATAATAATACTTATTTTTCAATATCTAAGGCATACTTAAGGTTAATTAATTTAATAATACTTACGTAATTACTAAATATTAATTATATATAGAAATTACACTATATAGTAAATACTAGACAATATAGTCAATAAGTGTTATTTAATATAAAAAGTATATTGTTAACCTTTATTGATTGGATCACTAATTTCATCAAATCATTACTAGCACCTACCAACACAGATATAAATAAATAGCCCTGTGGTGTAGTATTGATCTTTTAATTGAATTGTATATTATATTTCTATGTTTACTTAATATAAGTGATTTGGTTAATAGATATTCAATAACAAAATAATATATGATCATATAATCTAGATAATTTACATATTTATTAATGGTATGCAATCCAAGAAATTACATTGGTAATAAATTATTTGAATTTTTAATAAAAACTAATATAATATTTATTTTAACATATTATATTAGTTACACCTGCATAATTTCTACAGTATTAACATTTTATAGTATATCTAAATTAATTTGAGATAATTATTGAAATTGTATCCAAACAAAACTGACAATCTGTTTCTCGGTGTACTTGTTTGAGCTGAGCAGATTGACAGCCTCCATGTGACCGAAATCAATATCGTGGCCGAGTAGGAAAATGAATAACAACTTACATACGTACTTCTTCTTTTGGTAGCCATCGAGGGCCTTGTCTCCTGTTATGCAATAGTAATGTATTATGTAATAGTGATGAAAGAGAGAGTTGAGAATATTTGTATAATTATTAAATAGAATTAATAAATGATTAATTATTCATATGATAAATGTCTAATTATTATTCCATATTTGCATATAAAATATAAATAAATGGCTATATCATAATATTACGCGACAGAGATTATTTTATATATAATATTTAATATTAAAACGGATTATTTTTAAGCAATAAATTCAACAATATTTATTTATATGAACATTTTAACATTCTTAAATTTTTTAAAATTTTTAAATAGAGTTATTTCAATAATTATCGATTAAATATAGATTTATAATGGATATATCTGTAGATTTCCTCAATTTTATATATATCTAAACAGATTATTTCTTACTTTAATATCTATTATATAATAAACAACATTATAAATTATTTTTGAATATCAAACGTTTAATTTTATTTAATTAATTGAAAAAAATATGTAGATTAAATCTATAGTACTTACTTATTTTAATTTTATTTACTATTTCGATAATAAAAACTCCAATTACTTGCCCCACATTTTTATATTGACTGAACTTATATGAACATTCGATACTTATATGTACATTCAAAAATATTTAATACTTATTGTAATATCTTACTTAATTTAATGAATCCACCCATAA
Source organism: Osedax frankpressi (assembly GCA_964035775.1). Lineage (NCBI taxonomy): Eukaryota > Metazoa > Annelida > Polychaeta > Sabellida > Siboglinidae > Osedax > Osedax frankpressi. Next base: position 21,476,278 of record OZ038315.1, on the reverse strand, counting down.
TAAAGTACCTTTGAATTTAGATCTGATATTTGCGAGTTCTTTATTTACTCTTTTTATTTCTGCTTCTTTACTTTTACAGTTCCTGATATCAGAAATAAAAACAGCCAATCCTCTCATTCCATCACCTTTACTTGCAGGCATTGTGAATGGACTGTCTAAAACATAGATTTATTACAGAGTTTAAATTTATAAAATATAAATTAAATTTTATTAATTATATTCTATATTTCAGTTATATAATAATAACATATAATGCATATAATATATATTTATAAAGGTAAAAATAGATAATAAAACAAATATATATATATCGTTACGTATATATATATATATATTATTACGTTATATCATATATAACGTAAAAAATTAGTCAAACATTTCTGATTTCTTTTATTTATAAACTGTTAACTAATTAATTAATACTACCTGTAATAAAGTGATGCAAATTATTTGAGATTAATTTAGAAAAATAACCAAAAATTATTTAATTTGATTATTATCTTATTATTATAATATTAATAGTGATATTTAACTTGTTATAAATTATATCTAGACACAATCAGTTATATTATTTTGTACTATCAGATCAAATGATAATACCAATGTCGAGCTACTAGATTATATTTATTATACACTAACTATATATATATAATATTTGAAAACAAATAATAATTAATATAATGAAAAAATAACAATGATACCGTAGAAAGATAATTTAATGTATCCACTAATAGTATGTCAGTTAGCATGGTTAAATTGAAATAGAAGTTTTAAATTACTATTTGACAAAATTTGTATACCTTAGTGAGTAAGTTTTAGGATGTGTGGTAGTTTAAACAATACAATTAATGATTTGTCTGTCAATAATTAAAATACAATAGCCCTAAATAATAATCTAATATCAAAATTATAGTAAATTCAAGTTGTATATTGTTAATTTTACCTATTGTTTATATATCATATATATATATACATTTTATATAAATAATACCCAGGATATTGGGTAATACCAAAGACCTTGGGTAATACTGTAACTATTATATATACTAAATATTATAAAAATAGTATTTACTAAGTAATATTTAAATAAGTATGAAAATATGAAATCAAGAATTGGTTATTCATAATTAAATTATAAATTTTATAATAAATGTAGTAGTTAAAATATATAGTATATAGTAGCACGAATTAAAATATATACCTACTTTACGTATACACTTTGTATTAATTAAATAAAACATGCATAATATACAAACTAATATATTGGAAATAATATAAACATTTAATAATAAGTCAAAATAAAGAAATAAACAATTTGAACGACTCAAATTTTGAGACTGGAAATAAATCATAGTTAATTTATAATGTATTAATATGTAATAGTTATTATGCGCATATAGGATTATTTGATATTAAATATATTACTTGATTAAATGAATACAATTTAATTATATATAATATATATGTATACAATAATACATACTTAATTATATTTAGAAATAGATAATCTATAAAAATTGATTTCCTTTAAATTTTCGTAGGCGTTCCCAGATAACAAGAATTATAATCTATGCAAATGAAAAATCATTCATAGATTTCACTCATAAATCTTTTATCTATTTAAATTTTATAAAAATTATTTCCTTGCCAATTTAAGATTATATACCGTTTTTAATTATAATAGATATAAATAACTGTAACAAAGTTATGCACTAAATATTTAATTAAATAGATGATAGAATATATAGATGATAAAATGTCAAAACATATTACATACGACTAGGAAATTGGTGTATAGTGACAGCTAAGATTACTTTGTAATCTTGGATTATATAGTAAAATATACTATTAGTTTTGGTAATTTCTAGATAGTGATTTTATAAAAGTAAATTAAATATTCGGGAATATTAATGTGTCTCTACGAATGATAACATATGTTTAGACATGTCTATTAATCTATGTTATTGATCAACGATTTGCGACGTACGGTGGGAACCAGTTAAGTACTTAACTCACGCTCGTATGTGAGTACGGGAAATAATTACATATATGGCTTAGAGAACTGAGATCGATGAGAATAAGTATAGGTTATATATATATATATATATATATATATATATATATATATGTATATATATAAATATATATATATATATATATATATATATATCCCTAGTCATGGAGATGTACAACATTAGTTCTAGTATTTTTTCAAAATGTAACAATTATGTATAAATCATTGATTACTAAAAATAAATGATATTATCAACTTTTTTTTGACACAATTGAAACTAGGTTTGATATGAATTAAGAATGTTTTGCATGAAGTAAGTTAATAGAGATATGATCATGTATAACTGAGTTTTAAGACTGTTATGTACTTAGTAATATATTATTACATTACTTATTATTAATTTTGTAATTATATGTTTATTTGGAAGGAGGGGCATGGATTGAATGGTGTGAATGTTGGTTTAGTAATTGTTAATAAAATATGTCTGATTGTATCAGAAATATTAAAATACTTGAAAAGCGAATCGAAGAATAGGTTAGTTTGACTTTATGAGTAGATTAATTTAATGAGTAGTTTATTGCAGTTATAATTGTTGATTTAAACTTATCTTTTATATATTTAAATTTATAATGGGTTACATTTTTAATATTTTATATCCTCCATCAAGTTGTTGAAAATATATTTAAATTTCAATTGTCATATATGATACTCTTGTTACAGTTAATTTCATATATGTTATAAAATTTAATATCATGATAATACTCACATATTAAATCAAATACCAATATTTGAAAGAATAAAATTCAAGAAAGTAATTATAAAAACAAACATTTTTTTTGAAGTATTTTCATAATTGGTAATATTTTTGAGATATAAATATTTAACGCAAATTACGTAACTTAAATACAGTGTACTAACTATGACACATACATATATATATATATATATATTATACAATGTAAGATATATATATATATATATATATTACGAATATGTTAGTTTGATTTCATTACCATATTAAATTAGGTGATAGAAATAATAATTAGAAAAGTTGTTACAAAAACATTTATTTAAATAGATCAAGTTTTACAAATTTTCAATATAGTAAATAAATAATTCTATAAAAAATTTATGATTTTGATAGGATATAATATAATTACCGACTTTTAAGAAATACATAGTTTCCCATATTAATATTACTATATACTTCTTGTTGAAACGTATTAATTAATAAAACAATATATTTTCTTTTATATAAATTATATTTATTTGATTGAATTATCAACTATTTTAAGTATTATTTTAGACTATAAAGTACAAAATATCACTGATAAAATATACTAGGCATTATCATATATACATCTTGGTTCTTTTGATTTACGTATATAGTAATAATTGGTAGCTTATTACAACTGATTAATCAATAAAAGTATTATTTTTTAGGTTTGATAAAATATATATATCTAAAGATTTTCATTTTATCTTTAGGCAAAATATAATAAGTTTTTACATAATTTGTAATATAAAATATGCTAAATTGATATAAAAACTTCAGAATATAGTTTTTTATTTTTATTATTCATATTTTTAAACTATAGTCAACTAAGATTACAAAATTACAAATTGAGAGAAGAAAGTATGTATAATGTATATATATATATACATGTATATTGTAATATACAATATAATGAACAAAATAAATGTGAACACCTAGAAATGCTCAATCACTGAATAAATAAAGGTTCGCAATTTACATTTCTATCGTTTGTTCAATGTTTGCGATGATCTCTATTCCATCTTGCTGCACTATGGCCTGATTATCGATCAACTCGACTAGCACCTGTTGTTCGGAGTGCTGGATTCGCTGAACCTCGCCGATTGATTCGCCTACGATCTGCATGACGTCGTCGACCTGTTCCTGGTGCCCTCGGTACTGCTGCGAATGCTGCAAGTGTTGCTGTATGTGTGGTCGGGGTTGCTGTTGTTGCTGTATGTGTTGTTGACCCTCTATACCCTGGTCCATATACTGTACGGCCGCTTCGGCCTCCCGATGTTGTTGCACAGTGCTGGCATCCTCTTGCGCCAATTGTTGTTGGATCAAGTTGGACGAGGACTCAACTTCGTGCTCACTTCTCAGCACTTCTGCTACCACGGATGCCTCGGAACCTATAGACGTCAGATTAGTGGCAATCAATGTAGCCGTCTGTGGGATAGAGAATTAATAAGCTCGTTAGTGCAATGTTAATATTAATAATCGGGTGGTAAAATACCAAATTATGTTAGATATCATTAATTTAAATATTAATAGAAGAGACAATAATAATAAACTAATAACATTAAATAATTAATAAAATTCAACAATGATAAAATTAAAACTTCAAATTTAACTGTTTATGAATTTAATAAATACTTTTAAAATTTATTAATAATTCAAAAAGTGTCGTAGCTCATATTGAGATCATAAGTATTGAGATTTTTGATAAAATATTAATTTTTTAAACTTGAAACTAAATTAAAATTTAGTTTTAATCAAAGTAAATGTTAATCTACTACCAAATACTTACCAAATCATTATCCAAAGCAATTTGCGGAGAGTTTGTAATTAATTGAATAATATTGTTGCCCTGAGAGATGAGGTTATCCATTATATAAATGTAATATCGGGAGGGAGTGGTGGACAGTAAAGTTGGATGATGAAGGGAGGAAGAAAGAAGTGAGGAGGTAAGATTGAGGTAAAAAGAGGGAGGAAGGAAGAAGTTAGGTAGTAATAGGTAGGAAGAAAGTAGTGAGGTAGTAAGATTGAGGTAGTAAGAGGGAGGTAGTAAGAAGAGAAGTAGTAAGAGGGAGGTAATAAGATGGAGGAAGGAAGGAAGGAAGAAGAGAAGTAGTAAGAGGGAGGTAGTGAGTAGGAAAATGAAAGGAAGAAGGGACATGTATGATCGACGGACGTAACCTGTTTCAAAGGCACATCTGGCAAGTAGTCTCTAGGTCTGGGCGTGGTCACGTTTAATGGTGAGTCTGTGGTGGTCAGTACTTCGGGGTGAGCTGTACGTCTGTGGTACTTCAAAGAGGCAGTCTGTAGAGTGAGGTTTGAATTTAGATTATAATCTACACCATTGGCAGTTATAATGGCAGTTATATTTAGATTTAATTAAAAACATAAATAAATATTGTTATTGTCCCAGACACTTGGAAGTTATGCTATATGAACTTTAGAAGTAAATAACTTAATTAGGTATATTGTAGAGTATTAATTAGGTATATTGTAGAGTATTAATTAGGTATATTGTAGAGTATAAATTAGGTATATTGTAGAGTATTAACTAGTTATATAGTAGAGTATTAATTAGGTATATTGTATAGTATTAACAAGTTATATTGTAGAGTATTAATTAGGTATATTGTAGAGTATTAATTAGTTATATTGTAGAGTATTAACTATTTATATTGTAGAGTATTAATTAGTTATATTGTAGAGTATTAATTAGGTATATTGTAAAGTATTAACTATTTATATTGTAAAGTATTAATTAGGTATATTGTAGAGTATAAATTAGGTATATCGTAGAGTATGAATTAGGTATATTGTAGAGTATTAACTAGTTATGTTGTAGAGTATTAATTAGGTATATTGTAAAGTATTAATTAGGTATATTTTAGTTTACTCAATCTAAACAAATTAGAGTCGAGTCTAAGCACTTTCCTACTTAATATGCTGTTAATAAATTTGAAACTCCCATACTCCTTTATATTTACTTATTACATCATACAATAGAAATTAGGAAACTTGGAATTTCTGAACGCAATAATTTTTGTAAGTTAATACGAGTGATAATTAGTGATCTCTTATTATTATATTATCTCATTGTTAAACAAAACAATTTTATAGTATTAGTACTCAGTAATCAGCACATAGATAATATGAACCCAATCTACTATACCCTGCCTACACACGGTTATAAGCCCCACCCTACACCTACCCGATTATAAGCCCTATTCTACAACATAATCCCTACCCTATTCCCACACTAATCTAAGTCTTTGCGCAAACCTACCCTACTCTACATCTACCGTAAACCTACCCTACTCGAAGACCTACCGACTCTAAGATCTACCGACTCTAAGACCTACCAAGACCTACCTGGTTATAAGCTCGGCCGCAGATCTCACAAGTAAAAGGTTTCTCTCCCGTGTGTGTCATGTGGTGGCGTTCCAAGTGGTGAAGTCTGGCGAATCTCTTCTCGCACACCGAACACCCGTACTTCTTGATACCATTGTGAGTTAGCTGGTGAACGGCTAGGTGGGCGGACATCTGGTGGGTGCGGAGTTATTGACGAGATCACAGAGGGGATAAGTGAGAAAAAAGTGACATATTAGGATAGGGATTAAGGTAGTGATAGGGTACGGAGTAAGGGAGGGGTTTATGTTGGTAGTGGCGGGATGGGGATTGAGATACTTAAGGAGGAAGTAGAGTAGAGTAAATAGTAGGATAAGAGTCGTTGGCTCGACGAGGTGAAACTAAAATGAATGCCAAACATCAACACTGAAATTAGTTTAAACTCTTTCATTAAAGTTAGCATTTTTACCTTGAACTTTGAACCACAAGTAGCGCAAGCAAAAGGCCTCTCTCCTGTGTGAACCCTTTGATGTTGTCTCAAAACATCGGGAGAGGTGTACATCTTCTGGCATATGTCGCACTGCGAGGAGAGGTCAAGGGTCAAATGGGTACGTCTCGTCGTATATGTAGTATGAAATGCGGGATCAAAGGTTAAAATATATTAAGAAGTAATAATTCATAATTGCGGAATAAGAGATTTCGTAAGCAAGATCAATATGAAAATAAAGAAGATATTTAAAAGAGATAGATGACCACAAAAGAATAAGATCTAAAGAATATGAATAAATCACCTTATAGTTCCTTTCGCCAGTGTGGGTCCTGTAGTGGGAGTCTAGGTGGTGAGATCTGGAGAAGGCCCTTCCACAGAACTTGCAAATGAATCTAAACAAATAAAGGATACGTGTCTAGTACAAAGGTAGTGAAATACACACTTGTATTTAGTTGTACAGTGGATGATATGTGTCATAAGTGTTATACGTGTCATAAGTGTTATAAGTGTCATACGTGGCATAAGTGTCATAAGTGTCATAAGTGGCATAAGTGGCATAAGTGTCATAAGTTATGCGAGTTATTATAATTACGCAACATATAATCAATTGTATGGGTGCCGTTGGACCCATACATTCAACAACTACAGGTACATATCTAGTGCAGATCTAGGCGTGTACTGACCTCCTGACGCCGGTGTGTATGAGCATGTGAGCGGTCAGCACAGACTTCTGGGTAAAAGATCGTTTGCAAACATAGCACTCGTAAGGTCTGTTGCCGGTGTGGGACCTTTCGTGGGCGGCGGCATGAGATCGAGTGGCAAATCGACGGGAACAGTACCTGGGGGTGGCGTGAAGGGAAGGGAGGGGTGAGGAGCGTGGGGAGGAGGGATAACCAAACGAGGTGGTACTAAATTTATGTGATTACAAAAAATCTATACTTTAATTTATTATAAAAAATAGATATTTTGGTGGAGTTATTGAATTCTTACGTAACACGAGTATCCTCTAACCTACAACCCTCTGGCTTGGGTCCCGTAGAGTGGATCAGTTTGATATGACTTTCTAGTTTAATTGAACTCAGGAACCTATTTGAAGTATTGATCAAAATCTAGAGGATTGATATCTATTGTAATCAATAAAATTAGTTTTCTAAGTACATAATCTATATAAGTACTTTAGGATTGTAAGTACATTAGTCCTAAGTAAATTAACAGTATAAGTACATTGGAATGCTAAGTACATTAGTAATATAAGTATATTAGCAATATAAGTACATTACAAATAAATTAATTTCTACTAATGAACATTTAAATTTTGATTTTCGCATCTGAAACCTCTTCAACCAGAACCTCTACCATTCTGATTCTCTACCATTATATACCACCTGATACTTATACCACCCTACTCATCCCCATATTGGCACCATACCTTCCAGAACATCTACTACTTAATGATCACCATCTCACTATTTACATCTGAACGATGATCTCCTTCCTTATTCCATGGCTGAACAATAATTCTCTTATTCCAATCCTCTCCTCTACCCCCTCTACCCCCCTATACCCACGTCTATCTCTTATACCCACCCAAACCCACCACTTTCCCTCCCAACACCTGCCCCACTAACTTGCGAGGGCACTTATCACAGGTCATCACGGTGACATTGTCTCCAGGGGTTGGGTGTTCAGTGAGGACGTGTTTTTGTAGGCCCAATGCAAACCTATACACCTTGTCGCAGAATGTACATGGGTACTGGGAGTGGGTGGTGCTTGGCTTAATGGTGACTTCTGGGTGTTGTTCTTCTCTATGTTTCATCAGCGTCGAGACATTGGGGAAACTGCATATGAGAGGCGGGGTAATGGGATGGGCTTAATAAGGTTTGGAAGATGTGTAGGGTGTTACATCAGCTGGTTACTCTTCTATATTCATGGGAGTGGCTAGTCATGTTATAAGAGGCTAAGTGGGAGTGGCTAGTCATGTTATAAGATGCTAAGTGGGAGTGGCTAGACTTTATATCAGATGCTAAGTGGGAATGGCTAGACATGATATCACATGCTAAGTGGGAATGGCTAGACTTGATATCAGATGCTAAGTGGGAGTGGCTAGACTTGATATCAGATTCTAAGTGGGAGTGGCTAGACTTGATATCACATGCTAAGTGGGAGTGGCTAGACTTAGTATCAGATGCTAAGTGGGAATGGCTAGACATGATATCACATGCTAAGTGGGAATGGCTAGACTTGATATCAGATTCTAAGTGGGAGTGGTTAGACATGGTATCACATGCTAAGTGGGAGTGGCTAGACTTGGTATCACATGCTAAGTGGGAGTGGCTAGACTTGGTATCAGATGCTAAGTGGGAGTGGCTAGACTTGGTATCAGATGCTAAGTGGGAGTGGCTAGACTTGGTATCACATGCTAAGTGGGAGTGGCTAGACATGATATCAGATGCTAAGTGGGAGTGGTTAGTCATGTTATAAGAGGGTAAGTGGGAGTGGCTAGACTTGATATCAGATGCTAAATGGGAGTGGCTAGACTTGGTATCAGATGCTAAGTGGGAGTGGCTAGACTTGATATCAGATGCTAAGTGGGAGTGGCTAGTCATGTTATAAGAGGGTAAGTGGGAGTGGCTAGACTTGATATCAGATGCTAAATGGGAGGGGCTAGACTAACGTAATATCACACGACCGACAGCGATACCTCTTCATAAGGTTCTCGTGAACGCTCTCCGACCTCATGACCCCCGTCTCTATGGTCTCGATGACATCGTGCTCCCTGGGCAACACCACAATATCCTGTTCGCCGGCGTCCCCGGACCCGATACCGTCCATGGGTCCTCCCCGGGGCGCCGTGTGGTGGTCAGGGTATTCGAAGGTTTTACCGGAGTGCTGGTGTTGGTGTTGTTGGTGTTGTTGTTGTTGTTGGTGTTGTTGTTGTTGGTGTTGTTGTTGTTGGTGTTGTTGTTGTTGTTGGTGGTGTTGGTGTTGCTGTAGTTGATCCGAGGCATGCACTTCTCGCGTTTGAACGGGTTTCGCCATGACGGGGTTGCCCCGTTCGTCTTCCCCGATGATGTAGCGTTCGACCTCGTCCTCGTGGTGCGAGGGCAGCATCTGCAGTCCTGGCAGCGAAGTCGCGTCCAGCATGGCGTTGTGAACGCCGAGCGGCGGTTTCACTTCCTGGTCGTAGTGTAGGGGGCGCTGGAGGCCTTGCATCGCGGCTCCGGAGGAAGCGGAGACGGAGATGCCGATGGCGCTGGCATCCGTCGTACTATATTCGTAGTCTACCTCTTCTTTAATCGACTGAGGGAAATCGGGAGCAGTTGATAAATGAACGTCATTGAAAACAAGTTTGTTTCGTTTGTAATAATTGTTTAACGATCCGATTACTTTGATCGGTTACATAATCGTACACGATAGATTTGTTATAGATAATTAATAAATTAGTGGATTGAGAAATTTGTCTAGAAATATTTAAAATATGGTTGGAAAAATGTACAAGTTTAGTATTTCATTTAAAATAATAAATAATATGAAATGCCAAAATAATGATAGTTAAATATACATCTGTGTCTAATACAAGTTTATATTAGAAATTCTATTCCTTATAAGATATTTAATACATATTCAGATACAATATAAGATATTTAATACATATTAAGATACAATATAAGATATTTAATACATATTAAGATACAATATAAGATATTTAATACATATTAAGATACAATATAATATATTTAATACATATTCAGATACAATATAAGATATTTAATACATATTCAGATACAATATAAGACCTTGTCATTTGTAATATCAAGTAGCACTAACTGGAATATACACCTTGTCTCTACCAGAGTCTTTCTCGTGCATACAGGACATGTGACGTCTGAGAGATGAGGCAATGTTGAAAACCCTCTCACACCCTTCCACGGGGCAAATATGGGGGTCTGTAATATAGGTGGGAACGAATGAGAGTTATGTATGGTAGAAACGGGTGAATTTGGCGTAGGTAGGAGATTGTAGAAGTAAGTAGGTAGAGAAAAGCAAAAGTAACTTTGCGTCAAATAATGTATTATAAATTATTAGCTGAATAATACAATATATAATTAAACTATTGTGATCATCTTGAGTACCTTCTATCAACATGATATATAATATATCTATTAACAAATAATAAGTGATGTTATTGTCTGTACTTATAATAAAGATTAAATTTTATAGAAACTTAAATATTGTATCTTTAATTTCGGTGTCTAATTTCTAATATTCTTAAAATCACTTTCTAGTAAATATTTAGAATTGATGGCTGTTTTGCATATAGTGTCATATAGTGTCATATAGTGTCATATTGTGTCATATAGTGTCATATAGTGTCATATAGTGTCATATAGTGTCAATGTACATATGCATAGACTACTCACCTGGTTTATTCAATCCCTGGTGTTTCCTAAGGTGAACCTGCAGTCCATGTAATGTGTTGAATGATCTAATGCAGTCTGTATCGCTGCACTTGAACGGCAAATTTAAACTTTCCACATTCTCCTGCGCGATACAAAATATTAATTATTAATTACATAGCGGTTTCACTACTGTTGCAGTTATCTTGTCAGTAAATAGAACAGATGAGATGCAATTATTATAATTCAGTTTTAGTAAATAAAAGTTGAATATCGTTGAATGAAAAGAATATCATTTCAATTTCTTTATTGAACAAAACCTTGGTGCAATTACATCCTAGAAATGCTTACCTTGGGTTTTTTGACTTCTGTGGCAGATAGGTTGGTATACATCCCTGTTAGAAAGTATTAGAAGATATTAACTACATTCTTTAATAACAAATTAGATACTTATATTGCCGTATACTTAAACTATATTACACTTATAATATCTTATACATATATTATACTTATACTATCATATACTTATACTTAAACTATTCCTAATTTGAAACTTTAGCAGCCATAATACAAAATCCCACGTCTAAGAATATAAGGATATAATATTAAGTAAAATAAACAGGTGATGCAATACTATGATGCAACACTAGATTACTTGCCTTGCATTCCATTATTTGTAGGGAAGCTATCCATTGAGTCTTCATTAATATCGTCCAGTCTCCTTTTCGCCACCAGGGGTTCATCATCGGAGTCTAGGGAATAATGTATTATATATTCTTAAAGGTAACTAAATCTGATAAATAAATGGGTTTAAAATAATAGATTTCCATAATATAATTAGTTAGCAAAGTTTAATTCAAAGTCTAACACCATATTGAGTTTAGTTGCAAGAGTTTATCTATTATGCTGCAATGATTGTTCAATTATTTAATGTAATATGGCTGTTAACAATAATGTTAATCTGTGAGCTTTAAATATAAATGTGCATTGTTTGATTGACAAGTATTATAACCAAGGATAGTAACAATGTAATTACAACAATTGTTGATCAGTTATCTATTCGAGGCCTATAAGTATCTAGATAACTCAATACAATACATATACTCAATACAATACATATACTCAATACAATACATATACTCAATACAATACATATACTCAATACAATACATATACTCAATAACAATACATATACTCAATACAATACATATACTCAATACAATACATATACTCAATAACAATAGATGTTGAATTCCATCACCCCGATGACAAACGATCATGCCAGCTGCACAAAAAAACCCCGAATGCGACACAAGACCTACTCACCAGCCCCATATAATAGCCCCATGCGTAGGGCTCGTATTGCAGCTCCATGACAACTAGATACTGACACTCGTCGATGAGATCTCTGTTCTTACGATCCAGCTTCATCTTATCCAGAATGTTTTTGCAAGCCATGACCAGTCGGCCAATCTCCAGGTGACGTCCAATTTCCATGAGTTCAAATAACACGTTGATGTCTGGTGGGCGGCGGGTTGAATGGATTTGTATGTTGTCGGGAGGGAGATGGAGAGCTAGTGGTGAAGTAACTGATATAGACGAGGGAATGATTACAATAGAGAATGCATATGTCAGAGCGGGAAAGGGAGCGGGAAAGAAGGTTAGCGGATGAGAGTGTCGATGGTAGCTAGGATATTGAACGGGAAGGAGAAGGGAAATAGTTTACGATTAGAGTGCGTAAGAAACGAAGATATGTTAAGACCTGTCAAGATCTATATATGATAACGACACAGAAGTACACAATTACGTATCTAAGTACTAAGTACTAAGTAGGGAGTAGTTTCGAAGAGAGATATCTAACGAGTTGAATGTAGATCGCTGTCCTCAATTAGACTGTCCTCTTCCCTATTGATAACTACTTCTCCAGAGTACAGGTAATTGATAAGTATCTCCAGTAGAGATTTACTGGCCAATTCAACCTGGCGTGAGATATTTCAATCAAAAAATGTACATTTAAATACAAATAAATGATAATGATTTGATAATCTTGTCAGGGATAGGATATTAATTAAAGTATAATGATATAAAGTTATCAAATATGACATAACATAATAAATTATGATAATCTACACAAATTGATATGCATATGTTGCGAATTCCAGTTTGAATTCACTGGAGCCATTCGATTAAAGACGTATTATTGAGAAACAAACATTGATGCGATTGTAAGCAGTGTTTGAGGTTCGAAGGCTCTCAGCGAATATGGGAGAAGCGCAGGAGAGAAGGAAAGAGTGGCAAGGTAGCTCAGTTCCGTCGTCGCATACCAATGCAGAATCCAACAGGGTCTCGCTGTAAGGGTAGTTGGCGGTGTTAAGGGTAGTCGAGGAGAGTTAGAATAGATGTTAGAGAGGCATGGCAACAATACTACGAGAGGGTATTCCTATAAAGTAGAGTAGTTAAGAGAGGAGTGGAAAAATTATAACCTCTGGGAAATGGGGCACAGGAGGGATAATGGTATAAAGGTCTGAGGTAATCGAGTTCAAGATGTAAATTAAAGGTGAACATATATTATTATGAACAAATTAAAAGTGAAATCAATGTTGTTAGCATTGTAGTGATTTAATAAACAGACTTTCAAATTTCAACTATTTAATAATAAATAACTATTGTTATGAATATAGAATAGTACTACTCAAACTATATAATGATTGCATATCATATAATTATAGTTTATTTTTTAATAAATATGCATTTTTTTCAATAATCTTTTAACAATTTTTTTAATAAATAAATTTATAACAATGTTTAAATAAATGTAATATTATTTAATCAAAAGAATAAGAATTTAATATATAATATATTTTAATGTATTTTATTTTATTAGTTTTAAAAATAACATATTATATATTTAATTAAAATAACTACTTTCTTGATCGCAGTTAAAGATGTAGTTTAATTAATTAAATTAAAATATATATATTTCTAAAAACATACTCAGATTCTGATGACATAGGTACTTGATTGTCCATCCGATAGCGATTTAGCCGCTTCAGCACAGACTCTACCCATACAGTACTATTGTTTAGTGCTACTCCTTGACGGAGATCATTCACTAGGGGAGACAGCATCAGGTCGATTTTATTAGATTCAGCTGCCTGGGTAATTCAAACATCAACTATTATGCTCCATATACAAATGTATTAAATAATAATAATAATGTAATAATTAAATATAAGTATATTGTACATTTATTTTGATATAAATATTAACATATTGATATTATTTGAAAATATTTATGATACTTATTTTAGGATAAATTTGTTATAAATTTATAATATTAAGTTACAATTCTAAAATATTTATAAAATATATTGTAAATAAACTCCGATAGACTATCATTTTGTTTTATTAGTTTTAATTAATTAATAACCAGAAAATAGAATTTCCTAAGTTTTATATCTTGTTTGGTTTTTCCAGTGTAAATAAATTTCACAAACGAAGACACAGTTGGATAATCAAGGTAATCAATCTAATTAAACAATTGAAATAATTAATTTAGATAAGAGTACAATTGAAATAGGAAAGGTGTATTAAGTAGGATTACTTTTAAAGATTACGGTATTACAAAATTATCCAAACTAATAAAATAAATGTAGAATGAAATATGCCATTAGTAGATGCTAAAGTTTTTACAAATTGTATTACTCACATTATATTTAGCAACGTCGTTTACATTGTCATAAGACTCTACATTGAGAGAAGGGACAATGATCTCCAGAATAGCACGGTTAATGTACACTGGATCTCTATTTGAGTGGTAGAAATAGTAGTAGAACAAGTGTAGTAGTAGGTGTAGTAGTAGTAGTAGTAGTAGTAGTAGTAGTAGTAGTAGTAGTAGTAGTAGTAGTAGTAGTAGTAGTAGTAGTAGTAGTAGTAGTAGTAGTAGTAGTAGTAGTAGTAGTAGTAGTAGTAGTAGTAGTAGTAGTAGTAGTAGTAGTAGTAGTAGTAGTAGTAGTAGTAGTAGTAGTAGTAGTAGTAGTAGTAGTAGTAGTAGTAGTAGTAGTAGTAGTAGTAGTAGTAGTAGTAGTAGTAGTAGTAGTAGTAGTAGTAGTAGTAGTAGTAGTAGTAGTAGTAGTAGTAGTAGTAGTAGTAGTAGTAGTAGTAGTAGTAGTAGTAGTAGTAGTAGTAGTAGTAGTAGTAGTAGTAGTAGTAGTAGTAGTAGTAGTAGTAGTAGTAGTAGTAGTAGTAGTAGTAGTAGTAGTAGTAGTAGTAGTAGTAGTAGTAGTAGTAGTAGTAGTAGTAGTAGTAGTAGTAGTAGTAGTAGTAGTAGTAGTAGTAGTAGTAGTAGTAGTAGTAGTAGTAGTAGTAGTAGTAGTAGTAGTAGTAGTAGTAGTAGTAGTAGTAGTAGTAGTAGTAGTAGTAGTAGTAGTAGTAGTAGTAGTAGTAGTAGTAGTAGTAGTAGTAGTAGTAGTAGTAGTAGTAGTAGTAGTAGTAGTAGTGGTAGTAAGAGTATTATATGTAGTAACTGTAGTTAGATCAGTAAGAGTAGTATTTACTCTAAATATTAATAAAAGCAGTACGAATTATGAGTTGTAGGAGTAGTGAGATTAGAAATAATGTGAAGTATTTCATATTTAATCGAAAATTATAAATAAATAATTCTCTATGAAAGTTATATCTCTAAAATAAATATTATTATATTCTGCCTTACTATAAACTTTCTAGAAATTAAATTTAAATTTAAACAATATGTATACTTGTAAATGAGATTAAATTTTAAATTAGTTACAATATATACGAAATATAAAATTAAATTAGCTTGCAAATACTTTAAGGCATGATATAATTTGCTTTAATAATTGTTTTGCTTTAATAAATATTGATACATTTTTTAAAACGGACTTTAAATCTAAAATAACTAGCAAATAATTTAAATTCTAAAAAGAAAATTAAATTAAAGTTATTCCAATATAAATCACAATTAAATCCAGAACATGATTCAAATTTTGTTGAAATAATCCCCAAATACAATAATTTATGTTATAAATTATAAGTTTAAAAAAAAGTATTATCTGGTAAAAAATAGAAAATTTATATTATTTATAAAATAATTCAATACACTAATTTTTTTTAATTTATATATATATGTCCGATATATGATTCAATTACATATCATCTGTTGATTAAACTATTAATATGTTAAAAACAATATTATTAAATTATGACATACATAAATAAATTTATAAATGACATAAAGTTAGAATTGAATTTGTAATCACTTTTATATTTAAAATATTATTTGATACATTATAAATATTAGTTATAAATATAAATCATCTTCAAATTTAAAAATATTATATTTCATGAATAAGTAATATATGAAGTGATTTTCTATAAATATATAAAAAGCATGATTAATTAATTTTTTTAAAAAATACTGTGCACATTTATATTTGATATTACCTATTGTATTTACCTATTGGAACCTATTTCAATACATCTCTTAATATATTTTTTGTTCATCATCATATTATCGTCTCGGGAAAAAACATCTGTTTCGTATCGCTGCGCACATTTTAGGTTACTAAAAACTCTTATATATTATTTGATATAAAATACCCAAACAATATTTGTATAATATATAATTTTGTATTAGTTAATTTATTATATTATTTTCATTTCGAAATATGGTTAAATAAATCATTTTACATATTAATATTTATTTGTATTATTTGAATGTTTGTTTATTCAAGTGAAGCAAAAATAGTACATCTCTTAATAGATCATTTTTGAAAGGTAACAATTTTAAATTGATACATAAATACATTATTTTATAACTTATTCTATTTGATAAACTAAAGTTTATTGATATCCATGTTAAAATTGTTTTTTTTTGTAATATTTAATATCTTTATATAATTTAAAAGAATATCAAAGATAAAATATAGAAAGCTTTAAAAATTTCATCAAATATTAAATAACTGTTTTAATATAATGCTATATTCTAATACATTCATCATAATATGCTAACATTAAGGTTTGGTTATTTATAAAATTTCTATCTAAAAGATAGGATTTAAAGAATAAAATTATGCAAAAAATGTGATACCAATTAGTAAATGTGATATATTAATATCACATATGAAAAATATAAGTTATAGTAATAACATAAAAATGGATAAATGTCTTATATATAATATATTAAATATATTATGTATATATAAATATATTAAGAGATAAAAGCGAATAGCTGACAAACATTGGCAAGATTTGCTCGTCAGTGGATTCGATGTTCTGTGGATCTTGTTGTATGCCTACAACAGGGAAAAGTGCAGCATTCAGGTACTCGCCAGCGTTAAAGCGTTGGACAATCCTACGCCAGACAAAGTCGCGCCAAACCGTCGGCGTACATGAATTCTTGACGCGGCCCATTGTCTCAGCCTATTATCGGTAATGAGTACATCAGTGAGCGAATTAGTACATTATTTCTAGTAATAATAAATAATATTATAATGTAATGTAATTCAATAGCTCTAATTTTAATGTTTTATGACTACATAATTATATTTTTTGATTAAATAATTTGATACTAAAATTATTTATTAAATTCTACAGAAATATTAATATTTCTTTAGAACAATATTAAAGTTTCACATTATTAATTTAATAAGAAAATAATGAAGAGGAAACAATTAAATATTTACATAGATTAAATTATTGTTATATAAAAAATCAAATTTTTATAAATAACATACTTTTTAAATTAAAATATAAAATTACTAATCATAATATATTATATAAACAAATATCATTTATAAAGTAATTACTAATAATAGTGGCAATTGATATTAAAATATCACTGATAAAAAATTCAAAGAAAGATGTATATATTAAATTAATACTGTGAACACATGTGAAATATAGGTTTAATCAACTGACTATAATCATATTCTAGTCATCAAAATCTTAAAATATATAAATAAAATTCACCAATATATTTAATAATGATTACAAATATTATATAGTACACATTTTAATATATATAGAATAATACGATACATAAATTACAAAATGATTACAAATATTATATATTACAAATTATAATATACCTGATACATACATTATTTTAACAATTTATTTGAATTCAACAATATTATTAAATACATTCAAAAAGTTTATTTTAAGTTTTTTTTCTAATTTGCCTTAATTGCAATTTATTATAAATACATGTAATATGATGGATATTACTACAAAAAATATATACATTATACAATATCTAAATGGTAATATATTTATTTTCATATGCTCAATCTCTACTTTAAATTATTGAATATAGTTCATCTAAAAAATCTACTTTATAATATTAAATTAATAATCTAAAAGTATAATCATAATTCAAGTTACAATTCAAAATAGTTTTATACGGAATTACCATATTAATATATAAAAGTTAAGTTTTATTAATTCAATGTGATCATATTTCTTTAAGAGTAGTTTCATATTTTATATAACAGAAAATAGTTAGTATACTATATTTAGTTAAATTTACAAGTATATATATATTATAAATCGATAAAATCGAGTTTGTTTTGTAATGGCGGAGTGCATTATAGGGAAATGGCGTCTAGATTTTCTATTAAATATGCAATTTTAATGAATACGACTTTTTATTTTATATAATTAATAATATACATACAAAAACATTATACTAGTTATATAAACAAACCTTTTAATTACTTGATACTTTATTATATTCAATATTACAAAGCAAGTTTAATGATAAAATAAATTCAAGTTCACCATGAAGAGGAAATAAGAAAATATCGGAAATATTGAATTCTGGATCATGTGATTGATAAAATGTGATATGTAAATATTAAATAACCAATCACAATATAATTAATATTTAAAACAACCTAGCAAATAATATTAGTATTTAGTAAGGCTTAATAATATAAATATATAGTATTTATATTAAATTATATACATATACATATACATTATAAGTTTGCTAGTCATTATTTATATATTATTAGTATTTAAGATTAACTTTCAACTGAATACTTATTTAGAAGATCATATAATTAAAATTAACGGCATCCACAACATACGTATTGTACAGAATAGGTCACATCGATAGCTGTATATCTATATACAAATATTTATCGAATATAAATTGTTTTTAGACATAAAATAATATAATAAAATAAAAATTTTAATAACATATTGTTAACCATTATCAAGATAGGTAATCTAAAAATGTATTAGTTAGTTAATATATATATTAATAATGTAATTTAATAAATTAAGTTATATTATTAAATATTTATACAATAAAACACTCATGTTTTACATGTTTTATAATCATGCTATGTTCGTTAAGTGTGTTGAATTTTAAATATTAGAAAATGATGATGTATATCTATGCAATATTCAATTTAAAATATATTATAATTTAATAAAAATAATTCATGTATATAAATATAATTTTTATAAATTTTTTATAAAACAGGTTCAAATCAATATCATACTATAGTTTTAGGAAAAGTAGAATGCATGTATTTTAATCACAACGTTATCTACCTCGAATGAAGCATTTTATAGTAAGCTAATATCATATTAATTGCAATAAGGACGCTAAATCTGACATTTATAAAATTTATTTTGTACATCATGTCGGAAATAATATTTTATATTATTTATATATATATTATTATAATATAATATATTATTATAACTAGTTGTTATAATAATAGTAGCTATTATTATTAAATATATTTTAAAATAATACAATTATTATTACCGAAAAACATATGTTACCTAATATTATTAATTATATTATTTTAAACTTGCTAAGTTAGTATTAATTCTAAAGTATGTATTTTCCAAACGATAAATAGTTATATTAATTAATATAGGAATTTGTTTAATTTTATTTAACTCATGTTTTCTAACGCTTTGGTTTATAAAATATTAGTAATTATCTGTAGGGAATTCTTATAGTAGTTAGTATTAGGCATGTTCGTAACGTTGGTTTCATGTTTAGTCATTGATATGTCGTCAGTAATTTTAATTATAAACCACAATTACCACATTAATCTTTGACATATAGTAGAATCCAAGATTAAGGAAATATTAGTTATAGTCAATGACTATTTGTCAAATATTTAAATTAATCTAAATCTAGTAGAGTATATAATGTATATAATGTAGTTTTGTTAAGTTGAGTAATAAATAACATACATGGAAGTTCTTTATTGACCAGCGAGTATTATATATTAGTTAAACAGGTATTTATTTTTATTTTTTAATCGGTGTACCGATTTACAAGTCATCATATAGTCTGTATATATGTAATATATAATTATCAGGATTTCACATACTAGAAAATGGTGTGATGTAGACATAGAAGAGCAAATATCCGAGTAGGGATATTCCAAACCATAATTATTGTTTATAAGAAATCGAATCAAGTTTTACGGTACGTCCATTTTTGGAAATTAATTTATGAAGAATTAATTTGTAGGTCTATGTACATTTGTTCGCATATTTAGTATTTTCATCGATTGGTGAATAAGTCATATTCTACATCTAGAAATAATGAAGATATGAAGGAATAAACCACACTAGATATATATTTATGTATGTTATTGCTGTTCAACAAATATTCCTTATGTTGTAGTAGTACAGTTTCGATTATTTATATATAGCATAGTTGTAACTATGTATCTTAATTATAAAATGTGTAATGGAAGTACTATTATACTAATATTATTTACATATGTATTTATTATTAATAGTATGTATGAATAAATATATATATATTATAATATATATATATATCTATATATGTATGTAATATATAATAGTAGTATTATTTTATTAATACTATAACCAATTATTTAAACATATTATATATATTAATTATATTTTTAATAATAATAATATTAACATATTATCTATTGGCTAAATACTATAGTTTCTTTTTATTTTTTTACATTTTATTGAGTAATTTTGAAGTATATATAACATAATAATATTTAGGTTGTATAAACAATTTAGGTGAACGAAGGCCACATTTATTTTCGTTTTTATTTCTGTTTCATATGCGCCAACTCGATCCCCCTCTAACATCAACGACATAAGCACAATAATAATAATGATGATGATAATAATTAACAAGCGCCATTGATTTCGAAGATTCGTCGCTACCATAATCTATAAATCATTTCGCTACTCATCGGAACACACTAGAGCATATCGAGAATATAAAGTTATATGAGTGATACAAATAGTCGTATTAGTAACAAGATAGTAGTGAAAGTTATAAATGGACGGCGAAGAGGTGACGTTAGCACATATTCGATGTCATCGAAAGAAATTCATCGAAACAAACGGCGCACGCGCACGCAAGCCGCGACGCACGCCAATGCGACGCGCGTGAGCTAGGGAGCGTAGCGCGTCGCTTCGAAATGAAAGTAAAACGAAGAAAATGTTCCGAAAGGTATGTTTCGAATTCTACCCGAAGGAAAACCGAGACGCCTACAATTTACCAATCAATATGATATAAACGAGTAATTGTTGATGTTAATCACAAGAAGCGAACACATCAACGTTACATCGTAGGGCATTTCTCCTCCAGGAAAATAAGAATTCGCTTCTATCTTTTCTTCCCGTCTGAAACGAAAGCATGGTTATTTGTCTCTGTAGTTCTAACTGCAAATAAGTTATTGTTAATATACTCAAAAGTTCCAATAAAATGGAATTAATTCATATTTTTTTCAATATACCTCGGCCTAACTCTAACCCGGAAAGATGGGCGTGTCTACATGTTGACAACGCGTACCACATGACGGGTGAGTGACATGCTGCGTTGGCGTTGGTTACCACGGATAAGCGCATTCTTCTCGGCAGTGTCGGCGCGGTGTTCGGCTTCTTCCAACATAGATTGGCCCTTGCGGTACTTGTTCATCGTGATGGTGACAACCTCTTCGGCTTCTTCCAATTGACGTTTCAAGGTCTTGATGCGAACTACAAGTATATTGACTTGTTCCTGCGGAGTGAGTATATGATGTGGATTGTCGTTGTTGTTGTATGATTATTGGTTATTTGTAAAATGATTTACGTAAGAAGATTTATATAAGTGTATATATTATAATACAAAAACTAACAATGAGTATTTCAATAGACCATTATATTTAATGTATAATTATGTTTATAGAATTTTTATGTTTCATAATAATAATAATTTATGTTTATAGATATTAGTGTAAGTGTACAATTTCAAATATCATATTATCGTAGTAATTGAAAGTGTACGATAGTTGTGAAGAACTAACAGTAACTTCCAGACGGACACGTTTATCTTCATCGGCTTGACCTCTGATCTCTGCCAATGCACGTTCTAATTTACGGTTAATGGCGGCGGTATCACGGCTCCTTCTTTGTTCCAATTCATATTCAGATTCCAAATCGCGGAGCTATGGGCGAGGAAAGTTGCGAATATTACGAGAGATTAGTTTTGGAATGCGTGGATTGAGATTTAGCGGTATTATATACTCCTGGGCATTGGTAAATTAAATATATATGAACTCAGAGTATCTAAAATCGAGAGGCGAACTGAGCTTAAATTATTCAGAATAAGTTTTATGTGTAGGTTAACGTTATATTATTTCTAGTGAGATAAATATCTGGGAAAATAGTTAGCTAAGTAATTATTGTTGGTAATATAATATATTATGGGCATATATCCATATATACATATACTAAAATATAAGTAGTGGGTTTGGGTAGAAGAAAATGAGAGAGAGAGAGAAAAAGAAAATACAGGAATACAATTTTTAAAAAAAACAAAAATAATATAGCTATACATATATAGAGTATTATTTATCGTGTTATATGTTCTAAATTGTAGATTATATACTAACTCTGGCCTGTAGTTTGGCGACAATACGTTTTCCTTCACGTTGGGCAAACTGTTCGGCTTCCTCCAGTCTAACGGTAATTTCGCGTACCTCAACCTCAAGCTGCTTGCGCAGACTGTCAGAGTTACGGTAGTTATCCGATTCCAAGCGTAATTCTTCAGTGACACGGTTCAACTCCATCTGCCAGTGAATAGTGGTGTTACATACAATGAAATGATTATACATTTTCTGGATAATTTATATTTTAATATCTGAAGTTAAGGTAAATTCGAAATTACTAGATATTTTAATAATTACGAATATAATCATATAAATAGTATCGAATAACATATAGAAATATTTATTATTCTAGTATCTCATGTGTTGCCATGGTAACCAATGCGTATACACAACTTCTTTAGTAATTGACCTGGTTTCTGTCGGCGCGTTCTTCTGCGCTTCGTCTACAGTTAATCGCTTCATCGAGATCGGCTTGCATGGCAGATATATCGGCTTCCATTCGGCGTTTGTCGGTTGTCAGAGATGTCACTGAGATGGTAAGTTCGTTGAGACGGCTGGAGGCTTCGTAAAGTTCTCCTTCAGCATTCTTATGAGCTCGTTCAGCCTACGAACGAGATACGACGATGCTTGTTAATATATTCCAAGACCAACATAGTATATGATTACCGATATTAATACATGCATAAATGAATATTTTAAATTGTGAACATATGCATTATATATGTTTTAATATATTAGACTAGTAAAGCATAACATCATGTTATTAAATATAGTACATTTCTATATTTGGGATTTAAAAATGTTATTAGTACTATATTTTTTATTTTTAGCGGTAGTGTTATATTTATATCAAGTATGCTTGATATGTATACCTAGTACTACTCATACTTTATTGAAATCTATTAATTTTCTTGATATAGCCATTCAAGTATAAGATACATTAGTGAATTTAGTAAGTATATCTCAACTTGTCTCAATTATATCTTAGTTACTAACGGTCTCCAAAAGAGCTCTGACGTCATCAAGTTCAGTAGTCAAAGCAATGCGTTTACGTTCCAAGAGAACGACTGCTTGTTTAGCTTCTTCAGCGATACGGTGTTCCTCCTCCAACATAACTTCCAAGTCCTGTGGAGTAATATGAACGTGTGAGAGAGGAGAGTGAGAGAGAGGGGGCGAGATAGAAGATAAAACAATAGGTATATTACTAATATAATATCATATCTTTTTATATTAATATAAGCTTATTATCATTATATTTATAAATCAGTGTATATATTTATAATAAGGTATATGTGTAGATGATACGATGAAAGATAAAATTAATAATTAAAACAAAAATGCATTCTTCTAAATAATATAAACGTACACATTCTGAGAAATTGAAAAACGAACTCGATATTGTAAATATTTACCAGACTAGATATCATTAGTTAATAACCTTGACACGAATTCCCAATCCTTTGTTCTGTTTGGCAAGTTCGATATTGATGCGGGTGAATTCTTCTAATCTGATCTCAAGGTCGCGCATATCAGCGGCGTACTTCTTGCGAAGGCGCGACTGCTCGGACTTGAAGCGAGTCTCCAGTTCCACGATAGTCCTCTGCAATTCTTCAATTGATCTTTGGTTGGAACGACTACAACGTGTGGGTCGAGAGTTATAGAAGGTTAATGATATGTTAAGGCAGGTAGTAGAGAAATATGGATACGAGGAAAAGAGTGCGGCTATGTGTCAGAGATATGTTGAAATAGAACGATAAAGAGGAAGTTGATAAGAAAAGAGATAAACATATATAGAGAGACAAATGAAGCAAGGGGGAGAAATACCGTGTTTAGGGAATAAGTTAAAATAAATATTTGGTATATGATAATGACAGATAGAAAGAGAGAAGCCACACTATTGATTAACTCTGACCGTAAGTTCTCGATCTCGTTATCTCTTTCTCTAAGACGTGCTTCCATGTCAGATTTAAGTTGGGCGTAAGAGGACATTGCGGCTTCAAGACGACTCTGGGCATCCTGAATATAGAGCCATTATTATAAGTCCGTTACATCACATTGCTATTCTGACATTCTAACATACCCCTATATATCCACATTTTACATCTCCTCACTAGTAATTGAATACTAGAATACTATAATACTAACCCTATTACACATCATTGCATATTACTAGAGTCTATGATATAGTCAGCATAGCTTATAAAAATATCATTTTCTTAATAATACTCCGATAGATTAATAAATTGATATTTGATGTACTACATACGCACTTATTAATAGTCGCATATATTCTATTTATTAAGCACACATACCTTGAGTGCGTCGCGACAGTCGGCGAGTTCATTAGCAAGACTGTCTCTATCGGCCTCCAGCTGAACTCTGATGGAGTTCAAGTCTCCTACCTGGCGAGTCAAGTCCTTGTTGCTACTTTCGGATTCGTGTAGGGCATCTGGCGAAGGTATACGCATAAATTCTAAATAGCGTTATTATGCAATACATGACACATCATCTTATATGATATTCATTGATTTCACTTATACTCCTACTCGTAGCCTCAGCCCTCCCATACCAACAATTAATCACTATATAGTTTCGTTTATTAAACTAACTCTTCAAGTTGGAGTTATCGCGAGATAGTACGTCGCATCTGTTCTCCAATTCCAAAACGAGGTTTTTAAATCGTAAGAGGTCAGCTGCCATACGAGTGTTGTCTGAAGATAGCACTTGATTAGTGGTGAGTAGTTCTTCGTAGCGTCTATTGAGGTCTATGTTAATAGCTTCGCTAGACTTCAGACGTCGTGACAGTTCTACGTTGTTTGCGCTGACCTGTGGCAGGGAATTTATAGAGTCATGCACACATTACGCTGTTTTTTTATGCTGTAAGTTATTTCTTGCGAAGTCAAACTATATCATATTTATTGCAATTAGGTGATCAGTGCATTGAATGGACAAGTTCGGTTATAGTGGGATAAGTAATTAGATTCCACGAGAATACCGATATAGGTAATATTATATCAATGTAAGATTTAGTTTCAAAAAAGTAATAAAATCCATGGTAAATAATCACTCATGTGAGATTTAAGTTGAAATATGGAGCACTCTACGCACGTAATGAATATTGATAAATAAAATCTATAAGTTGCTTAACGTTCTCAAGATCGATGGTAATTTCTCGGATCTCCACAACGAGGCGGTTCTTTTCCTTCTCGAGTTTGCTCGACCTGGAACGCTGTTGTTCAAGGGCTCCTTCCAATTCAATGATACGAGCGTTCATACGACGCCTGATATGAATATATAGAATATGTAAGTAGTAGTAGTAGTAGTAGTAGTAGTAGAAGTAGTATTAGTAGTAGTAGTAGTAGTAGTAGTAGTAGTAGTAGAAGTAGTAGTAGTAGTAGTAGTATTAATATTGGTAGAAGTAGTAGTAGAAGTAGTAGTAGTAGTAGTAGTAGTAGTAGTAGTAGTATTAATATTAGTAGAAGTAGTAGTAGAAGTAGTAGTAGTAGTAGTAGTAGTAGTAGTAGTAGTAGTAGTAGTAGTAGTAGTAGTAGTAGTAGTAGTAGTAGTAGAAGTAGTAGTAGAAGTAGTAGTAGTAGTAGTAGTAGTAGTAGTAGTAGTAGTAGTAGTAGTAGTAGTAGTAGTAGTAGTAGTAGTAGTAGTAGTAGTAGTAGTAGTAGTAGTAGTAGTAATAGTAGTAGTAGTAGTAGTAGTAGTAGTAGTAGTAGTAGTAGTAGTAGTATTAATAGTATTACTAGTAGAAGAAGTTTTAAATAAAATATCGACTTTTCTAGTAATTTTAATAACTAATTATTCTGATATGAAAACTAACTTGAGGTCATCGAGCTCTTCAACTCTAGCCAACATTTCTTTGTCATACTTGCTGCGTAGGGCGGTGAGTTCCACCTATTGAGAAAAGGTTATTTTATTATATAGAAAGTCTATAAGTCTATAAATCAAATCAGAAACTCTACAATATTCTACAAAACTAAACAATATAGATAACTAATTATATCGGCTTGCTTAATAAATAATCTATAAATAAATCGTATTATTATTTTTAATTACATTTTTTACTACTACATGAGTTAAAACCGTATAGTATTTGACCTCGATTTGACTATAGTATTACTGACCTGTACGCGACCGAGTTGACCTCTAAGGTTGGAAGAGGTCTCAATTTCTTCTTCGAGGCGTTGTCCCATACCCTCCAAGTCTTGTTGGGTCGAAGTGAGTGTGATGTAAAGGGTATTACGTTCCTGTAACATGTAAAAGAGATATAATATGTATAATTTGTCATTATTTATATATAACCTACATCGCAGATACAATGACCAGCAAACTGCACACCGCACATAATATATAAACATTGCATACTAATGCAAACACATGCTAATGCCCACATGTATTATTCTGGAATCTTAATATACTGAATAAATCCTGCAATTTTCGTAATTCTAGAGTTCCTAGAAACTCAGAACTGATTGTTTTATTAGAAATGATGAGCATATGCTTTATTAGATCAACTTCAAATATTTGTATGCCACTTTAATCTGTACATAGTGTATTATCATACTGAATACCTTACAATGCATATCTTATACTATAAATTTTACACTGAATACTTAAGGCTGCATATCTTATACTGAATATATTACACTGAATAAATTACACTGCATATCTTATACTGAATATCTTACCATATACTACATATCTTATAGTACACACTTAAAACTACATATCTAATACTACACATTTAACTATACACATTTTACACTACATATATTATACTACAATCATTACACTAATCACTTGAAACTATATCTTCTTATACCGCATACATTAATTTTACAATATAATCATATCATTCTTAAATATTAATATTGAATTGCCTTCATACCAGCGAGTCGAACTATTCTATTAATATAAAGTAAACGCTATAGCAGTTATAGGTGAACTATATAAAATTAAATATAAGTGTTATCGGTATAAGGAAAACGCTATCGAAGTTATATATTTAGTATTAAAGTTATTTGTAGGCTCTATCGATGTTAGCTGAACGCCATTTAAGTTATTGGTGAATATTACTTACGCGACTCTCTTCCTCCAATTTAGTCTTGGCGTCGTCCAGAAGTGCCTGGAGTGTAGACTTCGCCTTGGCAAGAGCTCCACCGGCACTTTCCAAGTCTTGGATTTGACGCTGCGGGAATAGATCGGGAAATTATTTATCTTCCAAAGATTATATATATACTAGGATTGTTTATTTAAAATGTTTTATTTGTGTTATTTGAGTATTAACGAAAATACGGATATAATAAATTCCAATGAAACTATATTTTATATATGATATATTGGTTCTAGAGATTCTATCTTTATACCTGGAGGTCAAAGTTCTCCTGCGTAAGACGTGCTTTGGTAGATCCCAATTCAACGTTCTGTAGATTCAAGGTCTCCAGAGTAGGTTTCAGTTTACGTAATTGGTCATCAAGCGAGTCCAATTTACTCTCAGCGTGAGCCTGGAAGAGTGGCTTAGGTTTAATGACATGCCTCGTTTAAGGTGTAACTCTGATCAAAGTGTTAAATATTGTCAATAATGTAATTTTTATTATAGTAGGTAATTAATGTTAACTTAAAGTATAAATTAATCTAGAAAGTGTTGGTATAGATAAAATCTAAAATGTTTTTTTAAATGTATTTTATATAGTTTTATTTTGATAGGTTTATTTTTATTAAACTATTTGTATTACATATGATGTGATATCAAACTTACATACGGGTATTAAAGCGAAGAGAAATATACAAGTAGGAATCGTTAATAAAAATGAGTAAATCAAGATTAATTAGTTATTAATATTTAATATGTTTGACCGACCTTAGCCTTTAGGGAAGAATCTAACTGGGATGAAATGGAGTCGATCTCGAGGATCAGGTGTTGCCTGTCTTTCTCGGACCTTTAACGTGGAAATGTAATAAAATAACCGATTGTAAAATGGACTTCACGGTCAGACGTTCCCACACTACACACACGTGGATGTATTAAAACAACCTAGAGATACCAATCAATGATTACTATGCTAATACCGTTATCGAATAAAATACAATGCAATGTGCGAGTTAATTTATTTAAAATTCTACAATTCTCTTCCACGTTAGACTGCCTAGTCAGAAGATATGTGCACGATATTTCAGGGGAAGATGGGAAAGCAGTGGACAGTGCAAGAACTCACTTGGTCTTGGTTCTGGTCAGCAGCTCAAGTTGATCGTTCAGTTCGTTAAGACCATCCTGGTTCCTCTTCCTTAGACTGGCTTCGTTGGATTCGCTCTGCACGATCAACAGCTCCAAGTCCTTCTTAAACTTCATTGCATCGGCTTCCCTGCGTCTCGCCAATTCGCTCTGCAAGGTTTCAAATCGTGATTCGGGTACCCGAGCGTATGTTGAAAGTAGGTGAGCGTTTTTAAAGTCGCTAATAGTAAAGATATGCGAATGTTGTTACGGGTGAACGTGAAACCTGTTGAGATGCTTGCGCTTCGGAGAGCTCCAATCGTTCGTTCGAAGTTTCAATGTTGATATGGTACTCGTGAAGTTCCTTCTCGACCTATAAGTTATGCACGGTATAGTCGGAAGTTACAATTACAAGCATATTTCTTGTTATGGTAGTAACATGTAGACTATCATTTCTCTAAGTGTAGATTATTACACTTTGTGTAAAAATAATATATATAATGTCATTGATTTTCATATCTAATTAAGTTGAGTTACGTTTGAACAACACGAACACACATTGTCTATTTCTCTATAAGCCTAGTTCAGTACTACGCTATTAATACACCAGCTATCTACACCAACAAGTAAAATACATGGTCAGTATGTTTGATAAGGTTTTCCTAGATTGTTAGGAACAGAACAAATTATTTCTTTATTATTTTTTCTGCGTTGGTGTTCTATATTTTCTACTTAAGTAATATCAGTGTTTGCGATGAGTAAACGTAGGCATATTACTTAATATTTTATTGTAATCTAAGATAATTATGAAGAAGATTATATGAATTTAATAACTTCTAAAAGAATATATTTATAATATATTATACATAATATTACAATTATATTGTTTACAACTAATTATTATAACAATACCATATAAAGTTATATTTCAAATATGCAATTTAATCACTATTTCCATGTTATGTTATGTTATGTTATACCTATCAACTTAGAATATTTATTAATTTAGTAGTCAAACTACTTTTTGTAGAATTTTATATTTCATTTTCGATAGTAAATACTATTCTATAATATAATTATAGACAAATGAGGTACTTTAATATAACTCATTTTATAGAGTAAATACCATTCTATATTATAATTATGGACAAATGAGGTACTTTAATATAACTCATTTTATAGAGTAAATAATATGCTACACATGTTTGTATATAATGTAGACTCTAGACTGTAGATTATACGCTAGGACTGTGCAACGGTCGTACGGTATTGCAGGCAAGATGTAGCTGTATCATTCCGATCACAGCCACGCGTTCGTAGTTCTATGCAACGGGGAATAATGGGTTGTGCGGGGAAACATTTCCCTGGCTAAATTCCGCGAACGCCGCCTATTTATAGCATTAAGATATGGGTGCAAAGGTTACGAGCTAGCTAACCCTGACGTTATTAGTTATAACGATATATAAATACGGCAGTTAACACCGATAACATAGTGATATCTCGATAAATATTATCTATAAATATGTTACCGCTAAAAGCTAATCATTTTCAGTCACGGTGTATTGGTATGCTACAATTAGTACATATTGTATAAATAAATATAATATATATTAATAGTTTTAAAATATTTAAACATAATTTAGATGAAATAAAAAGAGTAACATATATGGTAATAGTATAATACAATTAATACTATTATAATACACTACTATAATATAATTAAACAATTTTATAATACAATTATATAATATTGTAATACGATTATATAATATTATATTATATCTACATAATTATAATGTAATTATATAACATTTTAATATAATTATATAATATAATAATAATACAATTGTTATATTGTTAATAAACAAAATTTGTTTATTAAATTACAAACATTTGCATTTTAAAAATAATTTGTATTATACCATAGTATTTATACCATACCACAGTCTAGCTGCAGGAGCTCGATATTATAATATCGAGCTTCTACTGCTAGACTCTATTATATATATGCAATATCAAAAATATGATTACTAGATTACTATGAGTCATATTATGCGTAACTTCACTATTACATAACTAACCTTGATGCGAGAGTCCCTCTCAATCTCCAGAGCATCTTCGAGTTCTCTCAGACGAACCTAAGTGCAAAGGTCATGGTTAAGATTGAATTACATTATATTCATTACGTAAACTTCATATCCTACAATATACCAACTTACATATTATATATACATAAATATATATATATATATATATATATATATATACATATATATACATATACGTATATTAATAATGCATAAATAATAATTAATTGTTTGCCAACATCACAAGCCATTTTTTTCCTAGATCATTCTATGAATAAGTTCATTCACAGTAAAACTTTATTATTATGAATACTTTTTTATTAAAAAAAAATATATATATATATATATATACATATATATATATATATACATAGATATATATATATATATATATATATATATATATATATATAATTATATATATATAATATATAATATATTAATAATAATATACATTATTATATGTGTTATCATTGGTTGCATTGCATAACATTTGGAATCAGGTAAAAAAAAAGGTCAAAGGATTTTATAGACATGATCTAGGCACGAAACTCGACGCCAAGCCGTGTTTGTTTATGTTTCGCCTGGTGTTTGGCCATCCGGTCACCAGGGTTTGTTTATTGCATTTCCTTATCGAAATCCCTTTTCCTACGTGCCCCGTATAACCGAAAGGATATACGAGAACCGGTGGTCTAATTAGAAACACACGCGACTCTAATAAAGTCGATTCTCGCCGGGTGTTATACCCACGCTATAGGTTATGTAACTTTTGAACTACCCCATCAGGAAAACGCTTTATTGTCTGCGGGTGATAAAAAATCCGCGAATTTCGTAGTTATATTTAGAAGATCCGGGAAACGGCTGTTTACTCTTCCGATGGGCGTTCCATCTAGTTTATTTATTACGCCTACTGGCCCGTATATGGAATCATCGGAGTGTGTGCGGCAGGCGTAACAGTGGGCGTGGCTAAGTTGGTGGGCGTATATAACATTACGCAGGTAGATAACAATTTACCTGAATAGGTGGAATGTTTGATTATTTTTTCTACGTCTGCTTTTTGTTTATAAAGCTAAGTTGTTTCAAATGCCTTTAACCTTAGAACATATAACACATGGTCGTGAATAATCAACATATGTTGAATATTATTTACTGAATATTTGTACATGGAATTCCAGTAATGTTGGCTATTTTTATAATCTAAATATTATAATATCCCAATATAATCTCAATCTAGTTATATACATTGCATCAAATTTTAAACATCCTTATTATCTACATATTAAATATTATATATATATATATATATATATATATATATATATATATCTGTAAATATGTATGT
The DNA here is from genome assembly GCA_964035775.1 of Osedax frankpressi. NCBI lineage: Eukaryota > Metazoa > Annelida > Polychaeta > Sabellida > Siboglinidae > Osedax > Osedax frankpressi. The sequence goes on along the minus strand of OZ038315.1, from coordinate 21,443,687 downwards.
ATGTATTTGATTTCTTATGATACCGTTATAGTCGGGGAGTATAATTTAATAATTACATATATATATATATATATATATATATATATATATATTTATATTATATTAATAATATTAATTATTATTATATTGTTATAATTAATATATAGATTATTAGTTATTATTATATTATTAAAATTTATTAAAATTTGTAATACAGAATATCTTAAATTTTTAATTAAAATAATAAATACATTTTTTTTATTAAACATTCATTAAGTTTAACTTTAATTTAATTATTATTATTTACAATATTTTATTTAGACTTATAGTTGTAAATAAATAAATAAAGTTTGAATAAAAATGAATTAAAACAAATATTTATAAATATATCAAAAGTCGATGAAGAGAAATGAAAGAAAAAATAATTCATATTAGAAGTATTTGAAATTTGATATTTCAACACAGAAAAATAAATTTTAAAATATAATTTCTATTGGCATGTTTACATAGAATGTATTTAAATATATTATATAATAAAGCTACTATTATCCTATATATATTAATTAATAATATATATATATATATATATATATATATATATATATATATATATATTATTAATTAATAACATAACTATATTGTTTGTATAACATAATATAATATGATATTATAAATATTTTAAATATTATCATATGTAAGTTATGTATTAAATTACTATTATTTATATTCATAAAAAGTTCATTATGAATAAATTAGAAATCACATTATTTATATCTTCAAGTTTTTAATATTTAATAATAAAACATTACTGGAAAATTCAATACATGTTTATATTAAAAATGATTTTGTACGATGCACTTCTAATTTATTTTAAAGCTAATACTTCTTCAGTTACTAAACCACTTTAAGTCTAGTGTTACCATTCAGAACATTCATTAACCTCAGATTATCTAATACCTCAAAAACGAAAAACCAACTAAACCGAAGTTCTTCTACTATATACCAGAGCAGATAGGCATGGTTGACATATAGTATACAATGTCTTTTGGCAAAATACCATAATAATGATATATTCTAAAAAATATCTTGAAGTAAGTAAAAATAGTCACTCTAGTAAATTCTTATCTAGTGTCGCCGGGTTAACTTTTCTACACTAACGTTTTCTGTACCATCGACTTATTCGTCTTATAACTCGATAACTAACTGAAATATCTCCCCAATCATTTGCTCTAGTTTCGTGCATGCTCGATACGATCGGGATTAATTCGAGATGCGAATTAACTCGAGGTATCGTCTTATCGTCCTACCGACTAACCTCGAGCCTGCTGGACGTCGTGGGAGACATTCCGCGGTAAACGTTGTAGTTGGTGGCTCGACGTACGACCACATCTACTCCGTCGTCGCCTTCGACGTTTCTTACGGTCCTACGGTGAGAGGTAACGGTGGATGAGTAGGCCATGGTACGGTGTTGGGTACCCGACGACAGGTGGGCGAGTAGAAGCGAGTAGACTGCTAGTAGGAACGGCGGAGAGGAATTGCTGACGGAAAGCTGTACGACGGCTTGCTTCGACGAACCAGGAGGCAATGCCGTTAGCGGGAGAGTTGACGGAAAGCTAGGAACGCAGGAATGTCGGAGTACTGCGCGCCTATTGGTCAAGTTTCGTTTCCGGGAGGATTGTTTACGTATGGTGAGGTAGCGGGAAAAAATTCGCGTGTGTTCTCCTCTTTACATTCTCTCTCTATCTCTTACGCATATCTCCCTCTCTCTCCCCTCTCTCTCTCTCTCTCTCTCTCTCTCTCTCTCTCTCTCTCTCTCTCTCTCTCTCTCTCCTCTCTCTCTCTCTCTCTCTCTCTCTCTCTCTCTCTCTCTCTCTCTCTCTCTCTCTCTCTCTCTCTCTCTCTCTCTCTCTCTCTCTCTCTCTCTCTCTCTCTCTCTCTCTCTCTCTCTCTCTCTCTCTCTCTCTCTCTCTCTCTCTCTCTCTCTCTCTCTCTCTCTCTCTCTCTCTCTCTCTCTCTTTCTCTCTCTCTCTCTCCTCTCCTCTCTCTCTCTCTCTCTCTCTCTCTCTCTCTCTCTCTCTCTCTCTCTCTCTCTCTCTCTCTCTCTCTCTCTCTCTCTCTCTCTCTCTCTCTCTCTCTCTCTCTCTCTCTCTCTCTCTCTCTCTCTCTCTCTCTCTCTCTCTCTCTCTCTCTCTCTCTCTCTCTCTCTCTCTCTCTCTCTCTCTCTCTCTCTCTCTCTCTCTCTCTCTCTCTCTCTCTCTCTCTCTCTCTCTCTCTCTCTCCTCTCTCTCTCTCTCTTCTCTCTCTCTCTCTCTCTCTCTCTCTCTCTCTCTCTTTCTCTCTCTCTGTCTTCCTCTGTCTCCCTAGCTCTCCAGCTCTCTTTATCAAATTATTACTTTAAAGAGATATTGGAGACGGAGTTATATATATATATTTTTATGTGTGCCCGTGCATATAAATATCGCATTAATAACACCATATGTATCTTCGTTCATGAACAATGTACATTATACATTATACATTTGAACATTCGTGCGAGTGTGTATACGTGAGTTAGTATATATATATGTGAGGACGCGTTTGTATGCATGTATTAGTATATGCATATGAGAGTTCGTATATATGCGTGCGTTTGTATATTAGGGTGCGTGTGTATGCGCGTGTATACGCGTGTTCATATGTGTATATGAGGGTGCGTATGTATGCGAGTGGGTCCTTTTTACTAAGAAGACTTCACAAGTTGGGAACACGAAATATAGGTTCGAATCGTGAATTTAAGGTGTACACTTTTTTTTTACATAACAGGAATCATTTATTCTATTTAGCGATTCAACAGAACACTGATAAGTAGTTTAATAAATAATAGTATGGACATGTTAATATAATATTTAAAATATAGAAATATTAATCAAGATAAATAGTTTAAACATATATAAGTACATTATGCATAGATTTACAATAAATATTTAAATTAATATAACAAATACCGTATAGATATTTATTAAAAGTAACATTGACTTTAATATAAATACCTATATACATAGTACGTATAATGTTTATATTGACTTTATTACGATATACTTATAAAATATCTTGTTCGATTTAAAAACAAATTGTAACCTATTAATATTAAATAATACACATACAAAATTGGAATATATCATTAATTAATCCTCGATTTCTAAAATACATTATAATAATACTTACATTATATTTGTTATGGGGGTTTATTAAATTACCATACATATAGTTTACATTTAAATTGGTAGTTTTATAACTATAGTAAATTTCTATATATATAAATTAAAAAAAATATATAAATTAAATTAATGTAATTATTATTAGTGTAAAATTATAGAATATATTGTAATAATCATAAAAATATTATATATATATATATATATATATATATATTTATATATATATATATATATATATATATATTATATATTATATATTATATATTATATATTATATTATATATATATAATATTACTTTATTATTTGCAACTATAGTTCTTTTATTGGACATTTCCGTTAAATCGTGAATCACGCATTCCTAGGATTATATTACTTATTAATAGAAACACAATGATGTACATTTATGGCATATATATATACCAAATTATTTACCAAAAATTATTTACCAAATTTATATATAATGAGAAGTATTATAACTGATATGATAACTTTAAACATGTTTTGTTATGAGTTATCTCTGTCTTAGTTCTAAAATGGAAAACTAATAATTAGAAATAATTATATTGCATTATTTTGCCTGATGTCACTACATTAAAGTCATATTTATTTTGATTTGTCCCAATCAAATTATTTTTTACAATTAGATACTTAAGGTAATTTACAATGTAGATAACTAATATAATTAAATATTGCCTATATTTAATTTACCTTTACTAGCTATATCATATACATTTTGCATTATCATTGATTAAAATTCAATTGCAGCTTTATTAGAAGATTTATAGTCAAGTCAGATGTGATTTTTATAAATAAAATAATAGTTTATATATTGTAAGATAATATTAATATTATAAAATTCCAACACATAAAATACCAGATATATTTTCGAACCATTTTCAATTCTTGAAGTATATCCATTATCTATTTGAAATTTCACAACTTTAATTACTTAAAAATTAAAGAATATATTCGAGAAGATGACAATTTAAAAATATATAATTTGTATTAAAAATTAATATTATTTACTGGATAGCTTAAATATTAAGTTCTTATAAATGACTTATAATCGTGTTATGTAACAGTAATATATACATAAATTAATACTAAGCTAAAATATTTAATATGAAGATATCAATTTCAAGGTATAATACTATTTATTTTAATATATATTACCGGATCTTTACGAGAATATCCTTACTTGATTATTCTTGCCGGAATATCATAATTATGTTATCTTTCTAAATTTAAAGTTCTTCTATATACTATATCGTAACAATAACAGAATCTACTTAAAGAAATAGAGGTATCCCAGAAAGTAATCCAGGTAAATTCATTTTTTGCATTGCATAATTTCTTTTATATTATTTTTGTAAATATATCAAATTATTTTATAAAATATTACATTCCTCTGTTTGATGGGATGGCTTCCTGATTGTATCATTATTAAATATAGAAATACCGCTATGATATTAACATGAGATTAATGAACCATTAAACATAAACCTAATTCTAGACACCTTACATCATATTACAATAGTATATAATAGATAGTATGAAGAGATATTACTGTCTTACAAAACATGCGATACATAATGTTTAAATATATTAAATATAATATTTAAATATTTAACTCTCCATACGATATTGACATAATAATTGCTGTGTAACCAATTTCCCGTAGCTGGTAATTACTAAAGCTGCGGCGAGATATTATCTCTTGCCTAGTATGCAATTAACTGCTTTAGAGTCAGACACCTGGCGATTAAATAGCTTGGCCGAATAATATACTCGAATATACTATTCGAGTATATTTTCAGCATTATCGGGACCAGTCAGTGATCTTGAAACTAATCACGTGCCTGGGGATGAGGAATAAATCTAAACATGAATATCTAATGAGAAAACAAATTATTTTCTCATATAAAATATGCATTTGAAAGAGAAAAATAAATTCAAATGTTTATAAACTTATTTGTAAAATATATTTGAATTTATTAAAATCAATGCATTTTTATAATCAATATTCACAATATTCATAACTATAACTATAATGTTGACAATTGTAATATAAATTTAACTTAATAATTAAACTTAATAACAAATTAATTTTTAAATATGAATTTACTATATTTGCTATAATAAATTAAGTAAGTTGTAATTCAATATTACAATAGCACAAGTGGCTTGAATTTACACATTTGGTTTATATATGAATTGCTCGTTAATTCTCAACAAATGTATGTAGGTTTAACATTTTACAATAATTAGACAGTTACACTGTTGGTTGGATATCATGATGGATAAGAGATTATCATTAAGAGATAAGAAATAGATTATTATTGATATATATATATATATATATATATATATATATATATATATATATATATATGTAGATATTTATAATTTACAATTTTATGTACATTACGTCAACTAGATAGGTTTAATAAGTATGAGTAGATTATAATATATATATATATATATATATAGAAATTGAATTTCTGGGGAAAGTTTCATCTATAATAATAAATCTATAATACATTTTACTCATTGAAACCATGTTATATTAATAACATAAATATACACGCACTCACACATATATATATACACAGATACAACATATATATATATGTATATATATATATATATATATATATATATATATATATATATATATATATATATATATATGTGTGTGTGTGTGTATGTGTGTGTGTGTGTGTGTGTGTATGTGTGTATGTGTGTGTATGTGTGTGTGTGTGTGTGTGTGTGTGTGTGTGTGTGTGTGTGTGTGTGTGTGTGTGTGTGTGTGTCTATGTGTATATGTTTGTGTATGGGTTATATATGAATACAAACATTCGAGTACTAGTATTAATTTAAATGAATTTTAATTAAGAAATTTAAAATGCTAGTAAAAATGTATAATTTATGAAATTAGAAAATTATAAAGCTATATCATTTAAAGAATATAATGCATTCAATATTTTAAAAGTAATGTAATATAATTGAATATAAGTTTAAAATTAAATTAATTTTAATGTTGGTATAGCATATATATAAAATTATGTATACATTATATAGCATATACAATTGTACACACATATTAAATATAAATAAAACATGTGATTGTAAATGTTGCTCTAATAAAATATTATATATATAAATATATTATATTGATTTTTATATGAATTATAAAATATATATGAGTATTTAATCTATTATAATCTATAATATGTCAAGTGGGTGTTAGATATATATATATATATATATATATATATATATATATGAAATAATACAAATTGATCGAAAAGTTATAAATATATTTATTTCTAGAAATTAAATGAATTCCGGGCAATAATTAAATATGCAAAACTATTACTTAATGTTACATAATATAATTGCAGATAACGAATAACGGTAACTCATTAATGTGTATAATAGAGGGTAATAATATCATGTAATTATATTGGCTAGCGGGTAGAAAAGATCGCGCGATTAAAGGATAACATTCTACATCCGGTAGCATTACTTGATGTTACCTGACAGTCTTCCTGACGATACTGACATCCGATGAGTTAACGGCCATGGCGTTGGGATGTAGACGACTTAGTACAGGATATGGGTACGCGGTGATCGATTCACGGGCGAGCTAGCTGGAGTGGATTTAGCGACTGGACGTCTAGCGGTTCTTACGAATTGGTGCCGATAACTAGAGCTGCTGCGGTTCTTATAGGAGCAGGTGTGACCGGGCAATGCACTTCCCGTAGTCTATTTTTAGCTTTCCGACCGCCGCCGACATTGCTAGCGGATCACGTGGTATCCACTACGCGCAGGTAAAGGGCGGGCGCTCGAACTTACGTTATGGCATGGCTAGTAAACGAACGGGCGGTTCAGATGAGATGGGTAGGCAGAGGTAGATAGTCGGACTGGTCTAAGGTAGACTCATCAGGGAAGATGGGCTCGTAGGCGCCGACCAGAAAGTCATTAGCGAGGGAACACGCGCTCCTATCTAGGATTATGTGAAGCTATAACGCGAGGCTCGAGTGAGTGGATCTAGTACATTAACCTAAATATGAATACGGGAGCCTCGCTGTATACGAGAAAAGACGTACGTCGTACGTTGAAAGTTATATCACTAAACACATGTACGTTTTCACCAGTTGGAGTGTATTGGAGTGTATAGGGTTTAATTTAATGAATGTGGTTTTCATGGTGTATATGCGAGGGCAAATGTATGGGTTTGGGTGTGTGTGTGAGTTAGAGAGTAATATATACAATACTATTACATAACACTTATATAATTATATTTCGGCGACAATACGGGTTTGATTAGGAGGTATAGAGGCTTTACTTTATATAATTAATTGAAAGTAGTACTCAGTTAGACATGTAATTCAGTAGCGGATATATGTGTAGTAGGAATACATCTACGTAATATGTAACTAGGGCAGTAGATTGGTAATATGTTAATTGCCATGGCAATAGTTTACCAGTTGCTAGTAGGCACTCTGTAAAAAGCGGTTTACAAACTAGATGGGCGTGTCTTAGAAAACGTTATGATATATTTTCGGAATTCGAAGCTCTTTAGAATTTGTTAGTTATGGTTTTTTTAAGGATCATTAAATTATGCATTCCTAGAATATGATGCGTTATGAATACTATGCTTATTAGGTCGTATTCCAGGATGATTCCGGGATACTTCCAGGTTATATTATTATTACAAGGAATAATACATTAAAGAATGAAAAAAAATACATTAAAGAAAGAAAAAAATTCTCTTCAATAAAATAATTAAATAGTAACTACCATTATTGATTTGGTATATTATTTATAATAATAACGGCATTGTTATAAGTTAACTATAAGTAACTATAGTGGTTAAGCTTATATTGATTTTAGTAATAAACTATATGAATATTTAATAAATTTTCTTTTTTATTTATTAATAAAGATTGTATTAAAATTAAACGTGATATCTAAAATATACGTTTAGGAAATATTTGTTTTATCTATTTTATGAACTATCCAGGTATTTATATATTTTGCATTACATAATTATGTTATTTTATTTTAAATTTTTATGAAACATCAACGGATTTTACACAATACTTATATTAGTTTTCTGAGTTTAATCCACAAGTTTAATACTTTCATACTATTTGTATAATTGCTGGATGTTGATAATATAAGAATAAGGAGGTATTTTTTTGTAACTTAAAAATTATAATTTATATTTATAATATTTATTGAATTAAGTAATTTAAGTAATTTAAATTATTTAAGTTAGTTAAGTTATTTAGGTTATTTAAGTTATTTATATTAAGTAAATTATTGAAGTTATTTAAGTTACTTTAGTTATCTAAATTATAGTTAAGTTATTTAAGTTAGTTATGTTATTTAAGTTATTTAAATTATTTAAGTTATTTAAGTTATTGTAGATATATTCATATTTTATAAATATGAGTCTTTGTTGTCTCCATAAAATGTTATTTTCGCATTTTAAGAGGCTGTACGATTTCATAAATAACGGTGTTAATTTAAATCAATTCATTTGAATATTTTTGTTATCTACAGTGGAATCTAAAAATTGCAGAGAAATTTCTTTTTCTTTATTAAATCTAAAACGCTAGAAACTTTATATACTTTATATCATACATCGAGTATTATGAGTATAACCCCAACTAACGTTATATATAATATATGTTTTAATAAGATTGTAACATTATTGTAAATGTGTATTCATTATATGTTATATAATTTCATTTTCATTACTCCTAAATACATATATAATAAAGTTGTATATCATAGTAATAATTAATATATATTAATCTCTCAATATACAACTATGTCTATATATATTATTATTTAATGTCTTATTAATATTAGTTAAATATATATATCTAATATACAAATTAACACTAATTAATTAAATACTTGGAATGCGAAATAGATTAAAACATAACAAATGAAAATAAAACAAAGTTAATATTTATAATATGTCCCGTATTCATGTAGCTTCCGAGACTACATTAAACTAAAGTTATAATGATATTACACTCAAATTCACTTATGTTCATAGCACTTCATCTTTAATTGTAGAAATCGCCTGGTGAACTAATTAGTGTGGGTTACCCTATATGAAATAGCTCGTCTATACTTTTAATGAATTTACTAATTTAACACGATCTATATATAGAATTGTTACATCGCTTTACGTGCATACTAGTTAGCCGGAAGCGGATGTCTTACGCAACCTAACATAATGTATAGTTTATACTGTTATACGATCTGCTATAATACAAACCGTGTAATATGATTTGATTTTTGTTTTATACTTGTATTATTATTGTAAATAGAAAATATATAGTGTGTGAATGTATACATTGTAGGTATATTATACGTTTAATAACCGATTTTTAAATCGCATATAAACATTCATTGTATACACTCGGATACTATGTACGAATTGATCTCATTTTTACGTTATTTAATATATCTAAAGTTTAGATTATCAACATATTTTTAAACCTGTAAATTATATCCCAGTATATATCCTACTAATATCATATAATATTTAATAGTCACATCAGATTTATAAATAAAAATCTCAATTGGTTAAAGAAAATATTGATGAATAAAATATTACTATTAAATAAAATTATGCATTACATCATTAAATTATTACACGGTTTTTTGTGTATTATATTCTCCCAATAGAATTTATAATAATATATTCATTTTTAAAATAAAAAATAGTGTTTATACTAATTGTCGATATACAAATAAGTAATACAATTCAGTTTAAATACTAGAATTTAGGAATACATATTAATTTTTTTAAATCTATAAATAAATCTGATTCACAAAACACTGAATTGACAGGAATATAATATAGTAAAGTAATTATTGTGAGAGTGTGAAATTACTCTTAACTTTATTTCTTATTTTAAAAATAATCGTGTATCTTGTGTGTGGTCGAAATTTAACGATTCCCTCGATTTCTATTTATTAATATCTAGCAGCATATGTATATTTTCGAGGCATGTAGTATATTGGCATGATATGTCTATCCGACGCATAGTGTTCGTAGCTTGAAACTAGGAAAAACTATAATTATTCTTTAAATAGTCTACTCTTGTGATTAATGTTCCTGGGGATAATCGTGTATCCGTTTCAGTGGTCGGTTATCTGAGTCTGACGATTCGATGGTATGCATTTCGATGTGCGCCGAATAAGCCGCCGACGCACGCAATTCTACTAGAATTGCTACGGAGGTGAATCATCGAGGAATGGGCGTTAAGGAACACATCGAATGCCTACTTTCACCCCGGCGGGGAGATCCGCTTTTAGATGCAATGTAAGTGAGCCGCAGGGAGGCCACTGCACATTCCACGTATTCTGTTTCAGCGAAGAGGCGTAGATTAGGATTACGCAATACGACAGACAACAGCTTTCTGGTGCAATCGATCTCATCATCTATAAAGACTATTGTGAATAAAATCACCGACATAGCTATATACTCTGGGGTATCTATTCTGGTACATAGATAAATATGATATCATCTGTAACTAATATATATATATATATATATATATATATATATATTTATATATATATATATATTTATATATATATATATATATATATATTTAGTGTGTTGTTCAGAAGGATGTATTGTTTTATAAATTAAAAATGTATAGAGTACATTGACTATTATCATTTTACGAGAGATTAAACTAAATACAAAGATAAACATGAATAAAGTAAAACAATATTGGTAATTAAAATAATTAAAATAATTGAATACGAAAATAATAACTATGGAATAGATAAACATATAAAACGCTAAATAAAAGGTCAGGAAGATAAATGGAATATCTAGGTAAAGATAAAGATAAACTATTGAGAGGCTAAGAAATAGTAAAAAAGAAGTAATTATATATATAAATAACAGTAAAATGTAGAGATTGCAAAATATTAAATCTAATAAATAAAATAAGAATAAAAAGTGACTTGTGTTTAACCTACAAAGAAGTTCTATACAAAGATAATCGTATTTTCAAAAGTATCTTGGATATTTATACTCTTTAGATTTTCAATTTACTCTTTCCATTGAAATAAATAACTTGCTGTATTCTTTTTTGCAAGATTACAAATATCTTAATGTTCCAACAATGATGGTAATAATACTATCTAGATATTTATACTTCGTTACTTTTCTTTCAATGGATTAAATGATGTTTTATCAGTACAAAAAGGAATAATGACATCATTGATATATGTAAAGTTATTGATGATAAGTTTGGGATTTACTGATTCCTCTCGAAATTGTTCCTTAATAGTAGAGAATGGATTATATTTATTCAGTCAATATATTGTATGATATGTAGGTGTGTAACCAGTAACATGCTAGAAATACAAATAAGGATTGAAGACTCTAGATTATTTTCTGAATGATCTCTTAGGAGATCAAACATTCTTCGTCGGTAGTAAATAAAGTAGTTATATATACACACATACACAAATAAACACACATACACACACACATATATATATATATATATATATATGTATATATATATATATATATATATATATATATATAAATAAATAAATATCTTGTTTTCAAAACAAAAGGTATCATATCTTAATAATACAATTTTAAATATTATTCATTACATATTATTGTAATTATTGTGCCTATTATTTTGAATGATTTGTTAAAGCAATTTGTTAAAGCAATCAATTAACATAAATATAATCACGATCTGACAAGGAAGCTAAATAACTAATCCTAAATGTGGTCAGTGTATAATTCTACGCATTGAATACTGAAAGCAGCGAAGCTATCTCCCGAGAGACTTGATTTATTATAATCGACATTTTTCAAATATTTTTGACCACTTTGGAATCAGCTGTTAACATGTTTTTATATGCCAGTATATTTTTTAATATTTTAATAGCTATAAATATAATTATCCTTTCCCTGTTATTATTTTATAAGTTATTAAGTTATACGTAATGTATCGCCTCAAATATATATATATATATATATATATATATAATTATAATTTGGTATAATTTATTTATTTGGATAAAACTTGTCAACGAATACTTCTATAATATAATCTAATCTAACTAAATAGCAAATACAGATATATAGCAAGAAATAGAAATTTATAGAAAAATAAATAAATAGAAATATATATATATATATATATATATATATATATAAATGTATATATGTATAGATAGATATATAGTGTATTGATTTGATAATATATATGTAGGACAAAATTGTGTAATAAAATGAGATAAATAAATTGTATTGGTAATTTTATTATTTAAAAAAACCTATGTGATATACATATAGGTAATTACCACACATTAAACCCTTATAAGGTTTAATGTGTGGTACTGAGACAAATATATCAATAATTAAAGTTAAATTAAAATTATAAGGAAACAGGGACATATCATTGATAAGCATATACTTAACATATTAATTAATATATTAATTAACATATTAATATTATAATAACCAGAACAACGGTATCACCTTACGCAAAATTATTACACAAAGTACATTATATTATGAGAAATTTTATAATATTAATTGTTTTGTTAAATATAACAATGGGACTTAAAAATATTATTGCAATAGTTCTATGGATCTTAGTTTAAACTAATGTTAACTTAAAATCAATTAACTATATTTAAGAGAATGTAGAAATACAAATAATATAAAAACAAATTATGATATAAATGAAACAAACACTATTATTGAATACATATTAGAAATGATCAAATTTAAAATTTAATTTTGTAGAAACATTTTAAAAACATTTAATAAATGAGAGTTATTAATAAAATATATTAAGAAATCCTAAATATATATTTTTTACTGTATTGTAATTATGAAATACACATATATACATTTTTCTTATATAAACTTTATATATCACTAATATCACTAATAAAATATTGACAAAAATATGTGTAATTTTTTTATTTTTTCAATTTAAATTTGTTTTGATTTATTAATTTTCTGTAAACATTAAAGAATAAATCTTAATTTGTATCTAAAATGTTATAATATAATATTTATATAATTTTTAAATGTTCATTTTATTGTACATTTTTTATTTTATTAGTACTATATATTTATAGTATATTAAACTTCTAATTAAGTGTTATTACCAGTTAGAGAAGCACATGTATAATATATGATTTTTTAAGGTATCAATATGTATATAAATTTCTTAAAAATTAATCTTAATTATTTGATTAAGAAACATAATATTACTAAATATAGCTAATATATAAGCAAACATATGTATTGTTATATATAACTTTTTCAAATTGAACACTAATTTAAAAAAAATAAGTATACCTAAATATGCCAGATATGTGTAAAGTTTAAACTGTTACTATAAAAAATGTATATTTGTTTTATTACAAAATATATATATTCACATATTATACGATGGACTTATTATGAAAATTGTATTAAATTTGGACTAAAATACGAATTTAAATTTTAACAAATTAGTTTAAGTTTAAATTCTTTGTAAATAATAAATTAATATAAAAATTTATGAATTTGCAGAATATTAGAATGAATACATTTTCACCAGTAATATCAATATAGCATAATTGATTTAATTTATAATAATTAATTTGAAGTATTTAATTGTTGTACACCTAGATAATAATTTAGAAAAACATTGTTTTTATTTAAATTAACTTCATATTATTATTGTTATATATAAATCATAATACACTAAATAATACTATAATCTTTTTAAATATTATCAAATAATAAACATAATTTATTAAAAATTAAAATCATTATTGCAATTGTATTGGAATGTATTAATACTCTCCGTTATTGTTGTATTTATAAAGCCCAATATTTACACTAATTCATATTAATTTGTATTGTTTTATGAATATATTTATACTAATATATATGCTCCATATTGCACATTTTTAGGAGAACAACATATTGGAATTATGGATACTGATATCACAGTGTTTAAAAATCCATCTCATAAAATATAATGCGAGCTTAAGGGATAAACCGTTAACATCAAGAATAACTATTCTGATCTATTCCTTATTTTTGCTTGAATAGCGGATTAGTAATTAATAAATACAACTGTTAATTGGAGTATATATTAATAGACATATACCTAAAAAAACGTGCCATTATACATTTAATATTCATTATTTATAGATTGTATTACATACATTAATTACTAAATTAATAGAATGCAAATAATAATATATGTAATATTATATAAAGGATATGCTGAGTAATGATAATCTTTAGCATATCATGTGCATTGTATATTATAATATCATGAATATATATATATATATATAAATATCGCGTTCATAAATAATACTTATATATGATATAAATAGAAATTTTAAATCTTATATATATATATATATATATATATATATATATATATAGAATTAAGTGAACACTTTATATACGTTAAATTATTATAGTTATTATAAATAGATAACTGTATTATAATACAAAAATAAAGTATTTATATTTTTCATAGTTTTAAATTAGAATACTATTTCTAACTAGCATATAATTTCTATTTATCGTATTATTTCTAACTAGCACATTAATTTTAACTATAATAAATAAAAATAATATGCTATAGCATACTATTTTTAACAAGTAAACTATTTCTAATTAGCATATCATTTCTATTTAGAGTATTATTTCTGAAAAACATATCTATAATACATAAGTAAATAAATACATTTCTATAATACATAAGTAAATAAACACATTTCTATAATATAAAACCCATTCTACTCTTAATAATCCCAGGTGAACTTAGAGGTAGTCGAATAAAAACTGGTTTCTAATGGCACCGATCTATCGCTTGTTAAACGGAGCGTGACCGATTCTATTGATTAGTTCCCATATGATTCACTTTACTGCCAGTCCACGCCCCTATACACCCCGGCCGTATTTTATAAATAAACGTAGTCATAATAATCCAGTTCTGCCAAACGACCTAAAAATCGATCATGTCCGTGTCCTCGAATTGAATATCACAAAAGTGCGTGTGCGTGCGATTTTATAATCGTACGATTTCCACCCACACTAGTTCCATTGCCGTTAAACCACTGACAAAAAATCGCCGGGAAATCAAATATAGTTTAGATAATCTAGAAGGTAAGTTTATCTATGTAAAAATAAATTTCCAGCCTATGTATGACTATTACAATCCGCACAGTATTACAATATGGATTTAGTTATTTTACGACGGATTGGTAATACAGAAATTAAAAGAAGAACGTATGTAACATAATTATTTTCTAATTCAATATCTACTAGAATACATTAGGTATTCAAATAAAAACATTAACAGTCACCTAAACTAATCATTGTTCAGGTTATTTTATTTTTTATTTAGTTATTTCCGAGATACCTAATGATAAATTTCTCTGACCAGTAGTCACAACTTAAGAATATTAATTAAAGAAGATAGCACAATATAACTCTTTAAATAGTTAGCAATTCCATCGATTATAAAACATATTTTAAATTGCCCATGTCTATCAATATACCTTATTCTATTACATAACTACCACAAGACATAATTAAACAATAATAATAGTATTGCATTTTTATTATGCTATTTTTTATCGAATAGAGTTACATAGGCTATTCAATTGATTATATAATATATATTAGTATCACCATCTATTATGTAATTTAGTATCACCATCCATAATATTATGGTCATTATAGTCATTACGGTTTGCCAACTTCTCGTATAACTTTAATTTCTAACGAAATAAATATCTTTTTTTGCAATATATTCAATACGAGTAATTGTATATTTATATTATAAAATATGATATATTCAGGTAATAAATTAAAGATTTCAAAAGATTACTGTTATAAATATGACGACTAAACTATCTACAAAGAATGCATATCTTGGAAAACGGTACAAACAGATTTCAAAAAGAAGGGTTAGTAGTACAAACGTCAAGTTAATGTCTAGATATGAAATATTACGTATTGATAGTGTATGTAATATAAGATAACCAACTTCTTTATTTCTTAATTTCAATTATAATTAGGATATAAAGTGCATTACGTATCACAATGTAACCATGCATTGTTGTTTTAAATACCGCACAAGCGGCCCTAATTGTTCCCGGAAACCTTTTGTTTTACGAACACTTAAACAATGCAATGACTCGCATACGATTTCAGTATTCCTAGTTGCAACTTCTATGCTCTAATATTTCGTCTAGGAATTAATTTATGGACATTTTCGTTGTTCTGGTATTGAGTTTAGTTTATTTCATATTATTACAAATATTTATTGTGTTCAATGAAAAGGTATACCTTTTCATTGAACATAATACATATTTTATATAATTTTACCGCTGTAGTTGCAATATGTAATATGGTGGAATTAATATATAGTAGCAAAAAGAGTTTTTACTAAATTGCACTGCTATGATTGTACTGGTAACTATTAGTATTAGTGACTGTTAATATCAAAATAACATGTTAGAAACTGTTGACTAAATAATATGTTATTAGCAACGGTTAATATCTAAAAAATATGTTAATATCGACTGTTAATATCTAAATAATATGTTAATATCGACTTTTAATATCTAAATAACATGTTAATATTATATGTTAATATCTAAACAACATGTTAATATCGACTGTTAATATCTAAATAACATGTTAATATCAATTGTTAATATCTAAATAACATGTTAATATTATATGTTAATCTCGACTGTTAATATCTAAATAATATGTTAATATCGACTGTTAATATCTAAATAACATGTTAATATTATATGTTAATATCGACTGTTAATATCTAAATAACATGTTAATATCGACAGTAAATATCTAAATAACATGTTAATATAGACTGTTAATATCTAATTAACATGTTAATATCGACTGTTAATATCTAATTAACATGTTAATATCGACTGTTAATATCTAATTAACATGTTAATATCGACTGTTAATATCTAATTAACATGTTAATATCGACTGTTAATATCTAAATAACATGTTAATATCGACTGTTAATATCTAAATAACATGTTAATATCGACTGTTAATATCTAAATAACATGTTAATATCGACTGTTAATATCTAAATCACTTGTTAATATATTAACAAGTTATTTAACATACAATTTAATAGTCGCTATAGCTATATATATATATATATATATATATATTCTACTATAATTTAAACTATAGTATATGTTGATTTAAAAATAAAGATAAAACTCATATAAAAATAGTATTATTTGTCAGAGTTCAAAATAGTATTACAAATATTAATTGATTTATTAATTATTAATGAGTGTAATTATTAAGAATACTAAAAAGATAAATATAATATATCATTGTATACATCTATTTTAAATATTAATAAATTATATATATGTAGTTAATTGCAATTGTTATTAATATTATTAAATAATTTCATATATATATATATATATATATATATATATATATATATATACAAACTTAATATTGTTAATTAACATTTTTACTTACATAAGAATTTTATAATTATATACTACGTATATTGGCTGATATCTTAAGTCTGATCTTAGATCATCGATACGGTGGGAATCAACTGTGCCCTGTTGACCGATGCATTAACTGGAAGTGTACCATCATTGACCCGCTGGAAGTCATCATCGCAAAAGGTGAGAGGTGTTCAACGTACACCACTTCCGGAAATCAAGAAATTTTCGCAAAAAAATGGCACAGAGGTATAAAATAATTTATAATAAATTCGATTTATTCTAACTATAAATAATGTAATATTTATACATAAATATTAATTTTAAATAATATGTCTCATCATTTATTATAAATAATAATTATAATGTATACTTATTAAATAGTTACTATTGACACAATATAAAAGAAGTATTATTAAGAGGGATATATATCACAAATTACAAATTTCTTTGTCCGAAGTATGAAAGTAACTTGTGCGTTTTGTAGTCTATAGACTATAGTCAAAGAAAATAATTAGTCATTATCGAAAGCCAGAAAATATAGTTGACCTCATACGATGTTGATATCAAGTTCTGTTGATTATCTATTTATGTTCTATTTATTATTCTGTTGATATCAAGATATTACTATCGCAAAGGCTTAAATAGGGATTAGTCGATATATCAAAACCAGTAAAAGAAATTAATATCGATTTTGTTATTACTTTTCTACATTAAACTTCAATATATACTCGGTAATTGGTAATATACAGATTTTAGTTAATCTCGAAGTGTCTGGTACTTTGAAAATACATTAAATTAAAATGGTGGCCCATTTTCAACATATATTCCTTATTATTTATGTAATATTTCTTGCTAGAATAATTATATTTTATAAATGACCACTATTTACAAATACTTACTGATGCATCGATATATTAATTACGACCTACATTATCATTCAGATATCTTCGCTACGAATGCCAGGAAAGATATCACTGTCCCGTTACAGCCGCGTCTATAATAGCGGAGATGGTCAACTGCCCAGTGGTCAGTTGATAGGTATGCCCGGATACATTATTGAACCACATAGAGCTCGATGCGCTCCAGAGATTGGGACGCGCAATGCTGAACTTACTGCAAGTAGGAATAGTGTTACCTATGTACACAGGTGTGTAATACATATTATTCTACATATATATATATATATATATATATATATAGAGAGAGAGAGAGAGAGAGAGAGAGAGAGAGAGAGAGAGAGAGAGAGAGAGAGAGAGAGAGAGAGAGAGAGAGAGAGAGAGAGAGAGAGAGAGAGAGAGAGAGAGAGAGAGAGAGAGAGAGAGAGAGAGAGAGAGAGAGAGAGAGAGAGAGAGAGAGAGAGAGAGAGAGAGAGAGAGAGAGAGAGAGAGAGAGAGAGAGAGAGAGAGAGAGAGAGAGAGAGAGAGAGAGAGAGAGAGAGAGAGAGAGAGAGAGAGAGAGAGAGAGAGAGAGAGAGAGAGAGAGAGAGAGAGAGAGAGAGAGAGAGAGAGAGAGAGAGAGAGAGAGAGATATATATATATATATATATATATATATAGAGAGAGATGGGTTATATATATACCTTATATTTAAGTAGATCTTCTTCTTTTCTTTCTTTCCATAATTATGTTATAATCACGAATTCGAACCGATATCTTAATTAACAATAACGGACCATTACGCAGGCATTCACTACACTCACGAGCATTACCGCATAGCAGAAAACAACAGCAACTGGTGTTCCGGCGACCTGTGACCGATGACCTCTATCCTAATAACTCATTCGCTTCACGCTACGTTTATGCGCAGTACGAAGGCGGTGCGAAAGGTCGGAGTTCAAGTGGTGAACGAGGCGATGGGGTAGCTGAACTGCGTGCCTCGTGCGATCCTAATGACCCGTTCACTGCCGACGGCGAATGCCTATACGAATCTGAGGTCTTCGACTCAGAATCAGAGGATACTTTGGACTTCGGCAGGTCCGAACGTCCGTTGGCACCGGATCTGGTCATTCACGCACGACGTTGCACCCCGTCCCCGGTATCCGCTTGCCACAGCGATCATGTTCACGTCACGCCACGTTACAATCCGCAGCGACATCTCAGCCTCGACGTCACGGAGGAAGACCGTTTGCACTCCGAACAGGAGTGCAATCGAAGCGCAAAGTTTTTCAATCGTAATAAGAGTGCTCTCGATTGGAAGAAGAGCGGGCCGGATACGTACAATAGTGGGTCGGAATGGAACAAGAGTGGATCGGAGTGGAATTGCAGCGGAGGCAAGGAATGGACTCGAGCCGCTCCGGAGAAACCTGTTAGACGTCATGTACGCACCGAAATTCGCGTATTATCACCTAGTACCGTCTCCCCGACAAACTCGGCTAATACCATCACTACGCCAACCATTAGCAATGGTCGCCAACTCTCCGAATACCGACACCAACTGGAGCGGGACGATGGTAGAACTGCTCTCACCACTTTAAGCGACGTCTCAGATTTCAGTAATTAGTCTCCGTGATTATCATTCCCTCTTCCTGGTATATGTGACTATTTCTGTTCTTATGATTTATACCTCAAATACCGTAATTAGACAACTAATTATCGACATCAGACTTCCGAGAGATACTCGTATCACGTGACTCAAATACGCAAATAATGATATTCGCCGTATTTCATTATTGTATTTTATTTTTGTATGGTTCGAGAAGCACATCTAAAAAAATCGAGTATGAATTTAAAGCTCGAATACCATTAGAATATAATTCCAAATGTTACATTAGTAAAGCCTATATAAAATATGTCGACATATTATGAGTCATACTTATGACTAGTCGATGGTCGACGTGTATGGATAATATTGTATCATCGTATTATATTTAACTATAATTTCAAATATTATAATATCATAATATATACAATATTATAAATATAGGAATCAATTTCGTATAAACATATTGTACATTAACTCGAATCATGATTCGGCTATCGCTTTAAATGTATTTCTATTATCTCAGACATAATTATATTACTTCTAATTGAAGTATGACTATCGATTTCATGATTAATTTCGATTATTAATATGTTTATAATATTGTAATATGGACATATTCGCCGATATATTATAAGTGTTATATATTGTAATCATGAAGCACAAATAATTCTTTATCGATATCAATTATTATTATTGTAATTTATTAAATATTTATTTTTATAAATAAATCTTGTTTGATAATTTAATTTGATTGATACATTATAGATACATATATATACGAAATCTTCATCATTATTGAACCAATGATTTATTTATATAATATTTAGACATCAACTATCAAAACATTGTTCTTTTTAGGGTACTATAATCATACGTTATTTGTACTAGAATTATATCAAGGACTTTTAGATAGTTATAACTATGTCATATGAATTCATTTTCAAATTAATTGATATGTAATAAGTAGCTATTATTAATTAATAGAGAGTATTTGCGGATTTAAATCACATATTTAATAAATATAATTAATTAGGTATTCGTTATCTAAATCATTTATTAAATATGTAATAAAGTTCATTCTTCTAAGATGAACAACTTCTAGAATAATTCCTCGGTATGTTGATTATATAAATAAAACTTTAGGTCTTATATTAGTCATCCAATCATTAACATATTGTATTTATACGATATTAAAATATCGGTGTTCCTTTAAGGAACTGATATTGTTCGTAAGGAGATTTAGGCATATTCGTAATGTAAAACACGAGTTTTACATTACTTATTTGATTATACATTGTGGTAAACATGTTAAAAACTGCACGAATTACAGTATTTTTTGACGACATTATGACTGCTATTCTTTTTTTATTATTCATCTTAAACATTTCAGCGTTAAACAGGATGCGATATAATTATGATAATATATTTTTCATAAATGATAATAACATATTAATAAATTATATAACAAGTACAGATTTCATTTTCATGTTATATTATTAGGTAGTGTCAAATAGAAAATCCAGGTAAAACTCATTGCGAAGAGTATCATATTTCCGAGTTGGATAATAGTTTATCAGCAATAAAACAGTATTGACTTAATCCACAAAAGGGCATTACAAGGAAGTATATTGGGTTACAACATAACTATTTATTAAACAAAGCGCCGGTGCTTTAGGCCGCCTATACTACGATATTAAATCACATTAATAATATCACTCGAGCGTTTTATAACTAGTAAATCATAATAGCTGAAATAAAAATATATAATTTAAGAGCATTGCGTGACCTAAAGGGTGGTATATAAAGGACTGCATGATTATGATATAATTAAGTTTGCTTTATATAAAGAGCGAGTAAGTTTAATCAATTATATAAATAACTCATTTATTTTGAGATGTCGAAGTATAGTATAGGATTTATGTTAGTAGTTATGGGGTTAATATCTTTTAACTTTCTTGGGAATACAGATGCTGGTTAGTAATTCAGTTAAATGTTAATCTTTTTTAGTATATATTATTGCCCTAATCTCTCTTATTCACACTTATATAATTATATTTTATAAAATTGATGTAGTGCACATATTTATATAATCTTTCTAATAATCAATAATATTTGTTTTTATTAATACACATTATTATTATTTATTATTATTTAGATTAACTTAATAACTTTTATACTTTATTTCTAAACATATTACAAATAAATTAAATATTAATTTCAATTAAAATGAAAGGTCATATAGTTAATAAAAGAAATAAAATATAAATGAAATTATACATTACTTTTAATATAGAATTACAAGTTTAATTATGTTGATTTATTGAAGACAACGTCTATATAATCTTCTCAATTCATCAAAGCCGCTATAAGTTATACAACTCTCGGATTCACCATGGAAACGGTGGATGAGAAATGGCCAGGAATGACTAAAAAATCAGTGACGAATTCAAAGAATACACTTCCGCACTTGAGTTCGTCCATTAAACCGATTATTACAACGACTTTGGACAATACCACGCCAACCAGCCAGGTCGTAACCTCTGAGAAAATATCATCTTCTGTTCCGCGTACAACACTCGAATACAGGCCGTCAAAGGCGTATGATGTATATTATTAAATATATCACCATACAGTTCACATAATACCATGCATTTCTAAATATCTGATGATTGTGTGAATTACAATATTGCTAGTTGTAAAATACGTTTATTATGGAGTGTATTAGCTGATGTCGGCAATATTTATATCAATGCACATATTACTCAATATATATTGAATAAAATGGTTTGAGGAACTAATACTGTTTTAAATATTGGTAATAATATTAATAGTTTCAGTTTATTTAAATAACCTTATTATCTAATTATTTATTGATACAATAACTTCACAATATTAATGATAAGTAAAAACTATATACAATATTTATAATGTGAAAGTAAGTTATAATTTTATTATTGAGATATAGAAAAATATAATATTATTTTAATAAAAGAAGGAAATAATTTCATAGTCTTATTGAAATAGGAGATAATGACGTAGTCTATTATTTAAGTTATTCAAAATGAAAATAACTCAATTATCTACTTAATAAAATAATAAAAATAAAGTAATAAAATAATTTCTTAATCTATTTATTCAGAAATAAAATAACTTCTTAATCTATTTATTCAGAAATAAAATAACTTCTTAATCTATTTATTCAGAAATAAAATAACTTCTTAATCTATTTATTATGAGTGAAAATAACTTCTTAATCTATTTATTCAGAAATAAAATAACTTCTTAATCTATTTATTATGAGTGAAAATAACTTCTTAATATATTTGTTTAGAAATAAAATAACTTCTTAATGTATTTATTCAGAAATAAAATAACTTCTTAATCTAGTTATTATGAGTGAAAATAATTTAATACTTTTGTCAATGATGTAGAATATAGTATTATAATCTAATTATTAAATTAAAAATAAATCCATTATCTAGAAATAAATTGTTTTAACTGTATAACTCATTTATAAGTAGTTTTGATCTTTACTATATCGATGGTAGATAATATAGATTACTAATATAGATACTCTTATTGAGTATCTATATTATATATATATATATATATATATATATATATTAGACTAAAATAATTTCACAATAATCATTACTTTTAACTAATGTATAATATATATTTAAATAATAACAAACACATTTGTTATATAATTCTTTAATATAATTGAACATATTCATTCTCGATATTAATTAATAATTATTCTAAAATCTATGATCCTAGATTGAATATTGATTAATAAACATTAAAATAATAAACGATTGTTATTTTTTTAAGTAGTACTTACCAATAAAAGTGTTGTAATATTAATTATAAAATATCATTTATATTTGGTAAATTATCTTATACATCATGTATTCTTATAATATACGATTGTATATAGAAACTATGGTCTGCATTTGATTCATAGTAAATATGTCGAAAACATGAGTTACTTTTTTACTCTGTGGGTCTAATGAAATATATAATGAAACATGTTTTCTTTTATATTATGTAATTAAAAATTCAATAAAATTAATATTAATAGCTAGCCTATTTAAAGGTTTGCTATTTTTAAATTAAAAAGAAAATAATGCATTATATATAAGTCAAAACATAATATTCAATTAGAAATAGTATTTTATATTTACAAACTAATAATTCAATGAATATTTGTGATGATATTTTCATTTTTTCTGTAAATGAATTTAATATAATTCTATTAATTATTAAACTAAAATATTGTAATTAAATATATGTATATTCTAGTACAATATGTACTATATTAATTATTCGTAATCAAATATAAGTGATATAAGTGATATAAGTGATAATATAAATATTTATAGATTTATAACTTTTTTAGCCTTTTTTCCTTTCCCTTTTCTTTTTTTTCCTTTCAATGAAATGGTTATGATATCTTGGAAAGTTTGACTTCTCAAGCGATGGGTTGTTTTCACTTTCAATAAAGGCATATCTCCAGCTAAATTGGT
Organism: Osedax frankpressi; assembly: GCA_964035775.1. Classification (NCBI taxonomy): domain Eukaryota; kingdom Metazoa; phylum Annelida; class Polychaeta; order Sabellida; family Siboglinidae; genus Osedax; species Osedax frankpressi. The sequence goes on along the minus strand of OZ038315.1, from coordinate 21,418,926 downwards.
AATACTCTAGTTATTGTGATATAACTACTAATTTTCACATTCTATTAATAAGAGATTTTTAAATAAGAAATTTCATATAAATACTTATAATTATTAAAATAAGATAAACTATATATTTTGCATATATTACTTTAATTTAATTTTAATTTATATGTAAAAGAAATAAAGTAATAGCTAAAATAAAAAATATTTATATAGTAGTATGCAACATAATTAAGTTAGTAGAATTGTAAAAATAGGAATATATATTAATAGACCTTCAACCCTAATTCTTAAAGCGCTAAGGAGTTGACAACCAGCCATGTCTCCGATGAGGTTATCTGTAAGATCTAACTCCACAAACTCGGGGCAATTTTTAAGGAAGCTGAAATTTAAAGTAAAACATATATATAATTTATGAAATATATATTATAGTAATGTATTCAATATGTATGATATTGATAAATAAATGTCTATTATATGATAATGTATAAT
>OZ038315.1:21408452-21415952 GCA_964035775.1 Osedax frankpressi | reverse complement strand
ACTAGTGAGGGTTAATGTCTGATGTGAGGATAGGTACTAGTGAGGGTTAATGTCTGATGTGAGGATAGGTACTAGCGAGGGTTAATGTCTGATGTGAGGATAGGTACTAGTGAGGGTTAATGTCTGATGTGAGGATAGGTACTAGTGAGGTCTAAAGTCTGATGTGAGGATAGGTACTAGTGAGGGTTAATGTCTGATGTGAGGATAGGTACTAGTGAGGGTTAATGTCTGATGTGAGGATAGGTACTAGTGAGGTCTAAAGTCTGATGTGAGGATAGGTACTAGTGAGGGTTAATGTCTGATGTGAGGATAGGTACTAGTGAGGGTTAATGTCTGATGTGAGGATAGGTACTAGTGAGGTCTAAAGTCTGATGTGAGGATAGGTACTAGTGAGGGTTAATGTCTAATGTGAGGATAGGTACTAGTGAGGGTTAATGTCTAATGTGAGGATAGGTACTAGTGAGGTCTAAAGTCTGATGTGAGGATAGGTACTAGTGAGGGTTAATGTCTAATGTGAGGATAGGTACTAGCGAGGTCTAAAGTCTGATGTTAGGATAGGTACTAGTGAGGGTTAATGTCTGATGTGAGGATAGGTACTAGTGAGGTCTAAAGTCTGATGTGAGGATAGGTACTAGTGAGGTCTAAAGTCTGATGTGAGGATAGGTACTAGTGAGGGTTAATGTCTAATGTGAGGATAGGTACTAGCGAGGTCTAAAGTCTGATGTTAGGATAGGTACTAGTGAGGGTTAATGTCTGATGTGAGGATAGGTACTAGTGAGGGTTAATGTCTGATGTGAGGATAGGTACTAGTGAGGGTTAATGTCTGATGTGAGGATAGGTACTAGTGAGGGTTAATGTCTGATGTGAGGATAGGTACTAGTGAGGTCTAAAGTCTGATGTGAGGATAGGTACTAGCGAGGGTTAATGTCTGATGTGAGGATAGGTACTAGTGAGGTTTAATGTCTGATGTGAGGATAGGTACTAGTGAGGGTTAATGTCTGATGTGAGGATAGGTACTAGTGAGGGTTAATGTCTGATGTGAGGATAGGTACTAGTGAGGGTTAATGTCTGATGTGAGGATAGGTACTAGCGAGGGTTAATGTCTGATGTGAGGATAGGTACTAGTGAGGGTTAATGTCTGATGTGAGGATAGGTACTAGTGAGGGTTAATGTCTGATGTGAGGATAGGTACTAGTGAGGTCTAAAGTCTGATGTGAGGATAGGTACTAGTGAGGGTTAATGTCTGATGTGAGGATAGGTACTAGTGAGGGTTAATGTCTGATGTGAGGATAGGTACTAGTGAGGTCTAAAGTCTGATGTGAGGATAGGTACTAGTGAGGGTTAATGTCTAATGTGAGGATAGGTACTAGTGAGGGTTAATGTCTAATGTGAGGATAGGTACTAGTGAGGTCTAAAGTCTGATGTGAGGATAGGTACTAGTGAGGGTTAATGTCTAATGTGAGGATAGGTACTAGCGAGGTCTAAAGTCTGATGTTAGGATAGGTACTAGTGAGGGTTAATGTCTGATGTGAGGATAGGTACTAGTGAGGTCTAAAGTCTGATGTGAGGATAGGTACTAGTGAGGTCTAAAGTCTGATGTGAGGATAGGTACTAGTGAGGGTTAATGTCTAATGTGAGGATAGGTACTAGCGAGGTCTAAAGTCTGATGTTAGGATAGGTACTAGTGAGGGTTAATGTCTGATGTGAGGATAGGTACTAGTGAGGGTTAATGTCTGATGTGAGGATAGGTACTAGTGAGGGTTAATGTCTGATGTGAGGATAGGTACTAGTGAGGGTTAATGTCTGATGTGAGGATAGGTACTAGTGAGGTCTAAAGTCTGATGTGAGGATAGGTACTAGCGAGGGTTAATGTCTGATGTGAGGATAGGTACTAGTGAGGGTTAATGTCTGATGTGAGGATAGGTACTAGTGAGGGTTAATGTCTGATGTGAGGATAGGTACTAGTGAGGGTTAATGTCTGATGTGAGGATAGGTACTAGTGAGGGTTAATGTCTGATGTGAGGATAGGTACTAGCGAGGGTTAATGTCTGATGTGAGGTGGAGTGTAGCTAACATTTTATTGATGACATCACCGTCACAGGTCTATCGATGTTTTCGCAATCGTTCTCAGGACGGCCATCCGAGAAGCCAGGGCTCAAGAGTTCACCTGGCTCTCGTTGACCATTTACCGCATTGCCATCCAGGTAACAACATCCGACCGATTGGGTCAACGCGGTGGTCATCGGCGTGAGCAATCGCACCACGCCTGAACATTGCAGCGAGTTTCCGGTCAGTATTAATTCACTGAACGAAATGTTATATTAGGTTTATATAATTGGAGATTCATTTTACATACTTTATACTTTATATATAGAGGTAACTTATATTCATTTTATATTCATTTTCTGAAAATTCTACATAATAAAAGAACATAAGAAATAATAAAATTCCTGTGAGATTGAAATAGTTCTATATAAAATAATATAAATATAATAGATATATAAACTGGGTAAAACCATATACGGCACAATATGTATATATAAACTTTCACTATCATTTGTATAATATGCACTATTATAATATATACGATGTACAAATAGTTTACACTGAACAGTATAAATTATACAGTGTATAATGAACTTATACAATGTATATTATAAGACATTGTGTAAACTATAAAGTATACCATACAATGCAAGGTAACAAAACAATATATTATAAACACGTTAATACTTTGTATATATATATATATATATATATATATATATATCGATAATGTTTACATTATTATTTAGACTTAATTATCGGTATGCAAAAATATGTCGAATTAATATATTGACTAATAATGCATAACTGATAAAGAGACAATAGCATATATATTAATTAAGTAGAGTTACTGTAATACCTGATTGAGGAGGTAAGGATCAGGTTGGACATATGTGTTCCACTTTCAACTCCCAAGTCGCAGTACTCCAGACTTAAGCTGATTAAGTATTTACATTGAATCAATCCTTGGCAAATCAACAAACAACCATCGTCTCCGAACCTATTTGAAAGTAAAGTTTGTAATTATTTCTATATAGTTATTCGTAATATTCAACATAGTAGACATTCTAAGCGAAAATAATTATTGAATCAATATCAACATCAGTTATTAATAGAGTCAATGAGCTAATAAAATCCTGATTGGATGTATCATTTAATTTAAATTACAATTAAATTAATTAATAATCTCATTTAAAATATTTTATATTTATTAATTTTATTGAAGTATCTTACATAATACTTCAATATTAATATAACTGAATAAACTCAAACCCGTTATGGTCAAGCTTGAAACTTATCAAATTTTCGCTTCCTTTTATTGATCTAACAGATAATTTAAATCAATATTATTTATCTCATTAGTATTTATATGATTTTGATAGCATACTTGCTGTTAAAATGTAATTGATGCTAATTGTACAAATGATAAACTTATATCTTACCTCGCTAATCTCCCAACAGAATATGCAGAAAGCATACAATTCACAAGCTCGAGTCTCTCTAGCAGGAATATCCTTTTTTCTATTAGTAGGGCCTGTAATACATATAAAAATAAAATATATATAACGTTTAGTATATAGATAATAATATATATGACCGTTATTAAGATTATTAATTTAAACAATTGTTAATGTAAACTATATGTACAAAATATAACGATTTGTATAACAATTTAAAATGATTACTTACAAATAAACAATATATTAAAACACTAATGACCAAATCTATAGCGGAATCATTCTCCACCAAAACACCACAGATCATGAGATTGCGTAGGTGGGCATAACGGGTACTTCGCAGAGATGCCACGAGGGGCGCTAGTGTCACATTACGCAATCGAGGTTTCTCGACTTTCTCAACTACATATTGTAATGATGACATTAAAGTATTATACTTGTTTATTAACTTTAGAAGTGCATTGCATTTATTTAACAGATCGATATAATGCATTTATATTAATTTGAATATATTTCTACTTTATAATGTAAACTGTACAGTGTACAGTGTACAGTGTACAGTGTACATTATACACATTATACCTGTACATATGTTCTCTGTACAGTTTACATTTAGATATATTATTGGTTGTTATACTATTTATGTGTGCGTTTTTGAGTTATGTTATTAATGAAATAACAACTAGCAATTGAATGCCTATAGAATATAACTATACTTAGAATAATCTTATATAAACTAATTTTTAGAAATTAAGACTTAATCCGTTACACGTGTAATTAGGCCAAGCATTAAAATGAAATTAAAACTTATTGTTTAACGTAAACGGATTATAGGACACGTGACCTGGTAAACCACTAGTTAACCTCCATTCTGCGATGCAGTGCATTCTGGGGATTTTGGCGAGTTCTTTTTACTGGGACAAGCGTGGGGCGAAAGTAATTGGTTGCTGGACACCCTCATAGTAAACTTTCAAATTGAAAGATTACAAATAATTTTAATAGACTACAATATTATTTCAATAAACTGTATTCTCGAAAATATTCAATTAATTTTCAATATTATTTTGTTTATCATGCGATTTGAATAATATCTTTTTAATAAGAAGTAATTTAATAATATGTCTTTCTATCATCATCAGTTATAATGAATAATATAAATCATAATTTATATTACTACCATAATTGGTTATTAAGTACCAATTGTATTATAGCGTAATAAATGAGATATAATACAAAATATCATTAATACACTATTATGTAATATTAAAGTCAAAGCCCTCTGTATACTCATTATTATACAGGACCTTTGACCTCGAACTTCTTACATTTAGTATTCTCAATGGTTACACCGCCAACAATGCATCCTAACGTTTTGCATTAACATATTCTCATCCGCATAGTAACGCATCTGCTGAACGAGTGATTGACAGCTGTCCACGGAACAAGCTCCGTTCTGCGCTGAACTTTGGCATACTTGTTCGTAGCACCTACGCAGTGAATCGATAACCTGACCAGTTTCACCGATAGGTTTCTTGGCCTTCTTAGCGGTCATGGCTATTGATATAATTGTAGAAGTTGTTTATGATGTTTATGTATATTGTATGACTAGATCTAGTATCTAATTATTCAAAAACTATATGTTCAAGTAAATTATCTATTAAGAATAAATTAGAACATATTATCATACAATAATAATTGTTATTTATTAATTTTATATTAAATTTTAAAAAAATATACATATATACTTTCTTAAATAATATAATAAATTATGTAAACATGTTTAAATACAGTAATTCGTTTCCAGTGATAATTATTAATAATAACGATTAATGAGTTTGTAATGTATCCTAAAATCAGACTATAATATAGACGTATACGTATACCAACATATTACTTAGACCTAGTAATTTCGATATATTGATAATCTAAATATATCTTGCGATCATCTGATAAAATGTTAAAAACTTCTAAAAACAGAGTATAGTATCGCTGAGGTAGATATATGTATACAAATAGAATGTATATATTAACTACATATAATATCCAAAACATTCAATTACTTATTGCAATTATATGATTATATCCTCGTTATAGAAATATGTGTTATGGGTACTTTTTGTTATAAATAATAATATATAATTTATACGAATTCCTAATATCTTTTCTATATTGCACATATGTATTTTTTTAAAGTTTGATTTTATAAATATTTTTCAAGTTACAAATTGTAATATGTATAGCAAATTATCGCTACCCTTTCATTTGATAAAGTACCCTTTTACAAATTCGGTATGATAATAAAACCATCAAATACAAAATATTCGTAATTCTAAAAACAATATCAAGCATGCGTATTGCGCAATGTTCTAACACGCATATCTCATTAACAAGCCTCAGTGTATATAAATATTAAAGTATTTACTACGATTTACTCCCGACAAGTATTCACTTGAAGGCTTCACAACTTTAATAATCAATGCATTAATATATTTATGGAAATATAATTCAAATATTTTTTTTTAATATTATTAAATATATTTAATGTAAAATATTAATGTAAAAAAACTTACGAAATAAATATTTTACGAAATAAATATTTGATACATTTTTTATATATTTATATAACTTATATACGTTATCATTACTATTTATAATATTCACTGATTTTACGATATACCTTACTCTGAATTAATCCGGTGTGAAATAAAGGCCACTCGCATGGTATCCGTGTGCGCCGAAAGAGTGTAGTTCATAACATACGAAAGCCAATCTATTTCGCCAATAATAGACAGCGGTTCTGGAATTGTGTAGAGTGACTACTATGGCATACAAATATTACCTATTGTCGTGTTGGAACATTAAAGCGATTAACTCATTGCGAACGGGGAGTAGACTCCGACCAACGCACGCCACACTATTTACCTTGGTTACGAAAGTGCCGAATATAACTCAATGACGTCAGTAATTCTAGCACATATCGGTAGTTTATTTTATAAATTGTGAATATTTGTAAAACCATATATTTACAGAATTATAGGACATATCTGCAATATATAAAAACAAAAAAATATATATATATATAAAGTAATTCCGAATTACCCGTTACATTTGTTTAGTAGAGTAGAGAACAATAGAAATGTCAATATACTAAATAAGCAAAACTATATATATATATATATATATATATATATATATATATATATATCGTAGGGCGTTTGATATCTCAAACATCTCAAAACAGTTACTACATAAACATTTATAAATGTAATGTTATTTTTTCAATATTTCAATATTCCTCAATATTTACTAAATAAATATTACCTGATAAACATTTTAGCTATAGATAATTAAATATATATTCCAATATTAACAAGATAACCAGTATTATGAAAAATAATGATTATAAAATAATGATTATAAAATAATGATTATAAAATAATGATTATAAAATAATGATTATAAAATAATGATTATAAAATAATGATTATAAAATAATGATTATAAAATAATGATTATAAAATAATGATTATAAAATAATGATTATAAAATAATGATTATAAAATAATGATTATAAAATAATGATTATAAAATAATGATTATAAAATAATGATTATAAAATAATGATTATAAAATAATGATTATAAAATAATGATTATAAAATAATGATTATAAAATAATGATTATAAAATAATGATTATAAAATAATGATTATAAAATAATGATTATAAAATAATGATTATAAAATAATGATTATAAAATAATGATTATAAAATAATGATTATAAAATAATGATTATAAAATAATGATTATAAAATAATATATATATCTATAAGTGTAAAATAATATATTAATAATATATTTATCTAAAATATGTCCTATATATAAAATCAAAATATACAATAAATATATTTAAAATCAATGTAATTCAATATATCTTATCCCCGTATTCGTAACAAAATTTTAAGATGATTAAGATACATTTCATTCAAACGGTTTT
>OZ038315.1:21341705-21408252 GCA_964035775.1 Osedax frankpressi | reverse complement strand
CAACGAATACTTCTATAATATAATCTAATCTAACTAAATAGCAAATACAGATATATAGCAAGAAATAGAAATTTATAGAAAAATAAATAAATAGAAATATATATATATATATATATAAATGTATATATGTATAGATAGATATATAGTGTATTGATTTGATAATATATATGTAGGACAAAATTGTGTAATAAAATGAGATAAATAAATTGTATTGGTAATTTTATTATTTAAAAAAACCTATGTGATATACATATAAGTAATTACCACACATTAAACCCTTATAAGGTTTAATGTGTGGTACTGAGACAAATATATCAATAATTAAAGTTAAATTAAAATTATAAGGAAACAGGGACATATCATTGATAAGCATCTACTTAACATATTAATTAATATATTAATTAACATATTAATATTATAATAACCAGAACAACGGTATCACCTTTAGCAAAATTATTACACAAAGTACATTATATTATGAGAAATTTTATAATATTAATTGTTTTGTTAAATATAACAATGGGACTTACAAATATTATTGCAATAGTTATATGGATCTTAGTTTAAACTAATGTTAACTTAAAATCAATTAACTATATTTAAGAGAATGTAGAAATACAAATAATATAAAAACAAATTATGATATAAATGAAACAAACACTATTATTGAATACATATTAGAAATGATCACATTAAAAATTTAATTTTGTAGAAACATTTTAAAGACATTTAATAAATGAGAGTTATTAATAAAATATATTAAGAAATCCTAAATATATATTTTTACTGTATTGTAATTATGAAATACACCTATATAAATTTTTCTTATATAAACTTTATATCACTAATAAAATATTGACAAAAATATGTGTAATTTTTTTATTTTTTCAATTTAAATTTGTTTTGATTTATTAATTTTCTGTAAACATTAAAGAATAAATCTTAATTTGTATCTAAAATGTTATAATATAATATTTATATAATTTTTAAATGTTCATTTTATTGTATATTTTAAATTTTATTAGTACTATATTTTAATAGTATATTAAACTTCTAATTAAGTGTTATTACCAGTTAGAGAAGCACATGTATAATATATGATTTTTTAAGGTATCAATATGTATATAAATTACTCAAAAATTAATCTTAATTATTTGATTAAGAAACATAATATTACTAAATATAGCTAATATATAAGCAAAAATATGTATTGTTATATATAACTTTTTAAAATTGAACACTAATTTTTACAAAAATAAGTATACCTAAATATGCCAGATATGTGTAAAGTTTAAACTGTTACTATAAAAAATGTATATTTGTTTTATTACAAAATATATATATTCACATATTATACGATGGACTTATTATGAAAATTGTATTAAATTTGGACTAAAATACGAATTTAAATTTTAACAAATTAGTTTAAGTTTAAATTCTTTGTAAATAATAAAATAATATGAAAATTTATGAATTTGCAGAATATTAGAATGAATACATTTTCACCAGTAATATCAATATAGCATAATTGATTTAATTTATAATAATTAATTTGAAGTATTTAATTATTGTACACCTAGATAATAATTTTGAAGAACATTGTTTTTATTTAAATTATCTTCTTATTATTATTGTTATATATAAATCATAATACACCAAATAATACTATAATCTTTTAAAATATTATTAAATAATAAACATAATTCATTAAAAATTAAAATCATTATTGCAATTGTATTGGAATGTATTATTACTCTGCGTTATTGTTGTATTTATAAAGCCCAATATTTACACTTATTCATATTAATTTGCATTGTTTTATGAATATATTTATACTAATATATATGCTCCATATTGCACATTTTATGAGAACAACATATTGGAATTATGGATACTGATATCACAGTGTTTAAAAACCCATCTCATAAAATATAATGCGAGCTTAAGGGATACACCGTTAACATCAAGTATAACTATTCTAATATATTCCTTATTTTTGCTTGAATAGCGGATTAGTAATTAATAAATATAACTGTTAATTGGAGTATATATTAATAGACATATACCTAAAAAAACGTGCCATTATACATTTAATATTCATTATTTATAGATCGTATTACATACAATAATTACTAAATTAATAGAATGCAAATTATAATATATGTAATATTATATAAACGATATGCTGAGTAATGATAATCTTTAGCATATCATGTGCATTGTATATTATAATATCATGAATATATATATATATAAATATCGCGTTCATAAATAATACTTATATATGATATAAATAGAAATTTTAAATCTTATATATATATATATATATATATATATATATATATATAGAATTAAGTGAACACTTTATATACGTTAAATTATTATAGTTATTATAAATAGATAACTGTATTATAATACAAAAATAAAGTATTTATATTTTTCATAGTTTTAAATTAGAATACTATTTCTAACTAGCATATAATTTCTACTTATCGTATTATTTCTAATTAGCACATTAATTCTAACTATAATAAATAAAAATAATATGCTATAGCATACTATTTTTAACAAGTAAATTATTATTTCTAATTAGAATATCATTTCTATTTAGAGTATTATTTCTGAAAAACATATCTATAATACATAAGTAAATAAACACATTCCTATAATACATAAGTAAATAAACACATTTCTATAATATAAAACCCATTCTACTCTTAATAATCCCAGGTGAACTTAGAGGTAGTCGAATAAAAACTGGTTTCTAATGGCACCGATCTATCGCTTGTTAAACGGAGCGTGACCGATTCTATTGATTAGTTCCCATATGATTCACTTTACTGCCAGTCCACGCCCCTATACACCCCGGCCGTATTTTATAAATAAACGTAGTCATAATAATCCAGTTCTGCCAAACGACCTAAAAATCGATCATGTCCGTGTCCTCGAATTGAATATCACAAAAGTGCGTGTGCGTGCGATTTTATAATCGTACGATTTCCACCCACACTAGTTCCATTGCCGTTAAACCACTGACAAAAAATCGCCGCGAAATCAAATATAGTTTAGATAATCTAGAAGGTAAGTTTATCTATGTAAAAATAAATTTCCAGCCTATGTATGACTATTACAATCCGCACAGTATTACAATATGGATTTAGTTATTTTATGACGGATTGGTAATACAGAAATTAAAAGAAGAACGTATGTAACATAATTATTTTCCAATTCAATATCTACTAGAATACATTAGGTATTCAAATAAAAACATTAACAGTCATCTAAACTAATCATTGTTCAGGTTATTCTATTTTTTTATTTAGTTATTTCCGAGATACCTAATGATAAATTTCTCTGACCAGGAGTCACAACTTAAGAATATAAATATAATATAACTCTTTAAATAGTGAGCAATTCTATCGATTATAAAACATATTTTAAATTGCCCATGTCTATCAATATACCTTATTCTTTTACATAACTACCACAAGACATAATTAAACAATAATAATGGTATCGCATTCTTATTATGCTATTTTTATCGAATAGAGTTACATAGACTATTCAATAGTTTATATAATATTTGTTAGTATCACCATATATTATATAATTTAGTTATATTATGATCATTATAGTCATTACGGTTTGCCAACTTCTCGTATAACTTTAATTTCTAATGAAATAAATATCTTTTTGCAATATATTCAATATGAGTAATTGTATATTTATATTATAAAATATGATATATTCAGGTAATAAATTAAAGATTTCAAAAGATTACTGTTATAAATATGACGACTAAACTATCTACAAAGAATGCATATCTTGGAAAACGGTACAAACAGATTTCAAAAAGAAGGGTTAGTAGTACAAACATCAAGTTAAGGTCTAGATATGAAATATTACGTATTGATAGTGTATGTAATATAAGATAACCAACTTCTTTATTTCTTAATTTCAATTATAATTAGGATATAAAGTGCATTACGTATCACAATGTAACCATGCATTGTTGTTTTAAATACCGCACAAGCGGCCCTAATTGTTCCCGGAAACCTTTTGTTTTACGAACACTTAAACAATGCAATGACTCGCATACGATTTCAGTATTCCTAGTTGCAACTTCTATGCTCTAATATTTCGTCTAGGAATTAATTTATGGACATTTTCGTTGTTCTGGTATTGAGTTTAGTTTATTTCATATTGTATCAAATATTTATTGTGTTCAATGAAAAGGTATACCTTTTCATTGAACATAATACATATTTTATATAATTTTACCGCTGTAGTGGCAATATTTAATATGGTGGAATTAATATATAATTAATGGGGGAGAAAAATTCATTATTATTAATATATATATTATTCTGTCGACCATATAATAGCAAAAAGAGTTTTTATTAAATTGCACTGCTATGATTGTACTGGTAACTATTAGTATTAGTCACTGTTAATATCAAAATAACATGTTAGAAACTGTTGACTAAATAATATGTTATTAGCGACGGTTAATATCTAAAAAAATATGTTAATATCGACTGTTAATATCTAAATAACATGTTAATATCAACTGTTAATATCTAAATAACATGTTAATATTATATGTTAATATCTATATAACATGTTAATATCGACTGTTAATATCTAAATAACATGTTAATATCGACTGTTAATATCTAAATAACATGTTAATATTATATGTTAATATCGACTGATAATATCTAAATAATATGTTAATATCGACTGTTAATATCTAAATAATATGTTAATATCGACTGTTAATATCTAAATAACATGTTAATATTATATGTTAATATCGACTGATAATATCTAAATAATATGTTAATATCGACTGTTAATATCTAATTAACATGTTGAAATCGACAGTTAATATCTAAATTACATGTTAATATCGACTGTTAATATCTAAATAGCATGCTAATATCGACTGTTAATATCTAAATAACATATTAATATCGACTGTTATTATCTAAATAATATGTTAATATAGACTGTTAATATCTAATTAACATGTTAATATCGACTGTTATTATCTAAATAACATGTTAATATCGACTGTTAATATCTAAATAACATGTTGATATCGACTGTTAATATCTAAATAACTTGTTAATATATTAACAAGTTATTTAATATATAATTTAATAGTCGCTATAGCTATATCTATATATTCTACTATAATTTAAACTACAGTATATGTTGATTTAAAAATAAAGATAAAACTCATATAAAAATTGTATTATTTGTCAGAGTTCAAAATAGTGTTACATATATTAATTGATTTATTAATTATTAATGAGTGTAATTATTAAGAATACTAAAAAGATAAATATAATATATCATTGTATACATCTATTTTAAATATTAATAAATTATATATATGTAGTTAATTGCAATTGTTATTAATATTATTAAATAATTTCATATATATATGTATATATATATATATATATATATATTTATTTAGATGTTATTACAAACTTAATATTGTTAATTATCATTTTTACTTATATAAGAATTTTATAATTATATACTACTTTTGCATTCATATACTATGCCGTATATTGGCTGATATCTTAAGTCTGATCTTAGATCATCGATACGGTGGGAATCAACTGTGCCCTGTTGACCGATGCATTAACTGGAAGTGTACCATCATTGACCCGCTGGAAGTCATCATCGCAAAAGGTGAGAGGTGTTCAACGTACACCACTTCCGGAAATCAAGAAATTTTCGCAAAAAAATGGCTCAGAGGTATAAAATAATTTATAATAAATTCGATTTATTCTAATTATATATAATGTAATATTTATACATAAATATTAATTTTAAATAATATGTCTCATCATTTATTAAAATTAATAATTATAATGTATACTTATTAAATAGTTACTATTGACACAATATAAAAGAAGTATTATTAAGAGGCATATATATCACAAATTATAAATTTCTTTGTCCGAAGTATGAAAGTAACTTGTGCGTTTTGTAGTCTATATACTATAGTCAAAGAAAATAATTAGTCATTATCGAAAGCCAGAAAATATAGTTGACCTCATACGATGTTCTGTTGATATCAAGATATTACTATCGTAAAGGCTTAAATAGGGATTAGTCGATATATCAAAACCAGTAAAAGAAATTAATATCGATTTTGTTATTACTTTTCTACATTAAACTTCAATATATACTCGTTAATTGGTAATATACAGCTTTTAGTTAATCTCGAAGTGTCTGGTACTTTGAAAATACATTAAATTAAAATGGTGGCCCATTTTCAACATATATTCCTTATTTTTTACGTAATATTTCTTGCTAGAATAATCAACATTTATAGATGACCATTATTTACAAATACTTACTGATGCAGCGATATATTAATTACGACCTACATTATCATGCAGATATCTTCGCTACGAATGCCAGGAAAGATATCACTGTCCCGTTACAGCCGCGTCTATAATAGCGGAGATGGTCAACTGCCCAGTGGTCAGTTGATAGGTATGCCCGGATACATTATTGAACCACATAGAGCTCGATGCGCTCCAGAGATTGGGACGCGCAATGCTGAACTTACTGCAAGCAGGAATAGTGTTACCTATGTACACAGGTGTGTAATACATATTATTCTACATATATATATATATATATATATATATATATATATATATATATATATATATATATATATATATATAGAGAGAGAGAGAGAGAGAGATATATATATAGAGAGAGATGGGTTATATATATACCTTATATTTAAGTAGATCTTCTTCTTTTCTTTCTTTCTTTCTTTCCATAATTATGTTATAATCACGAATTCGAACCGATATCTTAATTAACAATAACGGACCATTACGCAGGCATTCACTACACTCACGAGCATTACCGCATAGCAGAAAACAACAGCAAATGGTGTTCCGGCGACCTGTGACCGATGACCTCTATCCTAATAACTCATTCGCTTCACGCTACGTGTATGCGCAGTACGAAGGCGGTGTGAAAGGTCGTAGTTCAAGTGGTGAACGAGGCGATGGGGTAGCTGAACTGCGTGCCTCGTGCGATCCTAATGACCCGTTCACTGCCGACGGCGAATGCCTATACGAATCTGAGGTCTTCGACTCAGAATCAGAGGATACTTTGGACTTCGGCAGGTCCGAACGTCCGTTGGCACCGGATCTGGTCATTCACGCACGACGATGCACCCCGTCCCCGGTATCCGCTTGTCACAGCGATCATGTTCACGTCACGCCGCGTTACAATCCGCAGCGACATCTCAGCCTCGACGTCACGGAGGAAGACCGTTTGCACTCCGAACAGGAGTGCAATCGAAGCGCAAAGTTTTTCAATCGTAATAAGAGTGCTCTCGATTGGAAGAAGAGCGGGCCGGATACGTACAATAGTGGGTCGGAATGGAACAAGAGTGGATCGGAGTGGAATTGCAGCGGAGGCAAGGAATGGACTCGAGCCGCTCCGGAGAAACCTGTTAGACGTCATGTACGCACCGAAATTCGCGTATTATCACCTAGTACCGTCTCCCCGACAAACTCGGCTAATACCATCACTACGCCAACCATTAGCAATGGTCGCCAACTCTCCGAATACCGACACCAACTGGAGCGAGACGATGGTAGAACTGCTCTCACCACTTTAAGCGACGTCTCAGATTTCAGTAATTAGTCTCCGTGATTATCATTCCCTCTTCCTGGTATATGTGACTATTTCTGTTCTTATGATTTATACCTCAAATACCGTAATTAGACAACTAATTATCGACATCAGACTTCCGAGAGATACTCGTATCACGTGACTCAAATACGCAAATAATGATATTCGCCGTATTTCATTATTGTATTTTATTTTTGTATGGTTCGAGAAGCACATCTAAAAAAATCGAGTATGAATTTAAAGCTCGAATACCATTAGAATATAATTCCAAATGTTACATTAGTAAAGCCTATATAAAATATGTCGACATATTATGAGTCATACTTATGACTAGTCGATGGTCGACGTGTATGGATAATATTGTATCATCGTATTATATTTAACTATAATTTCAAATATTATAATATCATAATATATACAATATTATAAATATAGGAATCAATTTCGTATAAACATATTGTACATTAACTCGAATCATGATTCGGCTATCGCTTTAAATGTATTTCTATTATCTCAGACATAATTATATTACTTCTAATTGAAGTATGACTATCGATTTCATGATTAATTTCGATTATTAATATGTTTATAATATTGTAATATGGACATATTCGCCGATATATTATAAGTGTTATATATTGTAATCATGAAGCACAAATAATTCTTTATCGATATCAATTATTATTATTGTAATTTATTAAATATTTATTTTTATAAATAAATCTTGTTTGATAATTTAATTTGATTGATACATTATAGATACATATATATACGAAATCTTCATCATTATTGAACCAATGATTTATTTATATAATATTTAGACACCAACTATCAAAACATTGTTCTTTTTAGGGTACTATAATCATACGTTATTTGTACTAGAATTATATCAAGGACTTTTAGATAGTTATAACTATGTCATATGAATTCATTTTCAAATTAATTGATATGTAATAAGTAGCTATTATTAATTAATAGAGAGTATTTGCGGATTTAAATCACATATTTAATAAATATAATTAATTAGGTATTCGTTATCTAAATCATTTATTAAATATGTAATAAAGTTCATTCTTCTAAGATGAACAACTTCTAGAATAATTCCTCGGTATGTTGATTATATAAATAAAACTTTAGGTCTTATATTAGTCATCCAATCATTAACATATTGTATTTATACGATATTAAAATATCGGTGTTCCTTTAAGGAACTGATATTGTTCGTAAGGAGATTTAGGCATATTCGTAATGTAAAACACGAGTTTTACATTACTTATTTGATTATACATTGTGGTAAACATGTTAAAAACTGCACGAATTACAGTATTTTTTGACGACATTATGACTGCTATTCTTTTTTTATTATTCATCTTAAACATTTCAGCGTTAAACAGGATGCGATATAATTATGATAATATATTTTTCATAAATGATAATAACATATTAATAAATTATATAACAAGTACAGATTTCATTTTCATGTTATATTATTAGGTAGTGTCAAATAGAAAATCCAGGTAAAACTCATTGCGAAGAGTATCATATTTCCGAGTTGGATAATAGTTTATCAGCAATAAAACAGTATTGACTTAATCCACAAAAGGGCATTACAAGGAAGTATATTGGGTTACAACATAACTATTTATTAAACAAAGCGCCGGTGCTTTAGGCCGCCTATACTACGATATTAAATCACATTAATAATATCACTCGAGCGTTTTATAACTAGTAAATCATAATAGCTGAAATAAAAATATATAATTTAAGAGCATTGCGTGACCTAAAGGGAGGTATATAAAGGACTGCATGATTATGATATAATTAAGTTTGCTTTATATAAAGAGCGAGTAAGTTTAATCAATTATATAAATAACTCATTTATTTTGAGATGTCGAAGTATAGTATAGGATTTATGTTAGTAGTTATGGGGTTAATATCTTTTAACTTTCTTGGGAATACAGATGCTGGTTAGTAATTCAGTTAAATGTTAATCTTTTTTAGTATATATTATTGTCCTAATCTCTCTATTTCACACTTATATAATTATATTTTATAAAATTGATGTAGTGCACATATTTATATAATCTTTCTAATAATCAATAATATTTGTTTTTATTAATACACATTATTATTATTTATTATTATTTAGATTAACTTAATAACTTTTATACTTTATTTCTAAACATATTACAAATAAATTAAATATTAATTTCAATTAAAATGATAGGTCATATAGTTAATAAAAGAAATAAAATATAAATGAAATTATACATTACTTTTAATATAGAATTACAAGTTTAATTATGTTGATTTATTGAAGACAACGTCTATATAATCTTCTCAATTCATCAAAGCCGCTATAAGTTATACAACTCTCGGATTCACCATGGAAACGGTGGATGAGAAATGGCCAGGAATGACTAAAAAATCAGTGACGAATTCAAAGAATACACTTCCGCACTTGAGTTCGTCCATTAAACCGATTATTACAACGACTTTGGACAATACCACGCCAACCAGCCAGGTCGTAACCTCTGAGAAAATGTCATCTTCTGTTCCGCGTACAACACTCGAATACAGGCCGTCAAAGGCGTATGATGTATATTATTAAATATCTCACCATACAGTTCACATAATACCATGCATTTCTAAATATCTGATGATTGTGTGAATTACATTATTGCTAGTTGTAAAATACGTTTATTATGGAGTGTATTAGCTGATGTCGGCAATATTTATATCAATGCACATATTACTCAATATATATTGAATAAAATGGTTTGAGGAACTAATACTGTTTTAAATATTGGTAATAATATTAATAGTTTCAGTTTATTTAAATAACCTTATTATCTAATTATTTATTGATACAATAACTTCACAATATTAATGATAAGTAAAAACTATATACAATATTTATAATGGGAAAGTAATTTTATAATTTTATCATTGAGATATAGAAAAATATAATATTATTTTCATAAAGGAAGGAATTATTTCATAGTCTTATTGAAATAGGATATAATGGCGTAGTCTATTATTTAAGTTATTCAAAGTGAAAATAACTCAATTATCTACTTAAGTAATAAAATAATTTCTTAATTTAGTTATTCAGAAATAAAATAACATCTTAATCTATTTATTCAGAAATAAAATAACTTCTTAATCTATTTATTATGAGTGAAAATAACTTCTTAATCTATATGTTTAGAAATAAAATAACTTCTTAATGTATTTAATCAGAAATAAAATAACTTCTTAATCTAGTTATTATGAGTGAAAATAATTTAATACTTTTGTCAATGATGTAGAATATAGTATTACAATCTAATTATTAAATTAAAAATAAATTCATTATCTAGAAAATAAATTGTTTTAACTGTATAACTCATTTATAAGTAGTTTTGATCTTTACTATATCGATGGTAGATAATATAGATTACTAATATAGATACTCTTATTGAGTATCTATATTATATATATATATATATATATAAATGAAATATATTGTATAATTATTTTAGTCTAATATATATATATATATATATATATATATATATATATATTAGACTAAAATAATTTCACAATAATCATTACATTTAACTAATGTATAATATATATTTAAATAATAACAAACACATTTGTTATATAATTCTTTAATATAATTGAACATATTCATTCTCGATATTAATTAATAATTATTCTAAAATCTATGATCCTAGATTGAATATTGATTAATAAACATTAAAATAATAAACGATTGTTATTTTTTTAAGTAGTACTTACCAATAAAAGTGTTGTAATATTAATTATAAAATATCATTTATATTTGGTAAATGATCTTATATAGCATGTATTCTTATAATATACGATTGTATATAGAAACTATGGTCTGCATTTGATTCATAGTAAATATGTCGAAAATATGAGTTACTTTTTTACTCTGTGGGTCTAATGAAATATACAATGAAACATGTTTTCTTTTATATTATGTAATTAAAAATTCAATAAAATTAATATTAATAGCTAGCCTATTTAAAGGTTTGCTATTTTTAGATTAAAAAGAAAATAATGCATTATATATAAGTCAAAACATAATATTCAATTAGAAATAGTATTTTATATTTACAAACTAATAATTCAATGAATATTTGTGATGATATTTTCATTTTTTCTGTAAATGAATTTAATATAATTCTATTAATTATTAAACTAAAATATTGTAATTAAATATATGTATATTCTAGTACAAAATGTACTATATTAATGATTCGTAATCAAATATAAGTGATATAAGTGATAATGTAAATATTTATAGATTTATAACTTTTTTAGCCTTTTTTCCTTTCCCTTTTCTTTTTTTTCCTTTCAATGAAATGGTTATGATATCTTGAAAAGTTTGACTTCTCAAGCGATGGGTTGTTTTCACTTTCAATAGAGGCATATCTCCAGCTAAATTGGTAATACTCTAGTTATTGTGATATAACTACTAATTTTCACATTCTATTAATAAGAGATTTTGAAATAAGAAATTTCATATAAATACTTATAATTATTAAAATAAGATAAACTATATATTTTGCATATATTACTTTAATTTAATTTTATATGCAAAAGAAATAAAGTATTAATAGCTAAAATAAAAAATATTTATATAGTAGTATGCAACATAATTAAGTTAGTAGAATTGTAAATATAGGAATATATATTAATAGACCTTCAACCCTAATTCTTAAAGCGCTAAGGAGTTGACAACCAGCCATGTCTCCGATGAGGTTATCTGTAAGATCTAACTCCACAAACTCGGGGCAATTTTTAAGGAAGCTGAAATTTAAAGTAAAACATATATATAATTTATGAAATATATATTATAGTAATGTATTAAATATGTATGATATTGTTAAATAAATGTCTATTATATGATAATGTATAATTTTTAATCCATTTTAATAGTAGTAGTATAATTTTTATTTATTATTCATAAAATATTAATATTTTATAAAATTCATAAATTAACTAATATTAATAATACTGTGTATATCTAAATATAATATATACGTCCCTATGTTCCGTTTATTTTAAATTAATAATAAGAACAAAATATAAATATTTAAAGTTCTTACACATGTCATATCAATAAGCTAAATAGACAGGGAAGTATATAATCTCACTAACACCACATATAAGATTACTTATTAGAACCAACATAGTAGAAGAGACTTCCCGATAACAATTATACCACTAGATGATTTAGCAATATTTAAAAATGCTTACAATTCCTATTTATTGAAAAATATGATTTATATTTTTTAGCAGGCCTTAAAATATAATTTATATTATTTTCACCTAAAATAATATTTCACCTTTTTTTCACCTAAAATAGCGTCAATCTTGCTAATAAATTAAATATATATATTTACCTAGATAATAGAATTGCAAATTGAATTGGTCCGAATTTTCCATCTTCTCCATTTGAATCAATTCCATTATCTCCGAGTTTAAGTGTTTTTAGGTAGGTAGTGTATGAAGATTGGCATCCATTTTTTGATATTTTTAAATTTTTCGCTGATTTCTTCTTCACTGTACAATTAATTTATATTTCATACAAATGTTACCGGATATTATTAATATTACTACAATTATTATAGTAAACTATTATTATAGTAAACTATTCATATAACTCAATTTGTATATAATATGATAACGTTTAAAATAAATACGTTTCAGAATAAATCTCAATATATTTAGAATTATTTATGAATACACACACATACACACACACACACACACACACACACACGCATACACTCATATACACACCCAATTATACACACACATACATACACCCGCATACATATATATAAATATATATATATATATATATATATATATATATATATATATATATATATATATATATATATATAATATTTATCAGACATATATACCACACATATATATCTAATATGGTTAATTACCCTTTTTCATTTTCTGAGTTTTACTCTTTACTTCTTCTGCATCATCACTATATGCTCCGTTTACAGATAACTCTTTAGCTAATGTGATCAAACCGCATATCAATATGTATGAGATCACTAGGGATTCTCGTGGGAGCGATATGTATTATATGAGATATAAGTGAGGTCTAAAGTCTGATGTGAGGATAGGTACTAGTGAGGGTTAATGTTTGATGTGAGGATAGGTACTAGTGAGGGTTAATGTCTGATGTGAGGATAGGTACTAGTGAGGGTTAATGTCTGATGTGAGGATAGGTACTAGTGAGGTCTAAAGTCTGATGTGAGGATAGGTACTAGTGAGGTCTAAAGTCTGATGTGAGGATAGGTACTAGTGAGGTCTAATGTCTGATGTGAGGATAGGTACTAGTGAGGGTTAATGTCTGATGTGAGGATAGGTACTAGTGAGGGTTAATGTCTGATGTGAGGATAGGTACTAGTGAGGGTTAATGTCTGATGTGAGGATAGGTACTAGTGAGGTCTAAAGTCTGATGTGAGGATAGGTACTAGTGAGGGTTAATGTCTGATGTGAGGATAGGTACTAGTGAGGTCTAAAGTCTGATGTGATGATAGGTACTAGTGAGGGTTAATGTCTGATGTGAGGATAGGTACTAGTGAGGGTTAATGTCTGATGTGAGGATAGGTACTAGTGAGGTCTAATGTCAGATGTGAGGATAGGTACTAGTGAGGGTTAATGTCTGATGTGAGGATAGGTACTAGTGAGGGTTAATGTTTGATGTGAGGATAGGTACTAGTGAGGGTTAATGTCTGAGGTGAGGATAGGTACTAGTGAGGGTTAATGTCTGGTGTGAGGATAGGTACTAGTGAGGTCTAAAGTCTGATGTGAGGATAGGTACTAGTGAGGTCTAAAGTCTGATGTGAGGATAGGTACTAGTGAGGTCTAATGTCAGATGTGAGGATAGGTACTAGTGAGGGTTAATATCTGATGTGAGGATAGGTACTAGTGAGGTCTAAAATCTGATGTGAGGATAGGTACTAGTGAGGGTTAATGTCTGATGTGAGGATAGGTACTAGTGAGGTCTAAAGTCTGATGTGATGATAGGTACTAGTGAGGGTTAATGTCTGATGTGAGGATAGGTACTAGTGAGGGTTAATGTTTGATGTGAGGATAGGTACTAGTGAGGGTTAATGTCTGAGGTGAGGATAGGTACTAGTGAGGGTTAATGTCTGGTGTGAGGATAGGTACTAGTGAGGTCTAAAGTCTGATGTGAGGATAGGTACTAGTGAGGTCTAAAGTCTGATGTGAGGATAGGTACTAGTGAGGTCTAATGTCAGATGTGAGGATAGGTACTAGTGAGGGTTAATATCTGATGTGAGGATAGGTACTAGTGAGGGTTAATGTCTGATGTGAGGATAGGTACTAGTGAGGTCTAATGTCAGATGTGAGGATAGGTACTAGTGAGGGTTAATGTCTGATGTGAGGATAGGTACTAGTGAGGGTTAATATCTGATGTGAGGATAGGTACTAGTGAGGTCTAAAGTCTGATGTGAGGATAGGTACTAGTGAGGGTTAATGTCTGATGTGAGGATAGGTACTAGTGAGGTCTAAAGTCTGATGTGAGGATAGGTACTAGTGAGGGTTAATGTTTGATGTGAAGATAGGTACTAGTGAGGTCTAAAGTCTGATGTGAGGATAGGTACTAGTGAGGTCTAAAGTCTGATGTGAGGATAGGTACTAGTGAGGGTTAATGTCTGATGTGAGGATAGGTACTAGTGAGGGTTAATGTCTGATGTGAGGATAGGTACTAGTGAGGTCTAAAGTCTGATGTGAGGATAGGTACTAGTGAGGGTTAATGTCTGATGTGAGGATAGGTACTAGTGAGGGTTAATGTTTGATGTGAGGATAGGTACTAGTGAGGGTTAATGTCTGATGTGAGGATAGGTACTAGTGAGGGTTAATGTCTGGTGTGAGGATAGGTACTAGTGAGGTCTAAAGTCTGATGTGAGGATAGGTACTAGTGAGGTCTAAAGTCTGATGTGAGGATAGGTAATAGTGAGGTCTAAAGTCTGATGTGAGGATAGGTACTAGTGAGGTCTAATGTCAGATGTGAGGATAGGTACTAGTGAGGGTTAATATCTGATGTGAGGATAGGTACTAGTGAGGGTTAATGTCTGATGTGAGGATATGTACTAGTGAGGTCTAATGTCAGATGTGAGGATAGGTACTAGTGAGGGTTAATGTCTATTGTGAGGATAGGTACTAGTGAGGTCTAAAGTCTGATGTGAGGATAGGTACTAGTGAGGGTTAATGTCTGATGTGAGGATAGGTACTAGTGAGGTCTAAAGTCTGATGTGAGGATAGGTACTAGTGAGGGTTAATGTTTGATGTGAGGATAAGTACTAGTGAGGTCTAAAGTCTTATGTGAGGATAGGTACTAGTGAGGTCTAAAGTCTGATGTGAGGATAGGTACTAGTGAGGGTTAATGTCTGATGTGAGGATAGGTACTAGTGAGGGTTAATCTCTGATGTGAGGATAGGTACTAGTGAGGTCTAAAGTCTGATGTGAGGATAGGTACTAGTGAGGGTTAATGTCTGATGTGAGGATAGGTACTAGTGAGGGTTAATGTCTGATGTGAGGATAGATACTAGTGAGGGTTAATGTTTGATGTGAGGATAGGTACTAGTGAGGGTTAATGTCTGATGTGAGGATAGGTACTAGTGAGGGTTAATGTCTGGTGTGAGGATAGGTACTAGTGAGGTCTAAAGTCTGATGTGAGGATAGGTACTAGTGAGGTCTAAAGTCTGATGTGAGGATAGGTAATAGTGAGGTCTAAAGTCTGATGTGAGGATAGGTACTAGTGAGGGTTAATGTCTGATGTGAGGATAGGTACTAGTGAGGGTTAATGTCTGATGTGAGGATAGGTACTAGTGAGGTCTAATGTCAGATGTGAGGATAGGTACTAGTGAGGGTTAATGTCTGATGTGAGGATAGGTACTAGTGAGGGTTAATGTCTGATGTGAGGATAGGTACTAGTGAGGTCTAATGTCAGATGTGAGGATAGGTACTAGTGAGGTCTAAAGTCTGATGTGAGGATAGGTACTAGTGAGGTATAATGTCAGATGTGAGGATAGGTACTAGTGAGGGTTAATGTCTGATGTGAGGATAGGTACTAGTGAGGGTTAATGTCTAATGTGAGGATAGGTACTAGTGAGGGTTAATGTCTGATGTGAGGATAGGTACTAGTGAGGGTTAATGTCAGATGTGAGGATAGGTACTAGTGAGGGTTAATGTCTGATGTGAGGATAGGTACTAGTGAGGGATAATGTCTGATGTGAGGATAGGTACTAGTGAGGGTTAATGTCTGATGTGAGGATAGGTACTAGTGAGGGTTAATGTCTGATGTGAGGATAGGTACTAGTGAGGGTTAATGTCTGATGTGAGGATAGGTACTAGTGAGGGTTAATGTCTGATGTGAGGATAGGTACTAGTGAGGGTTAATGTCTGATGTGAGGATAGGTACTAGTGAGGGTTAATGTCTGATGTGAGGATAGGTACTAGTGAGGTCTAAAGTCTGATGTGAGGATAGGTACTAGTGAGGGTTAATGTCTGATGTGAGGATAGGTACTAGTGAGGGTTAATGTCTGATGTGAGGATAGGTACTAGTGAGGTCTAAAGTCTGATGTGAGGATAGGTACTAGTGAGGGTTAATGTCTGATGTGAGGATAGGTACTAGTGAGGGTTAATGTCTGATGTGAGGATAGGTACTAGTGAGGGTTAATGTCTGACGTGAGGATAGGTACTAGTGAGGTCTAAAGTCTGGTGTGAGGGTAGGTACTAGTGAGGTCTAAAGTCTGATGTGAGGATAGGTACTAGTGAGGGTTAATGTCTGATGTGAGGATAGGTACTAGTGAGGGTTAATGTCTGACGTGAGGATAGGTACTAGTGAGGTCTAAAGTCTGATGTGAGGATAGGTACTAGTGAGGGTTAATGTCTGATGTGAGGATAGGTACTAGTGAGGGTTAATGTCTGATGTGAGGATAGGTACTAGTGAGAGTTAATGTCTGATGTGAGGATAGGTACTAGTGAGGTCTAAAGTCTGATGTGAGGATAGGTACTAGTGAGGGTTAATGTCTGATGTGAGGATAGGTACTAGTGAGGGTTAATGTCTGATGTGAGGATAGGTACTAGTGAGGGTTAATGTCTGATGTGAGGATAGGTACTAGTGAGGGTTAATGTCTGATGTGAGGATAGGTACTAGTGAGGTCTAAAGTCTGATGTGAGGATAGGTACTAGTGAGGGTTAATGTCTGATGTGAGGATAGGTACTAGTGAGGGTTAATGTCTGATGTGAGGATAGGTACTAGTGAGGTCTAAAGTCTGATGTGAGGATAGGTACTAGTGAGGGTTAATGTCTGATGTGAGGATAGGTACTAGTGAGGGTTAATGTCTGATGTGAGGATAGGTACTAGTGAGGGTTAATGTCTGATGTGAGGATAGGTACTAGTGAGGTCTAAAGTCTGATGTGAGGATAGGTACTAGTGAGGGTTAATGTCTGATGTGAGGATAGGTACTAGTGAGGGTTAATGTCTGATGTGAGGATAGGTACTAGTGAGGGTTAATGTCTGACGTGAGGATAGGTACTAGTGAGGTCTAAAGTCTGATGTGAGGATAGGTACTAGTGAGGGTTAATGTCTGATGTGAGGATAGGTACTAGTGAGGGTTAATGTCTGATGTGAGGATAGGTACTAGTGAGGGTTAATGTCTGACGTGAGGATAGGTACTAGTGAGGTCTAAAGTCTGGTGTGAGGATAGGTACTAGTGAGGTCTAAAGTCTGATGTGAGGATAGGTACTAGTGAGGGTTAATGTCTGATGTGAGGATAGGTACTAGTGAGGGTTAATGTCTGATGTGAGGATAGGTACTAGTGAGGGTTAATGTCTGATGTGAGGATAGGTACTAGTGAGGTCTAAAGTCTGATGTGAGGATAGGTACTAGTGAGGGTTAATGTCTGATGTGAGGATAGGTACTAGTGAGGGTTAATGTCTGATGTGAGGATAGGTACTAGTGAGGGTTAATGTCTGATGTGAGGATAGGTACTAGTGAGGGTTAATGTCTGATATGAGGATAGGTACTAGTGAGGTCTAAAGTCTGATGTGAGGATAGGTACTAGTGAGGGTTAATGTCTGATGTGAGGATAGGTACTAGTGAGGGTTAATGTCTGATGTGAGGATAGGTACTAGTGAGGTCTAAAGTCTGATGTGAGGATAGGTACTAGTGAGGGTTAATGTCTGATGTGAGGATAGGTACTAGTGAGGGTTAATGTCTGATGTGAGGATAGGTACTAGTGAGGGTTAATGTCTGATGTGAGGATAGGTACTAGTGAGGTCTAAAGTCTGATGTGAGGATAGGTACTAGTGAGGGTTAATGTCTGATGTGAGGATAGGTACTAGTGAGGGTTAATGTCTGATGTGAGGATAGGTACTAGTGAGGGTTAATGTCTGACGTGAGGATAGGTACTAGTGAGGTCTAAAGTCTGATGTGAGGATAGGTACTAGTGAGGGTTAATGTCTGATGTGAGGATAGGTACTAGTGAGGGTTAATGTCTGATGTGAGGATAGGTACTAGTGAGGGTTAATGTCTGACGTGAGGATAGGTACTAGTGAGGTCTAAAGTCTGGTGTGAGGATAGGTACTAGTGAGGTCTAAAGTCTGATGTGAGGATAGGTACTAGTGAGGGTTAATGTCTGATGTGAGGATAGGTACTAGTGAGGTCTAAAGTCTGATGTGAGGATAGGTACTAGTGAGGGTTAATGTCTGATGTGAGGATAGGTACTAGTGAGGGTTAATGTCTGATGTGAGGATAGGTACTAGTGAGGTCTAAAGTCTGATGTGAGGATAGGTACTAGTGAGGGTTAATGTCTGATGTGAGGATAGGTACTAGTGAGGGTTAATGTATGATGTGAGGATAGGTACTAGTGAGGGTTAATGTCTTATGTGAGGATAGGTACTAGTGAGGGTTAATGTCTGATGTGAGGATAGGTTCTAGTGAGGGTTAATGTCTGATGTGAGGATAGGTACTAGTGAGGTCTAAAGTCTGATGTGAGGATAGGTACTAGTGAGGTCTAAAGTCTGATGTGAGGATAGGTACTAGTGAGGTCTAAAGTCTTATGTGAGGATAGGTACTAGTGAGGGTTAATGTCTGATTTGAGGATAGGTACTAGTGAGGGTTAATGTCTGATGTGAGGATAGGTACTAGTGAGGGTTAATGTCTGATGTGAGGATAGGTACTAGTGAGGGTTAATGTCTGATGTGAGGATAGGTACTAGTGAGGGTTAAAGTCTGATGTGAGGATAGGTACTAGTGAGGTCTAAAGTCTGATGTGAGGATAGGTACTAGTGAGGGTTAATGTCTGATGTGAGGATAGGTACTAGTGAGGGTTAATGTCTGATGTGAGGATAGGTACTAGTGAGGTCTAAAGTCTGATGTGAGGATAGGTACTAGTGAGGGTTAATGTCTGATGTGAGGATAGGTACTAGTGAGGGTTAATGTCTGATGTGAGGATAGGTACTAGTGAGGGTTAATGTCTGATGTGAGGTGGAGTGTAGCTAACATTTTATTGATGACATCACCGTCACAGGTCTATCGATGTTTTCGCAATCGTTCTCAGGACGTCCATCCGAGAAGCCAGGGCTCAAGAGTTCACCTGGCTCTCGTTGACCATTTACCGCATTGCCATCCAGGTAACAACATCCGACCGATTGGGTCAACGCGGTGGTCAGGGGCGTGAGCAATCGCACCACGCCTGAACATTGCAGCGAGTTTCCGGTCAGTATTAATTCACTGAACGAAATGTTATATTAGGTTTATATAATTGGAGATTCATTTTACATACTTTATACTTTATATAGGTGACTTATATTCATTTTATGAAAATTCTACATAATAAAATAACATAAGAAATAATAAATATCCTGTGAGATTGAAATAGTTCTATATAAAATAATATAAATATAATAGATATATAAACTGGGTAAAACCATATACGGCACAATATGTATATATAAACTTTCACTATAATTTGTATAATATGCACTATTCTAATATGCACAGTGTAAAAATAGTTTACACTGAACAGTATAAATTATACAGTGTATAATGAACTTATACAATGTACATTATGCAGTATACATTGTGTAAACTATAAAGTATACCGTACAATGCAAGGTAACAAAACAATATATTATAAACACGATAATACTTTGAGTATATATATATATATATATATATATATATATATATATATATAGATATATATATATATATCGATAATGTTTACATTATTATTTAGACTTAATTATCGGTATGCAAAAATATGTCGAATTAATATATTGACTAATAATGCATAACTGATACAGAGACAATAGCATATATATTAATTAAGTAGAGTTATTGTAATACCTGATTGAGGAGGTAAGGATGAGGTTGGACATGTGTGTTCCACTTTCAACTCCCAAGTCGCAGTACTCCAGACTTAAGCTGATTAAGTATTTACATTGAATCAATCCTTGGCAAATCAACAAACAACCATCGTCTCCGAACCTATTTGAAAGTAAAATTGTAATTATTTCTATATAGTTATTCGTAATATTCAACATTGTAGGGATTCTAAGCGAAAGTAATTATTGAATCAATATCAACATCAGTTATTAATAGAGTCAATGAGCTAATAAAATCCTGATTGGATGTATCATTTAATTTAAATTACAATTAAATTAATTAATAGTCTCATTTAAAATATTTTATATTTATTAATTTTATTGAAGTATCTTACATAATACTTAAATATTAATATAACTGAATAAACTCAAACCCGTTATGGTCAAGCTTGAAACTTATCAAATTTTCGCTTCCTTTTATTGATCTAACAGATAATTTAAATCAATATTATTTATCTCATTAGTATTTATATGATTTTGATAGCATACTTGCTATTAAACTGTAATTGATGCTAATTGTACGAATGATAAACTTATATCTTACCTAGCTAATCTCCCAACAGAATATGCAGAAAGCATACAATTCACAAGCTCGAGTCTCTCTAGCAGGAATATCCTTTTTTCTATTAGTAGGGCCTGTAATACATATAAAAATAAAATCTATATAACGTTTAGTATATAGATGAGAATATGACCGTTATTAATTTAAACAATTGTTAATGTAAATTATATGTACAAAATATAACGATTTGTATAACAATTTAAAATGATTACTTACAACTAAACAATATATTAAAACACTAATGACCAAATCTATAGCGGAATCGTTCTCCACCAAAACACCACAGATCATGAGATTGCGTAGGTGGGCATAACGGGTACTTCGCAGAGATGCCACGAGGGGCGCTAGTGTCACATTACGTAATCGAGGTTTCTCGACTTTCTCAACTACATATTGTAATGATGACATTAAAGTATTGTACTTGTTTATTAACTTTAGAAGTGCATTGCATTTATTTAACAGATCGATATAATGCGTTTATATTAATTTGAATATATTTCTACTTTATAATGTAAACTGTACAGTAGGGTGGATCACTTTGATACTTTTTTCAATATTATTTATTGGCTCATCTATTATATATAGCAAATATATGACTTATAATGAATATATATAAATTTTAATTTTTTTTTTAAATTATGACTGAGCGCCACCCCATTCAAATTTAACATGGGAGAGATACAATATTTAACATGCAAAGCATAGGAGCAATATTAAAATTATAAAATTGAATGGTAATAATGATTTTTTAATAATGAAAAATGACTATGAGCTTTATATGATATATTATTAAATAAAAACATATTTAAATAATTTTTTAAAAAATTGTTACCAAGAAATTCCAGGAAAATAAAAATTTTATAATTTTTTGTATATTTTTGGCATTTTTTTTTCTTAAAATATTGTTAAATTTATAAGCAATTCAACATTAGTTATATTTGATCCCTATGAAATGGATAATGATAAAAAAATATTAAAAATTTTAATTTAATTTGGATTTATAAGTGTTTTTCAGGAAAAAAATTGAAATTTCAAATAATCCAAATATTTTATTTAGAAATAAAATTTTTTTTAAAATATACTTACTATGCGATAAAATAAACTATATGTAATGCTATATTCATCGTTGAAATAAAAAAAAGCAAAACTTATTAAATTATATGCAGAAATGTACGACAATGTAAATTTTTACAAAATATGATTTATTTTTTAATAGTTATAACTATGTAATATTAGCTATCATTGAATATAGTTAATAGTAAATATAAGTTAATTTTAATATCTTATAGTAATATTATTGATAATTTATTAATATTAGAATATTAAAAATATTCCAAGAAATTCTAGAATTTAAAAAATTATAAACATTAATAATTAATATTAAACCTAGAAATAATAGTAAATCAGTAGTTATTATTAATGAGTAATTATTAAGTAAGATGTATACATAAACATATATTACACTTTTTAAAAATTGCAAAATTATAAATTGTATTTATAGCTATGAAATAACTTAACTATAAGGCAATCTAATTGACAATTACATACAATTTAATTGAGATAGAAAATATATAAAAAGAATATTACTGCATAGTTAAAATGTAAGAGGATTTTGAATCTTTAAATAATTTTATTATAATTACATTGTAAAATTTTGTTTAGAATTAAAATGTTGCATACATTTTCTGAAATGTATTGTCATTCGTATTCTCTGGTCACGTTCTTTGGGGTCTGCTAATTTGGTAGCTGTTTCAGAAACCAGTCTTATCGTTCTTTTGACATGCTGGGAATGACACGGTATATCTGGAAAATCAAATATATCAATATTTTCAACTGTGTATGTTCTCAGGTCTTCTGTTGAATAGCTACGAGTTAGAATTGGTTCGAGCCAATCATCAACATATAAAACGAGATTATAATAATGTGTCGCATTAAAATCAATTTTTTGTAAACGGAAATATCGTTTCCATCTTTTTCAGCATTACTCTATCTTGTAAAATACGTTTTACAGCTTCAATCCTTACACTTGGATTGGTATCAGAAAGCATTCCAATTAAAATCGATTCTGTATGTAATAAAAATGAATTGTGAGATATCGTCCGAAAACATTCATCTCTAATTAATTCGCAATCTAACTCGTGTATATTTTCTATAAAATTAAATATATGCTTTGGCGAATTGGTAAATCTTGGTTGATATTTAATCGTGAACCAATTTCGAGCATAAACTTTTATAACAAATCTTACTAAATAAACAAGATTAAGTGTAGGATTATTTTGACTCGTATAATACCGAAGAATCCTATTTGCTGTCGTTAACCAGCATGTATTCCCGAGTTTTCCTGGTGAACGTCTTTTAAGAGAATTATTAACTCCATAATTGATTGATAAGACTATATCTCGAAGATATTGCTGATCAGATCCTAAATCTTGACAATTCTCTAGATATCTTTTGAATATTTGATCAATTTCAATTGGAATAAATCCAGCAACATCTGCTTCTTCACATTTAGAAAGATATAAACCAATCGGACCATTATGTAAATCAGGGCCTTTTGTTTCTCCATCCAGCATTGCGAATATCTTTCTAAGAGGCAGCTCATTCATATGAAGTAAACAAATCAACCAAATATAATATTGTATATTAAAAAATATGTTAATAAACATCTTCTATTATTTCTCTTATCTATTAAAAAAATTCTTTCACATCGAGGTACCTTATGTTCTCAAGAACAAAGGCAATCATGTTTGCATTTACATGTACATATTTCAAATAATATTTTATACTTTTTAATATGTTCATTTACAGATTTGGAAAAATACAATTTGTGCTCTGACTTCTTTAATTTTGAAATTATCATAATGTATTTATCTAGTTTGTTAGATATTGATTTCAATGATATCACTGGGATCGATGCTGAAATCCAGATTTCTATTATTTTTTCAATCGTCTGCATTTTTGCGTCTCTTTGTTGTACTAAATTGTCAGATATATATGTATAATGTCTAAATATGTTGGAAGCTGACGATTACTCATCATTCTTGGTGTAAATAAAGTATAAAATGGAGATTTATTGCGTAAATTCATTGTGAAAAATAAAAATATTTTAAATATATAGCATAAACCCAGGGCATAAACAAAGAATAATAAAATGGTGGAAATAATAGGGAAAACAAGTATTTATTTATTTTTAATGGGAAATTTTTCTTAAAAATACTTATAATTTTGAAAAAGTCGATAAATTTAGACTTCTGGCGATAACTTAATATTGCAAATAATTTTTTTTTAATTATATGATTAATTTTTATATGCCTTAAAGTTTATATGCTGAGTGAGCCAGTTAATTCTGAAAAAAGTGATCCACCCTAGTGTACAGTGAACACTCTACATTATACACTGCACATTGTAAGGTGTACACTGTACACTGTACAGTGTACACTGTACTATGTACAGTGTATACTGTACACGGTACATTGTACACTGTACAGTATACACATCATACCTGTACATATGTTCTCTGTACAGTTTACATTTAGATATATTATTAGTTGTTATACTATTTATTTGTGCGTTTTTGAGTTATGTTATTAATGAAATAACAACTAGCAATTGAATGCCTATAGAATATAACTATACTTAGAATAATCTTATATAAACTAATTTTTAGAAATTAAGACTTAATCCGTTACACGTGTAATTAGGCCAAGTATTAAAATGAAATTAAAACTTATTGTTTAACGTAAACGGATTATAGGACACGTGACCTGGTAAACCACTAGTTAACCTCCGTTCTGCGATGCAGTGCATTCTGGGGATTTTGGCGAGTTCTTTTTACTGGGACAAGCGTGAGGCGAAAGTAATTGGTTGCTGGACACCCTCATAGTAAACTTTCAAATTGAAAGATTACAAATAATTTTAATAGACTACAATATTATTTCAATAAACAGTATTCTCGAAAATATTCAATTAATTTTCAATATTATTTTGTTTATCATGCGATTTGAAGAATATCTTTTTAATAAGATGTAATTTAATAATATGTCTTTCTATCATCATTAGTTATATTGAATAATATAAATCATAATTTATATTACTACCATAATTGGTTATTAAGTACCAATTGTATTATAACGTTTACACTATTATGTAATATTAAAGTCAAAGCCTTCTGTATACTCATTATTATACAGGACCTTTGACCTCGAACTTCTTACATTTAGTATTCTCAATGTTTACACCGCCAACAATGCATCCTAACGTTTTGCATTAACATATTCTCATCCGCATAGTAACGCATCTGCTGAACGAGTGATTGACAGCTGTCCACGGGACAAGCTCCGTTCTGCGCTGAACTTTGGCATACTTGTTCGTAGCACCTACGCAGTGAATCGATCACCTGACCAGTTTCACCGATAGGTTTCTTGGCCTTCTTAGCGGTCATGGCTATTGATATAATTGTAGAAGTTGTTTATGATGTTTATGTATATTGTATGACTAGATATAGTATCTAATTATTCAAAAACTGTATGTTCAAGTAAATTATCTATTAAGAATAAATTAGAACATATTATCATACAATAATAATTGGTATTTATTAATTTTTTATTAAATTTTTAAAAAATATACATATATACTTTCTTAAATAATATAATAAATTATGTAAACATGTTTAAATACAGTAATTCATTTCCAGTGATAATTATTAATAATAACGATTAATGAGTTTGTAATGTATCCTAAAATCAGACTATAATATAGACGTATACGTATATATACCAACATATTACTTAGACCTAGTAATTTCGATATATTGATAATCTAAATATATCTTGCGATCATCTGATAAAATGTTAAAAACATCTAAAAACAGAGTATAGTATCGCTGAGGTAGATATATGTATACAAATAGAATGTATATATTAACTACATATAATATCCAAAACATTCAATTATTTATTGCAATTATATTATTATATCCTCGTTATAGAAATATGTGTTATGGGTACTTTTTGTTATAAATAATAATATATAATTTATACGAATTCCTAATATCTTTTCTATATTGCACATATGTATTTTTTTAAAGTTTGATTTTATAAATATTTTTCAAGTTAAAATTGTAATATGTATAGCAAATTATCGCTACCCTTTCATTTGATAAAGTACCCTTTTACAAATTCAGTATGATAATAAAACCATCAAATACAAAATATTCGTAATTCTAAAAACAATATCAAGCATGCGTATTGCGCAATATTCTAACACACATATCTCATTAACAAGCCTCAGTGTATATAAATATTAAAGTATTTACTACGATTTACTCCCGACAAGTATTCACTTGAAGGCTTCACAACTTTAATAATCAATGCATTAATATATTTATAGAAATATAATACAAATATTTTTTTTTAATATTATTAAATATATTTAATGTAAAAAAACTTACGAAATAAATATTTTATATATTTGATACATTTATATTTATATAACTTATATACGTTATCATTACTATTTATAATATTCACTGATTTTACGATATACCTTACTCTGAATTAATCCGGTGTGAAATAAAGGCCACTCGCATGGTATCCGTGTGTGCCGAAAGAGTGTAGTTCATAACATACGAAAGCCAATCTATTTCACCAATAATAGACAGCGGTTCTGGAATTGTGTAGAGTGACTACTATGGCATACAAATATTACCTATTGTCGTGTTGGAACATTAAAGCGATTAACTCATTGCGAACGGGGAGTAGACTCCGACCGACGCACGCCACACTATTTACCTTGGTTACGAAAGTGCCGAATATAACTCAATGACGTCAGTAATTCTAGCACATATCGGTAGTTTATTTTATAAATTGTGAATATTTGTAAAACCATATATTTACAGAATTATAGGACATATCTGCAATATATATGCAAAACAAATATATATATATATATATATATATAAAGTAATTCCGAATTACCCGTTACATTTGTTTAATAGAGTAGAGAACAATAGAAATGTCAATATACTAAATAAGCAAAACTATATATATATATATATATATATATATATATATATATATCGTAGGGCGTTTGATATCTCAAACATCTCAAAACAGTTACTACATAAACATTTATAAATGTAATGTTATTTTTTCAATATTTCAATATTCCTCAATATTTACTAAATAAATATTACCTGATAAACATTTTAGCTATAGATAATTAAATATATATTCCAATATTAACAAGATAACCAGTATTATGAAAAATAATGATTATAAAATAATATATATATCTATAAGTGTAAAATAATATATTAATAATATATGTATCTAAAATATGTCCTATATATAAAATCAAAATATACAATAAATATATTTAAAATCAATGTAATTCAATATATCTTATCCCCGTATTCGTAACAAAATTTTAAGATGATTAAGATACATTTCATTCAAACGGTTTTATTGGTAATCTCGGTTATAAATTTAATAACATATTATAATATGTATATATTATATACATACTATATATATTATAATATATATATATATATATATATACATATATATATATATATATATATATATATATATATATATATAGTTTATATTTATGTTATAAATTTATATATACTATATAATATATATACCTAAATAAATACACTATATATATATATGCATATAATAAGTAAACAAAACAAAAAAATAAGTTCAAATTACCAAAATATAATTTAACGAGAGCATCTATTTGTTAATAGTATTATTTGCTATAGTATTTATATTAATTTATATTAATTATATTAATTTAAACAAATTATAATTTATATATATATATACAGTATACAATATACCCAGTGATTATAATATATTTTCAATCACGTTAGATAGATAGTGAGTGATATATTTACTTCTCACCATATTTGAATAAATAAAATAAACATTATATCAATATATCATATTTTATTTTCTTTAATCAGTTAATTTCATATTTTTAGGCTTGTTCCAATTGGTGGCACCATAACAAATACATTTCCGCATACATCTATTGTAATACACTAAATATAATATTGATAGAAATAATTTGAATCTGTGTATTATTAAATAAATAAATTGATATAATAATAGTCTAAATATAATATAAGTAATGTCATTACTATGAACATTGACATGACATAGCGATAATATTATAATTATAATTCTTATAATAAAATGGTCTTTTTAATATGTATAATATATAAATAAACGTATATATATAACTAACTTGTAAGTTATACAATTATAATTGTATAACTGTTATGTATTTAATTAATTATACCTAGTTTACGTCCCGAATAGATGGCATTGTACAGAAATAAATAATTCATATATTATTGTAATAATATATTTATATATAAAACTTTAAATATTGTATGTAATTTTCTATATAATATATTTTATATAATAATATATTATATATACTGTATGATACAATATATATCAGCATAATAATATATTTACTAATAATATGTTCATTATTATTTTGTTTGAAACAAGTATGCATTAGTTACAAATGTACTATATTCTGTAACCTGTTGGTTACCGTTTATAGTACAGATGTAACCAAAACTTTAATAATTATTTACAAGTGTACTATAGATTGTAACCAGTAGGTTACATATGTACTATAAATCGTAACCATATCTAATTACATATTATCTGGATTTGGTTCCATGGGTGTGTACGAGTGTGAGTATGAGTATATGTGTGTAAGGGTGTTGATATGTGAGTATGTGTGCGCGCGCGAAACACAGTGCGCATGTTTATATATTATTTTAGATATGAAATTGTCGATGATAGATGATTTATATGGAATTGCATTAAGTTTAGAAATGAATCTAAAAGATTCTATCGAAATACAGTTATTATTAATTATATATATATGTATATTCTAACTAAATCTATATATAATTATCAGTATTTATCAGAATAATTATTAGAATTATTGTTTACTATTTATTTTTATTAAAATCAACGGAATTGTTTCTATTTACAAAACATTATTATGAATTTTTTATATAAAATAAACAATAAAACATAGACCATAAAATGTATAATAAATATTGGTAACAATATATTAACATATATTTCATATTTAAATATAATGCATTAATAATTAACTTTAGAATTTCGATATAATGCCACATAAAGAAAAGCCAAATAGTTCTAAAAATGCAGACGATAAGAGAAAACGAAAATTTCGATGGACAAAGATGTTCCGGTTAAATTCTCCCGATAGTCCAAAGAAAAATCACTATAGAGAACAGATCAAATCAGAAACAAAACAACTTATTCCGGCCAATCGCAAACATATCGAAAAATTCAATGCGGTGGAGAATAACTTCACTAGACAAACGATCGGACACCGGCAGAAAATTCCTAATCAACTGAATAAAAAAGTAAATATCGAGTCTACTAAACCTCTGAACGTAGATGTGAAACTTTCGGTTATTGAAATTCTAGAACGTAATAAAGCCAAGGCAAAATCATTAGAAAGTATTAAATGCTTTGATAGTCACTTCTCGCCCAACGAAACATTTATAGAATTATCGTCCGTGGTAAATGAAACTCCAGTCGAAACCAATTCAAAGCAAGTTGAGAATATTTTAGAAAATAATGCTAAATCATTTAATTCAGAAGAACAATTAATCAAAGTGATATCCAAACCGCGCAGAGCTATCTCGATTGTTGACCAATTGAATAATCTAGAAAGCGGCTTGAAAACAAATATAAAAGATGTTGACTGCACTTTAAATAAACCCGTCAGACTCTCAGGTCACGACTCTTCGTACGACGGATTGAATAAGGCACTATCGGAAAAGGTTCGCGAAGCAATAGAGAAAGAGAACGGTGATACAAACAGTGAGGTATATGATGAATTAGTTGGAATAACTAAGGGAGATTTTATTTCACAAGCATCCACTTCAGAATATATCATTATCAGGTTTAAATAGCTCAACATTACATGCATATATATGTGTATATCTATTTACTTTAGGATATATATTAATTATTCTATTACTATAATGAACTATGCTATGTATTTCAAATAGTACTAATGAATAACGCATTTAGGTCAAATACGTAAATATATAATGGCATATATATATATTACAAATCATATATTTAATATGGATACGTATCATAGAGATGTATCTACTTCGACTACAAGTCTAGTGAAGAATGTGGAAAAAGGTTTATTAATTACCAATGCTATTGTCAACCCTTGCCTTGATAATATTATAGAAAGCTCTAATATGATCTGTGATACAATGAAAGTCGATTCGCAAATAATCGATAACAATAAAGATGCGAATAAAAAAGGTTTAATGTTTACCATCTAGAGATTATATTATTATCTATGCAGAAAACATATAAATATTATTTTAACTGTTATCAAGTATTGTCTATGTATATTCTATAGGCTGTTATTTATAGTTCATTATCACATAATTATAATAGTATTATATGTTATATATAAATAATTTTATATACAAAATATATAGATAAGAAAAAAGAATCTAGAATTGACGTTTTACACGAAAAACATTCGGTAAAATATTGTTTAAATATTTTATATTTATTAAAGTATATAAGTTTAAAATCATTCATTATCCCAATAATAAATATACATAATTAGTAAGATAATATGTACTATTAATACATGTTGTAATCGTATACATAACAATGCAGTAAGTATCAAGTATAGCTGATAGTGCATATATTACACATGTAGATTCTAAGAAGGATAGCATATGACTTGTGTTGTCTCCTCTCTCCGGTGCAAGAGGGTGAGACTCAATTCGCTCCCGGTGTAGTTGAAAGGGTAGCCGATTCAATAGCGTGTCGGTCAGTTGGAAATCACATATATTTGCAGGTTAAATAATTGATCTATATCTTTTAAATGATATGAATATCATTAACTCGCATGTTAAAATCTATAAAAGGTATTGGAGAACATAGAAAAGTTTAATAAGATAAATCGAGTAGAAAGTCGGCCCATACTAAAGAAAACACCCGCAGTCCGCTCACAATATAGTCTGGACAATAAAGAAACGGTAACTAGTTTAAATAGTTATAAATATTCAAAGTGATACATTACTAATCCATTATGTTAATTATATATATATATATATATATACATACTCATTGAATATAACAATATTACTATGTATATAAATCAATGTATGACTCTTAAATACATATATATATATATATATATATATATATATATATATATATATATATATATAATATTAAGATAATTATATAATAGTTATGTAATTATTATAATTTGTAATGCAATCATGAAATTAATTTAGATAAAACTCCAAGCATTAACGTACGCCTGCCATTCCGTGTCTTTTCAATTGATGTCCATAATGACTGAAATAGAAATTCTATCCGAACAAGATAAACATGAAATTGATATAAATTTAGGTTAAAATAATATATATATTACCAACTATTTCTTGGTTGAATATAATATTTGTGTGATTTAAAACTATAAAAGGATCGATCATTCATTTAATCTGCGCGTAGTTCAATTAATTTGTTTTTTAATTTTTATATATTTGTGATCATCTAATATCTATTTCAAATACTTAGTATATATCATTATATTATTGAAAAGTGAATTATATCAAATTTATTAATCATTATGAATTAATTCTAATTTGGTGTACATTGTAAACATGAATACATACGTTATTCACTATCAATGCAATATAGGATAAGATTCCTATATTATCATATATTAAAATAAACATTATGTACATTTTTATTAGGTGATAATGTTTATTTCACA
Source organism: Osedax frankpressi (assembly GCA_964035775.1). Lineage (NCBI taxonomy): Eukaryota > Metazoa > Annelida > Polychaeta > Sabellida > Siboglinidae > Osedax > Osedax frankpressi. The sequence continues at coordinate 21,375,690 of OZ038315.1, read as the reverse complement.
TGTTTGCAAAATATTATTATTATAGTACAGATTTCTAAATTCTATTTAATATTTATGTTTTTTTCTAAAGAAATTGGTAGTATCTAATTGAAAATATCAGTCTAATAAATAATATATACCCGAAAATACCTAATAATGGAACCTAGTAATTGTAAAAAGATAACACTAATGCGTCTAAATATATATTTTAATCTATAAATTAATTATCCTCATATTTATAGATTCTAGCTATGAAATTGAAAGAGGAAAATGGAGAATCGATAATGATTTAATGTTGAGATCTTCATCTGATGTTAGCTTAATTGAAATGTAAAACTACCTATCAGCGTTTATCAATAATTAATATTTATATTTTGTAACTGATGTATTTATTTAATAATATTTAATAATTGACTTTTTAATACCGCAGACTGATAATTCCAAAAGTAAACTGGATAAACTGTTAAAAGAACTTTCTACGCATCGATCGAAAGTTAACGTTGATGTAAATATCAATACATTTAATAATCTGGCTATCAATGGAAATATAAATAAAGTTTATGATGAAAATGGCAATGTTAATCAAAATAATTCGGTTAGATAGTGTGAAAATAGAAGATATTTACAAGAAATCTATAACAAAATAAAAAAGAAATTTAATTTATGTTTTGCATTATTGTGGTGATATGATGATATATTTATATAACCTATTTACGTAAAACAGAAGGTCATAATATATAATGTAACTAATATAGTATTAATATAATACTACAAATACACAGTGCATTTTGATCACAAACGAATTACGTTATTGATATGAAAAATTAGCCACCCATAAATATATATATATATATACATTGATGGGTTTTTAAACAATAGATACTTATATTACCCATCCTTGCATGATATAATATATATAGTCAAAAGTAAAGATTAAACTTTAATGTTCACGTAATTTATTGATGTTATAACGACAAACATGTTCTTAGTCATATCGTTCACAGGGGGGCATCACTGCTTTAAATTACAAAGCGATTGATTACAATGATCAATGTCTCGAAAGTAATATCATGGATCTGCAATCCCTTCGCAAAGGTTATTAGTAGTAGTTGAGTATTGTAATGTGAGATCTTGTGAGTGAAGCGTCATAATAGCTATGCATATATTATACATATTTTACTAGAATATGTAGTATATATCTTAAGTTATCTTAATTAGTATATAGAAAAATAAACATAAATATATTATTATAATACATTATTTTGATTTACCCAGTAAATAATCAAGTAATTTCATTTTTTGTATAATTTCTTTTATTGAATTTTTGTTTTGAATCATATATTAATTTTAATACTTCATTTATTTACTGGGCATCGTAAATAAAATAGTAGTTGTATATAATATATTTACTTATATATATATGACCTTATATTTATAACTTAATATTTATATATTTATTTTGTATATACATATTTATATGCGGGATTTTTTAATTTATCAAATCTAATAATGACTGACATCGCATAGATATGCAGGAGATAAAAGATATCGCCTTAAAGGCGATTGATCAATCTAATGAGGATAAGATCATTGATGGTGCCAAGGTTATTGGTAGTCAGTATACAATGTATATATATTATATATATAAAATATACAACATATATATATTTATATCATATATAATATATTTAAAATAATTATGTTAATTGTCAAATTAAAAATTTTATATTCAATCTCAAAGAGTACATATAGGCTATATAATAATTTTAAATATTTTACTTAGGAAGATTGCATGGATTACATGCAATCAAAGGTTAGACATATATGTCGTTATTAACATACACTAATCACAAGTATAAATATAATTATAAATAAAAAATAACCAACATACCAAATAGGACACTAATAAACGGGCGAATATAAGAAAACACACAGCACGAGTTCTTGGGGAACAGTTTGCTAACGCTATAACCGTACCAGATGAAGAACTAAATAAGATAATAACGGTAGGTTATGGATGAATAAGGTCCACAATTTGGGGTCTACTATTGAAATAAACTATCCGTATACATAAATACATGCACTATACTGTAATGTAATTTAAACATTAAGTCAGTTGTTATAGCAAACACGACTATTCACAGTATATTTAGTAAATATTAACAGACTAAATATTATTTACACTGTTAATTAACCAATTCAATTAAAGTATTATCGCTGAATGCATAATATTAGCAGGTAGAGATTTTGAATATTATTACGTCTGTTATATATCGTGTATTAAATAATGTTAAATATAACAATGCATAACTGTATTAATAGTTAACGATTGTAGAACTGTAGTGATAGCCATTTCCTATAGAAGATCTAAATATAATTAGGGGAAATACTAGATCTACGAAAATTAGCTGAGCTTAGTTTTAAAAAATCGTATTTAATATTTATTATCTGTGTATATCACAGGTAGAAGCTGAAGATACGGCACCTCTCTTGGCGAACTACAGTTGCGTGAATGGTTGTTGGAGCGTACGGCTGGCCGGCATTGTTGGTTGCTTTATCGCAATACTCATCACCTGCATGTTGACAACGAGTGCCGGAATATGCTGGCAATTCAGTCGCGCCGACGTTAAGGAGTGGGGCGCCGGATTGATTTTCCTCGTTCTGAACGACGTATTGCTCGTACAAACCTTCATGGCCATGCTGGTTGCACTCCACTTCAGCCTCAGGGGTCAACTTCTCTAGTAATCTGTAGATTCTCAGCAACATAAACGATAACGCTAATACTGTTAAATGGCTTGATTATTTCTATGGCCATGAATACAAAATGATATTACTTTAATTATTATAAATTATTAAATAAATTATATTTTTAAAAATGAGGTATTTAATCAAATAAAAAAACGTATAATTAATATATTAGTTTATTAATAATGTAAATATATATTCAAGATAATTAGTTTAATATAGTAATAATATTAATCGTAGTAATTTAGAAATTTGTTCAGATCAAATTCCCTAGAGTATAATATTTACTGCATATTCACGGTTGTTACTTTCACTTGTAACATTGCATTTAATGAGATATTTAATACTTAGATATATATTATATATTAATATATATTAGACTATTAATACTTTTAACAGATTACCGCAATAACTAATATAGTATATATTGGAAACAGTTTTAACTTTCCTGCCTTGAATAATGTTACAAAATTCTCGGAAATATTTTTATTTTACCAGATATTTGAATATTTTAACTAATAAATTATATATTGGATATTTCCAAAATATCCGATTTCGTATTAATTGCAATAAAGTAATGATCAACAATGTATAATAATAAATGAGATATATCGATACAAATTTATATCAGGTATATTTCTGTACATTAGTGATATATTTTAATGAAATATAAAAACCAACATTAATTTAATAATTGAACAAATTAATTATTTATTTAATTATTAATAAATAATTATTTAAATTATATAACATTGTATATTTAGATTAATTATTAATATATTAATAGATTAATAGATTAATAGATTAATTATTTAAATTGTGACATAGTATTGTAATCATGTATTAGTACTGTGGTAATATATTAAATATGGTAAATAATATATTATATTTATATTACTTTGGATGGTATTATAGACAATTTGTAATTCACTAAAGCTCACTAAAGTGGCCTTAGAGTATAAATGGTCATAAGAGTCAAAATAGAAAGTTAAAAAATGCCCTAACGTTAAATATAATAGTAATAGAATGGCCAAAATTCTAAAAAAATAAACCATATTAAATACATATTTGATAACTAAGATTACCTTTGATCTGAGTTAACCAAATAAAAATAATACCTTTACATTTTATATAGTATTACCATATAGGTAATACTTTTCTATCCCCGTAAATTAATACAATTTCTTTTATATTAAAATAATATAATGTATAGAATTTCTGTGTCTGATAAATAATAATTATATAATAGAAAATTTATAAATAAATTAAAATTTTAATAATTTGTTTAATATATTTAGTTTAATAATATTTAATATATTTAGTTACTGTAATATTATGTATATATTTAAATAATGTAATTTAAAAAATGGAACGTAATTACATATATATTTTAAATTATAAGATTATATCCAAGAAGAATTATATCCAAGAGAAATCTTGAATATATCCAAGTTAAAATTAATAGTTAAACAAACCTATTTATTTATAATTTAACAAAATTATATATTGCATAAACAATATTTAAAGTATGATACATTTCTAGCTGCCGGTTATCTTGTTATCTTAAGCTTATTTATTGCCAATATTGCCATATCATTGCAATATTACCTAGGTTATTACCAAAATAATAAAAATATATAATTCATATCTATGTATTTAAATTTATATTTTGTTTATAAGTTCTTTGTATTTATATTTTTTATGATATACACTGAATATAAAATTTAGACTCTCAACTAGATATTAGATATATTTTTAATAATTAAAATTTATTAATAATTAATTTAACTTGTAATATAAAATTACTTACGGTTAATTTACATTTGTTATTTTATTTATAAATATATTTAAATTTATAATGTATTCGTATATTTATAACTATAGTATATATACATTATATATGATAATTGATTATAAGTTAATAAAATATGTTTATTTTTTTGTAAAAAATATAAACTATATAGAATTATTTTTTACTATCATTTAATATCTACATTTTTACAATGTTTAATCATTAGTAAATTCTATATATATATACGTAGTATTTGTTTTTAAAATAAAATGCATCGTCATTTAATATAACATAAATATCGTGTTCGTAAAATTACTATTTAATTAACATGTTTTAAAATGTATATTTATTAAACAATTTAAAATTACCCCTGATAATTATATAAATTGTAAAGTTATTATATTTTTATTTACTAGAAAACCCATTGATACGAATTTATAATACTATCATCAATTAGAATACTTAATATTTATTATAAATTTTATAATAATGTAATATACATTACATTCAATATCATTCTGATATACATATATAAATAATTTAAATTGTATTCGTAATTATATTACACTATGAAATATTAATATACTACTATAGAGACTAAGAATATAATATTTGATATCAATATTAAAATAGTATCAGTATAATTTTGTGTTATTTAAAATTTCATAACTTTGAATTAAAGTTTAATATATTATTATAATAGTTAATATTTCATTAAATTACATAAGTTATTTAATATATAAATTTATTATTCAAAATTCAATTTAAACGACTACATTTATATGTATTAATGTATTTCACTTTAAATATTGAAATAAAAATTTAATTTAATTACTGTTATTTGATGTTTATAAATTATTCAACATTATTGTTGTATAAAAAAACTATAGAATATAGATAGTATTTATTCAGATCATATTATTTAAATTAAAATGATATATTTGTTTTTTCAGAAATTAAGTATAATGTGAATTACAACAAAATGACTGGTTAGTATTTAAAATAGTATTTATACTGTAAAGATTAATTTTAAAGAATGATATTAATATAGCTTAATTACTGATTATTAACCATCATGATACAGAGCAATACATTGTTATTTTATAAAATATCTTTTGATATTAGTGTTATTGTAATAAATATCAATTTTTTATTCAGATACAATGTCACCAATTAATGATTTGAGTGATTTATCGAAAGATCAATGTCAGAGGAAATGCCGTTTTTATCAGTTGAATGCATACGGAATGCTTTTGGAAGCATGCCGAGCGAAGGGCATTCTTCCCACACAGCTATTGGTTGCAGTACGTGAGATATTCAGGTTTCATTTTAATATGAGATGTTTATTTATATAATTCTTTGTGTAATATATATGCATATACTATATTTTATAATAATACATTAATTATATTTGTGTGTATTATTCTTTGAAAATAATTTAGTTAAAATGTTTTTAAAATTTTAATTAAATAATTTCTATTATGCAATACATTTTATACACAGTAAATAGAACGATGTAATAGTTTTATATAATTTTTTATGTGTTACAAAAATTATTTGGTAATACAAAAGAATTTATGCAATGCAAAAAAGGAAATACACTGATTTGTTAAAATCTATGAATTACAACATTAATTCTATATTTTTATAAATTGCTTGACTAATATTATATTTATTAATTCAAAAGAAATTATATTTTTGAAATTTCTACATTTTCTGTAAATATTAGATATTTTAATTTCGGAAAATGATTCAATTGTTTAATTATGTAATGAAATATTTCTCTGTACATAGTATGTATAAAGTATGTAGTACATACGCTATATGCTGCAATAATATAAATTAAGTTAAATCATTTTAAAAAATTCTGGACCTATTAAAGTTTTATACAAAAATATATTTACATAATATATCTAAATATATAATATTAAATATATTATGTAATAACAAGCAAATATCTCCATTTATCCTAGATTCCTTTAAATATATATGTTCTTGTTAGGATTAAATTCTTATACAATTGTATACAATTCTGAATATTAATAATATTAATAAATACATTTAATTATCTATAATATTTTTCAGGATTCCTCTATGCCGGCATAGGGCTGAGATGATCAGAGTGTTTAATGATGAGAAACTATCTTATCTTGCAGAAAGGTTTGATTTTGAAAAAATATTGGCCTTATTCTATTCAACATCTTGAAAATTATCTGATTTATAATGTTCAGTAGTATAAAATATATTTTTGTACAAAATGTTATTAATTTTATTTAAATTTAAATATATTGACTTAATTCAATTAATTGACTTAATTCATAAAATTATATGTTACAGTATTTTGTATATCTATCAGGTGTTCTTATTATAAATATTTGGTCAGTCTATTTTCATATATCTCATTTACTGAATATTTATATAATATTTAGAAAATGTATAATAAAATGTATAACTTTTGATTTCCACCTTAATTTTTCTCTAACCCATTTATAATCTCATCGCTATGCACTTTTACCATACCAACGCATACTCAAACATACCATCTTCAAATTCGTAACTTATTCTCGTCACATTACCTATCTCAATTCTAATAACCATCTCTAAATAACTATACCCCTACTATGACACTGGACATATATTCACTCGGACATTCCATCTCAAACCACTACCATTACCACCCATACTCTAGGACCGTGGTATTCCATAATTCTAATATTCCCTGTCATAACCATCGACTCCCTCTCATCACCGCATCAGCCTCTAACCCAATATGACCCATTTAACCACTCCCTTATCTAACCCCATCCTAGGACCGGGGCGGACCCTCATTCCGACAAACAATGGGCGGAAGAGAGTCGTCGCCAGGTGCCGATGAAAATGCGCGGCATTCCTCCAAACGTAGTCAAGTGTCAATTCGACGAAGCCGCGTTTTTGTACCATCGGAAGTACCGTCAATTTGCTGCCGACGCTTGCAATATCTCAGCAGCTCTCTTCGTAGGTCTGTAGAGGATAATCTAGGGGATCAGTAATGGGCGAAAATGCATTGTTAGGTTGTATTGTTTCACTGCGAAGGTTGTGAGGTAACTAGATGTCGAGGAATAATATATAAATATATTATTTATTTCATATAAAGATCTATATCCAATATCTCTTCATAACATAGGACACATTTAGTTTTCATTCTTTCATGAAGATTCAAAACAGTTAATATTATTTCTACATATTATTTATGTTACCATTTTATAAAACATCAGATCTAAAAGATCCTCTGTTAGAAGGAGAAATTTCAGAAGAAATATATAAATTGCAAAAAGGTTTATAGTCATTTGATATTTAAATTAATTAATGATAAACGCAATTTAACATAATGCTTATATTTATATTGTTTGTTTGTATATTATTTATAGATCTTGTTTTTTTAAAATTTAATATAAAGTTTGTTTCAGATTGTGATATTGAGTCAGAACCATCTATTTCAACAACAAGTTTTACAAATTACAATGTTATTATTTCCTATTGATAATTTACTTTTATTCCTAACTATGCCATAGTATAATATAGTATAATAATATGAGTTTATACTTGTATACCTTATATTTATACTTTATATTTTCGAAAAATCATAATTTGAAAATTTATAAATTAAATTTGTTATATTCTTCATAAATAATAATTTGCAAATTTATAAATTAGTTTTTTATAAATTCTTCGAGAAATTGTTCTATCGATAAATTACACACTTTAAAATATTTTACAGCAGAACCTTTCTCACCTGATCGACCAAGTCAGCGATAACATCTCATCCGACAAGCTTCCGGAGATTTCTACTGACTTTACATCATTGTTGCCTCCCGCCAACATGCCTACAGTTGTAAGCCCCCCTCCGCCTTGTCTCATCCCCGTACGTAACCGACCCCTGACTCCGATCCCGAAGAACCTACGACACCCGTTATATCCCCATCCCATTACCCAACCGCACTACGTACAGCGACAACCGAAGCGAACGCCGACGCCGAACCCCACCGGCGGTCCCACCAGGGGTAGGCCACGCCTCGTTCCCGTAACTCCGCCCACTCTAGCTGCCACTCATACGCCGGGCCCTCCATCGTCGCATTCTCCTCCACCTCACGCTACTACGATCCCAACTGTTGCGCAACGCATACCTCCACTACATGCCCTGCAGAGTGGGGTACGCATGCCCTCCATTCTCCATAAACCTCAAACCGTCATGGTCCGCAAGAACGGAAGTATGTTTTATAATAATCGCGTTTATAATCGCCTCAGTTCATAATCTTCTGCGAATGCTATTTCATAAATTCATAAATTTTAAATATCTAGAATCATTTTGCATTTGAAATAACATATCTGCAAAAACTATAATTTATTTCCTATCTTATAATAATTCATGTCTTAAGATTTCAATCCTCTATGCAATTTATTATAGAAATGTATAGAAATATTATTTTCTCTTAAACTTTATTATCTTACAACTTTTATAGATATAAATATGATAACTCATTCAAATCCAATTCAACAAACTGCAAATGCTGAAGGTAATTTAGATAATATTATTTTTAATTAAATGAATTATAAATATTAATATTGTGATTTTTATTGAATATAATGTTATTATATATTACTAATACTTATTTCAATATGTATGTAAATATATAATAGATATATTTCAATAAATATATAATATAGATAATAATATAATTATAAATAAATTTTAATATTTTAGATTATACGATTATTACCCAACAAAAAAGAAAAATCAATAATATTCCTGAGAATCCGAAGAAGCTAAAATACTCGAATGATCTTGTTACAGGTATATTATTTGTTGTTGTACATCAATGTTAATTCAATATTATTTTTTTGTTCATTACTAATATTTTTTCTTCATTTATTTCAGTTTCAAATGCAAATTCTGAAAATATTTATTTTGCTTCTAAGGTTACAATTATTTGATTTGATTATGTTATTGTTTACTACGTTATAGTTTAATGGTAAAATTTTTTTTAGTATTAGGATTATATTAGATGAATACTTACTCTCAGTCATTTACTTATTCAATTAGATAAAATACTTTATGTATGTAAGTATCTATCATATCTCAATAGCGGATTAAATATTATTTATAGTAAAAATGTATTCAAAATTTAAATAATTTAACAAATAATGAGTATTCGTTATAATAATAATGTATAATGCAGTACTTTTAGTGATGTCATATACTGCCAGATTCTTAACTCTATGATTTAGAACGGTATTATTTATATACTAAGTAGGATTATTCTACTTAATGCTATATTAGTATTTCTAACAATTTGATTTAATTTGATATTATTTTATTGTCAGTGTGCTGATTATGTAAATAATATGTATATATATATATATATATATATATATAATTAGGTGATCATTAATGCATTTGATCTATATAGTATTTTGGTAAGTACATGCATAAAGAAAATTTAATGTACAATGATAAAGTTGATTCTTGTCAGCAGGTTTCAGTAGTATATTTTGTCTAAGTAAATCAGTATCATAGAGAAAACTTTTTACAGGAAACATTCATTGATTTTGTAAGAATGTCAGGTGATTATATAACATCAATTGTCTTAATGAAATGTATTATAATGTATTATAATGAATATGTATTATTTGTATATGAAATGGTATATTAGGTAAGATTAGCTAATCATGTTTAGGTAAGTTAATATTTAGTCATTAGATTTAGTATAGTTTGGTTTATATTGTAATTCGTAATCATTAATTAATTAATGGACTTGGAAATGGTGATTTGATCTAAATTGAAGTGGCAGATTATATCTAAATGTAAATGTAAATAATTATAATGTGAATTGTGACCAGTTGCGTCTTTGTATATAAACTTTACCTATAAATGATGTTCAGTGTACCATTTTCTTTAAGTTGTTTTTGTATTTCACATCATTGTTGGCTAATTTTTAATGTTTTGGTTAAAATGTTAAATTATTCAATAATTCAGAAGTCTTGTGTATTGCTTTTTATATTAGTTATTTTATTTGAAAGTTATTAATTATATCATTAATGGTAAAGCCATTATTTTCTCAGTCATATCTGATTAAAGTAATTCATAATATAGATTATTTATCTATTTTTATTGACTCGTTTAGGTGCATCAAATTTTTAATAATTTAATCTACTATTTTTTATCCAAAGTTTTGCAAATTTTATGAGTTCAAAATTAATGATACATATTTTTGTGGTGCATTAAAATGGCCTAACTAGCAAACCAATACATTAAATATTGAATAAAATGTGTACAATTAAATAAATTCAATATCTTTTAATAATAATATATCATATTTTTTAAGTGATAAGAAATTTGAATTGTTTAAATTGATTGCTGAGTAGAAATTATAATTCGGTATCGCAAATTGATCAATTTAATTTTAAAACAATATAAAATAGAGTATATTTTAATACATTTATTTATTAAAAATTAATTATGATAATTAAATAATATTATTTAGTATTTAAAAAAAATTGAGGATATGGAATTTACAATATAAATTTAAAAAAAATCATTTAAAATGTAATTAACATTGTTACTTGCTATAGAAATATATGTTTAGAATTGTAATTTATTTCAACTAGGATAATGCAGATGCAAATATTCTATCATTATAAATTATGAATTATATATTTCATGTTTATATATATTTTATTAAAATAATGTCCATTAAATAAATTCAATAAAAATATGTTATTTAAATAGTATATTATATTAAGTATTTATCTTGAATGCAAAAAAATCATGTTAAAATTGCATTTGTTTCATTATTAATATTCTAAGAATTCTTCTCATAATATTATAGGGCAATGAAGACGTAACAAATCAAAATAATGTTGGTTTTTATAAATAAAAATTAAGAATTAATATTTCACAATCCAAAAAAATATATATATATTGTAATTGTAATTGTAATTATGGTGATATACTAATGCAATATATTTAATTATAATTAACATATAACAATGTTACTGATGATATGTCTATTTATATACTTGTAGGTAAATTAAAAGTATTAGATAAATACATCAATGCCTCTCTCCCTACACAGCAATCCTCAATAATTCTGCAGCCATCGATAATCTCTTCCCCTGCTCCCAGTCGCACCACCACCCCGCAAAGGGTGTCCATTGTACACACCCCACGAGGCCTACTCACCTACCGACAGAACAACCGATTACCGGGTCGTATGAGAGGTTATAATCCGGCTACAGGAACTACGACCCTTCTACGACCCCGTCACCTCACCACCGTAAATGCTCCGGGATCTGTGCAACTCCATCATTCCCCTCTACAACAACAGTCTCCTCGACACGTAGTACCCTGCAACACCGCAGCTATGGGGCAAACGATATCCAACTACCATCCCCATCAACTACAACAGCACCAACTACAACATCACCAACAACACCAACACCAAAACCAACATCAAAACCAACACCAAAACCAACAACACCAAAACCAACAACACCAAAATCAACACCGAACACCGCCACACCACGTCCAACCCCAACTGGGTCGAAGACGTATTTTGACCTCTGCACCCACGCAGTCCGTAGTCGTTGCGGTACCTCGTGCCATTCCCTACAACACCCAGCGAGTTGTGCACTATGCGCCCACTTGTAGTCCGGCCCCCAACCACGCCCCCAACCACGCCCCCACCACGGCGAACAGTCCCGTGCTACTGGACGACGAAGACGACGACGTGTGTTTACGGGTGGAGACGGTACCGGGGTGCGGAGGTCGTACGGGGGGTGTCGGCGATACCGTCGACGAACCAACGGAGCTCATCGAACGCGAACCACCGGCGACGTCTAGATCCGCCTCCATTACGGTGGTGGCGTCGTTAACCCCAGACGAACACCCATTACCCCTAACCTTACAAGCCCCGTCGTGTGCGGTCGGTAACCCTTACCCGCAGTCCACTCCGTCGCCGACGCATCCGCAAATCGTTAACCTCTCGTCGGCTCCCTCGCACGCCGTGCCAACCCCCGACTTCCAGCACCAACAGCCTTCCATTATAGCGCTTTCGCAGCAGCACTCGCTGCAAACGCCTTCCGTCGTGTCTAAAGTCGTTAAAATCGCCAAACCGCCGAACAAAGTGCTCCAGGTGTCCGGGGTCCAGCAACGCAAAATCGCGCAGATTTTACCGACGAGCTACACGAGGGTTCGCGTCGTGCCCACTATGAACCAGGTGGCGCCACCGCCGCCGACGCGGTTTCGCAAAGCCTCGCATTCCGCGACTATGCCGTCCGAGGTCATAGTGTTGATGAGCGAGGGCTCGACGAACCTAGACGCAAGCCGCATGCAAATTCGCAAGACCGAAGTGCCTGGACAGATTGTGGAGCCGGTCGCCGTACGGAATGAGGTCAACCCCGATAATCAAGACGGGGATATCCTGCAAGATCTCATCCTGGCTGCTGGTATATACCCCGAAGGTTCAGTTGTCAATCGCTTTTACTCCAAGTCTCCGTCGGAATATAAACCAATTTCTCAGATATTCATAGAAATTATATTTTAAATTCAATTTAATATTTCAATCATAGTTAAAGCGATTTTATGCTATTTTATATTATTCTATGCTTTTTATAATTCTAAGCTATTATTTTAAGCTATTCTATATTATTTATTAATATATTTATCTATTTTGCATATAACAGTAATAATGGTTTTGTATTTCAGACACTAGTCCTGGAGAACAAGAGACATTATTGGACTGCAGAAGCATTTCGTTTGTATTTACCTCTATTTAGTAGTGTCTATAATGTCTATAGTGTCTATAGTGTCTATAACTATATCTAACATATATTATTACCGATAACTGTAATAACTGTCATACCTATTATCAATATATTATACCTAAATATTCATACAACCTAAATTGCTTGCAAGAATCTAATTTATACGGGATGGGGTTCGTGTCTATTAAACACCTACGATTAACAGAGATTCTAAAGTCAGTGAAAACATCTACCAGTACAGCGGAGAAGACTTTATACAGGTAGCGTAACCCATTGTCTAAATTAAGCGCTGATGATTTGTGTGAAACAATATTATTGTTTAAATTCAACTATACATAGATAGATACTTAAAAGAGACAATATTATATTTATAATATCGCAATTCAAGTTTAATTTATTAAGAGGAAAGAAACAGGCTATACCAAGTTAGGATTAGTTGATAATGTTTAGTCTCGTCCTCTCAGTCCACACTAGGCGGAGCTAGCGAGTGTTCTGGCATTGCATCTGATGAATGTATCTACTCGACTGACCCGCAGAGGAGCCCTGGAAGTATTTCGCCTGTGTTCTCCAGAGATCAGTTCCAGAAGACTGCTAACTGGTTTACACATAGGAAAATCCATAATGTGACCAATATCAGGGTGGTGTTTAAGATATTGAGAGGGCATTGTATATTAATTTTATTTTATTTTAAGCAATTATATTTATTACACATATCACTATACATATACTCTTTACAGCATTCTAAATGGGCTGATTGGTTTTAATCGACCAAATAATCCCATTAAATGGTTCTTGGATCAAGGTTAACATTCACTTTTATATATTATAGCATAGTTGAGAAAATAAATATGTAAACTAATGTTTAGAGCTTTATAGAGTTTAGGATATTGATATTTTATAAATAAATATCCATATATTAATTACACTAATAAATTTTACATTTTATTTGATACCTGTTGTATTTTCTAATAGCTAGCTTTTTCAGTTAATTGTTATTTTATTCTACTATTAACCATATTGTCTAAAATAGAGTTTTACAATGATATTAATAAATTTTATAAATTATTTTATATTATTAAATATATAACAATGTATATAGAATGGTTTTCAAATATTAAACCTTATAATGAAAATGTACATAATAATTTTATTTTGTTCTATTTCTTGTATACAATTTCTAGTTTAAATATTTTATAAACTAATCTAATGAAATATTTGTTATTTGAAACTTTTACTATAATTTTTCATACTTAAACATTATATTAAACATTATATTAAATTCAGTATAATATCAATATATAAATTTAATTAATGAATTATTGAAAATAATCTCAATATTACATAAACTTGTTATATTTATTATTTAATATTTAATATATATACTTATGTAATTATAATATTAGTAATTGTCAACAAATTAGGTTTATATAGTTTGAAATATGTTATATATATATTATATGTATACTGAATATAATACATTAAAGAATTTCCTATTTTTTATATATAATATCTTTTTTGTATTTTTTGAAATTTACTCAAAACATATATTAAAAAATAAAAATTAAATCTAAACAAAATAATTATCAACTATTGTTGAATTTACGGAATTTAAAAAATTAAATTTTAGAAACTAATTTTTTTTATAAATATAACTACTCGGTCTAGAAACAAGATTTACTTATTAAATACACATGTTGTTATTCAAATAATTTTAGGTGTTAATGTAACTGTCATTTTATAATTGACACCTGTCATTCAAAAAAGTTTTAATTGTAAATAGGGTCATCAAAAATCTATTATTCTTGTCTCTATTAATTTATTAATATCTTTGATTGATTTAATATTATAGTTTGGATTTTTTTACATTTTACATAATTTAAAATATTCTCTTTTATTAATAATTTCTATTGATCACATTTTCATTTCAATAAAGGCTAACATATATTACTAACATATATCTAACATATAGGCTAGCCTATGAATGCATACACTGTATATCTTATATGATAACAAAATAAATACAATACTAAATATAATATTTTATATATACATATTTATAACTTTGTATACTCATGAATAAATAAATAGGTTATATGATATTGTCTATTTAAAAATATTACAAATTTGTTACATATATGTAGAGAATGTATAATAATTTATTTTGTACAATGCATGTGCAGCAAAATACCTACCCTAGTATGCACTCACACATTCATGTTAGCAATTAATAGACCTAGGATCTTTCTAGGTCAAGTATATTTAGAAAATAACAATGTATTATTTTTAGTATATAAATATAATCTACAGGAGATAATAAAATAAGAGATTTAATAATAACTAATGAACATATAAACACTATTGGTTATATGGAAATATAATTAATTATTTATCGTAAACAAGTTAATGTAATTAGTTTAGTTAATCATTTTAATTCGTATTTCTCTAAATATATGTTTTAATAAATAATTCATTCATTATATTTGAAAGTATTTTTATGAAAATTAAATATACTATTTTAGAAGTTGGAGCTAATTATTATATATTTACCATAAATTATTAGTTATATTTGTGAATTATTAATACAAATATTATTAATAAATATTATACTTTATTATATTATACTATTAAATATGGTATTGAGTTGTAAGTGGATATTGTTATAATTTATTTCATTATAGTATAATAATAAAGTGTAATGTTATGATTTTAAAATTTAAATATTTTTTAAAGTTGTTGGATGTCTTAAGGGCATTCACACAAAACTTTTTACAGCTTTTTCGCCAGCTTTAAGCTGTGTAATTACACAGCTTTAAGCTGGTGTTCAATGTTTACAAGCTTTTTTATGCCAGTAATCAAAATAGAATATGTCAAATATTTCTAGCTTAAAGCTCAGAGTAAATCTGATACAATGTACCTTATTGGTTAACTTATATTGATTGACAGCTGATTTTCTTTGTTAATATATGCAAATTTATTATTGATTGACAGATTCATTTCTTTGTTGATATATTCAAATTTATATAATTTTATGACCATACCCTTTTCCTATTAAACCTCCTCTGCTGATTTAAATATAATAATGATAATAGTGATTGTATATCATGTGATTCGGTATTCATTGTATAGTAAATGTAATATGTTTTGTTTATAAATTGTATTTAAAATTTAAATATCTTAGCTTGGGCTTATTTACATTAAGCTCAAAGTGAAAGCTTTTCGAGCTTTTTCTGTGTGAACACATTTTAAATTACGATGGTTTTTCCGTTGCATAAACACGGCTTAAAGCTGACATAAAAAGCTGTAAAAAGCTCTGTGTGAATGCCCCTTTAGTCTTATTAATATATATATATATTTGTTTTCAAATCTTTTATTTTAAAATGTTACAATATTTAAACTATACAGAAATTAATTGATGTAAAATAATTAATAATACATAGTTAATTAATAATTCATAGTATATATTTAATATTGAAAACATTTCCCAAATATATACATGATCGTATGAGGTAATTTTGTTTATTAATGAATATAATTTTGTTTATTAATGAATATTTTTTTGATGAATATATTATTGAAAATAAATAAATTAATATGAATCAATAGGATTATTATTTTGGATGAATATTTTGCAAAAAAAAATCATATTACCACAATTTTTAAAATCCCTAACTCGAATCTACGTTAGATATCTTCCTAATTGCCCAACTTATTATCTGGCGAATATCATATATTAGCGAAACATCATTATGCCTAGCAATAGATAACACAAGCTGAATTTAAGTTACCTATTATTTATGTAATATTTATTAGTATTAGATAAACTGCAAAAAATTTTTTTTAAATATTCCACTTTTTAGACAATTTTTGGGCAATTAAAATTTTAAAATCTATATTCTATAATGAAGATATTATCCCTACCTTTAATATATACATGTATACATATCTAAAACAATATTGTTCTCGAAAACCAATATCGAGATACTTGAATAAATATACCATATTTATATTAATTATCCAGCATATGACAGCTGTATCGGGGAGACCATGCACATATTAATATATATATTATACAATAATAAACATATAATATGTGTATATTATTTTATATATATAGTTATATCAATAATATTCAATATAGATATCATATTACCATAATGTATAATTTATAATTAATTAATAAATTCAAAAGTTCTTTTATAATGTCAATTCATTAGGTATATACTCTTGAAACTAAATAGAGAATTATAAATTAGTAAATATTAAATTGGTTTAAAAAATTGTTGACAAAAAAATGTAAGAAAAAAATCTATATTTATTATGATTTTGTATAGTAAATTGTATAATAAATTGTATAGTAAATTGTATAGTAAATTGTATAGTAAATTGTATAATAAATTGTATAGTAAATTGTATAGTAAATTGTATAGTAAATTGTATAGTAAATTGTATAGTACAACATTTAAAATGTTTACACATTATAAGATTTCTAATGAAGTGTTTTTTTATTTATTTATTATTCTATTCTAATATTATTCGAGCAAACTACGGTGATATAAATTTTAATAAACCTCTCTTCCAATGAATTTACCACCATTATACCACCATATACCACCATTTACCACTATTTACACAGTTGATAAGAAATCCGAATCCTACTACGATAGGGTAGAGCCAATGTGGCTGGATAAGATACGAATTAAGCTTATGGTTTGTATTGTAATATTTATTTGTTTCTATAGCAAAATATATTATCTGCAGATTGATAGGAAACAATTTCTTTTGTTGTAAGGACATAGTTATAGTGTATGAATAAATATATTGCATATATCAATATGAATAAAAAGTAAGTTATTATAAAACTAGTGCAATTTAAAATATATTTATAAAATGCATTAAATAGACATTTATAGTATTACAAAATCTTAGTTTAAAATTTAGAAATGATAAATACTCATTGTATAATTGGTAACTCCTAATCAATCTACAGGAGTACCGTTACACCGATTGGGGTGAATTCGATAGTGACATGCGTCTGATATTTGATAATTGCATAGCGACGCACGAAAACTCAACTCAGATCTACAGCGATTGCATCGAAGTTTTCAACCAATACCTGAAACTGCTTAACCAATACAATGTGACCGTGTGATTCATCTCGTCAGTCTTCTTTTCAGTTTAATATTAGTTCATAATATTAAATACTTATTTATCGGTTAAATTATTCACAGATGTTATACATATTTGATAAAATATTTGCAATTAATATTATTTAGTATTAAATAATTAATAAATCTAGTTATAATATATATTACCTCCTTTAAAGGTTACAAGACTTCTGGATAAATTCTATTTTGATTTCAATTTCAAATTTATTTCATACCCGACTTACAATATTTTATAGTTTATTTTGGTGTGTATATATTTCTTTTATATAATTTCTAACTAGGCAATATATTTTGTTAGAGACATTATCACATCTATTATC
The DNA here is from genome assembly GCA_964035775.1 of Osedax frankpressi. Lineage (NCBI taxonomy): Eukaryota > Metazoa > Annelida > Polychaeta > Sabellida > Siboglinidae > Osedax > Osedax frankpressi. The sequence continues at coordinate 21,356,887 of OZ038315.1, read as the reverse complement.
ACATACCATGGAAATACTAATATGCTATTTTTAATATATTATTATAAAAATGAATTATAAAGACAAGAAATCTTATTTAAATAATAATGACTCATATTTCTTTTGTTTAATTATTAATTCAATATTACAATAATAATATTTATATTTCAATATATTATAGATAAATTAATAATTTTTTTTATATAAATTTATTGTTATTTGAAAATATTCTACATGTTAATAATAATAATAATAATAATAAAGTGTGATCATATTTAATTCTACAAAATTTCTTTGAGAAATATTAGAGAACTTCAGCTTCACAGACAAATAAAGAACTCCTTGATTTCTATATAAAATATTTTATAACAATATTAATATTAAATATAATTTACATAATAGAATATTTAATACAAATAATATAAAAACAGACCTTTTTAATGAGATTTTCTGTGGAAGTTGATACGACATCTTTAAGTTCAATGTCACCAACATTGGGATTTGGTCTGCGAGTAAATACCGGTATTGTGTCCGTAGTTGGCTGAACACGAATATTACGGTTGATGATGTACCCTGTTGTAGAGGTATTGTAAAGTTAACGAACAGAATATATAATGGAACCTAAAAGATGAAATATCTTCATGAAATTTAACTAACTATTGCAACTTTTCTGAATACAATATCCGAATAACATGAAAATGAAAGCATATGCTAGTAGAACGGTAAAATGATTTTCAAACATTTCTAGAATTTCATTTGAAATTTGTTCTGTATTTTGTTGTAATTATATATTTATAATAAATTAAAGTATATATATTACTAATTAAGTTTATATCTATATATTATTATACAATATATTATACAATAATATATCACAAATGTTGCCATATATGTTTTTCCTAGAATAATTGTATATATATTACATTTAGTATTAATCATATATTTTAACTATACCTTTATATAATATATATACCTAGTTTGTATATTATATAAATAATATCAATTAGTATTAGATATAAAAACTAGATAATTTTGGCTTATTTTTTAGTTATCTTATAGTTATAGATATAGTTTATTACCCAGCAAATATATAGTTAATAACTCACCAATAAAATGCCGTTGATGGTATGACTTGATGCATTGGTAACCTCCACGTACACTAACGCAGTCAAACATAACCGGACACAGTTTTTCAGAACAATATCCTCTTGTTACTAAGATATAAAAAACAATTCAAATAATTCCTCATACTTGAATTTAATTTTTGAAATATTATTTACTAGTTACATTTTATATTCAAATGCATTTCTATTTAGAATAGTTTAGTGTGTTGACTTACTAAAAGCGTATAGTAAATATTTCCTTTAAATAATAAATTTAAGGAATAGTTATGATTAAAATACCAATTTGGCAGAATTTTCCTTCGGTACCAAGTTGACATTTGCAGGTAAATATTTCTGATGAAGTAACATTCACGTTATACTCGGATGTGTTGTTAACACATTCTCCATTGTTAAGGCATGGTTTATCATCGCACGAGATCATCGAAGTTCTCGAATCTTCCAAGCGAATATCAGTAGGCGAAATATAAACTGTGTTTATTTGAGATTATTAACACATTAGATGCGTGCCGTGTTACATTAATATTCCTGTGTCATTGTTAGGTCGAACTATCGAGTAACAATATTTTCTATACAGTAACAATTCAATTATTACTTTTACTGACCTACGTTAGAGTCGTTGACGGGTTGAAGTTCTGGCATGAACTCCGTGTCGAGTTGGCAGTTAACGCCAGCCCAGCCGTTAAAACACACGCAGACCGACTTCATAATCGCACTGCCGTTATCAGTGGTCAGATTATCAAGGTCATCGGTGGATAAAGTCGCTCTGCATTCTCCATTAATACACGTACTGCATTCGACGTTACGAGAATCTGCGCGAGATGTGTAGATAGAGGTAATTATAAGTAAGTATAAGTGGAAACCTAACTGGATAGCATTAAATCAGGAGATTAATATGATATTTTGAGAAATATCTACTTCTATAGTTAAGACGAACATATCATAATATTAAATGACCAATCCATATGAAGGCAAAGAGTTCATGGTTTAGGTAACTGTAGTATATGTATTCATTAAGTATATCTAAACTCTACACACAGTACTTAACTCTCTACATACATTACCTAACTCTCTACACACAGTACTTAACTCTCTACACACAGTACTTAACCCTCTACACACAGTACTTAACTCTCTACACACAGTACTTAACTCTCTACACACATTAATTAACCCTCTACACATAGTACTTAACTATCTACACATATTACTTAAATCTCTACATACAGTACTTAACTCTCTACACACATTACTTATCTTTCTACACACAGTACTTAACTCTCTACACACATTACTTAACTCTCTACACATAGTACTTAACTATCTACACACAGTACTTAACTCTCTACATACATTACTTAACCCACCACACACAGTACTTAAATATCTACACACATTACCTAATTCTCTACACACATTACTAAATCACTAAATACACTAATTAACTCTCGACACACAGTACTTAACTTTCTACTTACAGTACTTAACTCTACATGCAGTACCTAAATTAATACACCCAGTACCGAACTATATTTATACACAGAGTACTCAACTAACTACATAGCATAATTATTTACATAAAATTCAATAGTAATAATTTTTTATTTATAATTATTCCACTATAGCTGTCCTATATAAAATACTTTCTTCCGTTTTATAAAATATAGTGTATAAAAAGCAACGCAATTCTTTTACATACATATAAAACTAATATAAAACTAAATAGATGATACCTATTTGACAAAGTTCTCCGAAAGTTCCTGGTTGGCAAATGCATTTAACGAATTCTCCATCGGACTCGTATTTCCCGTCGTTGTAGCATTTCTTCATATCCACGTTAATAGAGGCCATACCCCCTATAACTATCAAGACATTCACGTATAGGAATATTTGCTTGAAGAGAAAAGCAGACATTACGAAGTAAAATTGACTTAGATTAGGTATATCTGAATAATAATGTTTAATTTGTAATTTATTATCCTGATTAATAAAATTCGTTTATTTACTTTTGTAACCATGGAATTTCATAAACAATTTTATTATTTATTAACTATTATTTATAATATTAAATATATTCATATCTACGCAATGATACCAAAATATTAATGTTGTTAATTTTATTGAAATACCAGTGAAAGTCAAACCCGTAAAATAAAAAAACTATCTATGGGTATTCTACATGAATTTATGCATTACTACAGCGTTATAATTCCCATTTGCGGAGCGTAGGTAAATGTGAAATTTCGTAATACCTTTTTGGCATGTGTGTCCAGTAAAGCCAACATCGCAATGGCAGGTAAATGAGTTTCCCTGAGCGATGCACGAACCTTGACCACCGCAGTATTCCCCAACACAAACCGATTCGACTGAAACGTCGAAATATGTGCACACGCTATATTTATATTACATATATATATATATATATATATATATATAACAAATAGTAATGCAATATCATTAAATTAAGGGAATATATATATATATATAGTATTAAAAAGTTAATAGTGATTCCGAGGTATCGAGGAAAGAAGACCTTTGAAGATATCCCATAAATCACACTAGTTTTGTATCATTAATAAAATCACCATACCTTTATCTTATTCATCCTAATTATTATAATTTAATAATGTCATATTTTAAAGAATTTATACATTATTATACACTTATGTATTCAGTATTTAATTGTTGTAAATTACAAATATAATGATCAATTAAGCGGAGTCGTGATAAGATTATTTGATAACTCCGTTATAGCTTTTGATGCTAACATTCGCAGTCTTTACCCAGATATCCCTGGAGACAATTGCACATATAACCGAGATGCTGATCTAGGCACGTACCGTTATTCATACAGGGCATTTGATCGCAATCGTTGACGTCTACGTATGACATAGATTTTACCTAACTTATACTATATGTTACACTTCAATACACAGCTTATATAATAGTCGCAACTTATTCTAAAGCCTAAGTAATATAGAAGTGACGATTTTGGCGATAACGAATATGATCCATTACATTCTACTCCATTAAACACTCATCTCATAATGTGATTTCATTCACTATATATAGACTATAGTGACGTTTGTATTTATTATACGTTTTATTATACTTTATAATGATTACCCGTATGTTAATAATATATGATTATTGTCTGAAATACATATTGCCTATATAGTATATACTCTACATATAAAATGAACCTATATTTACTTATAAACTAATTATTATATGATTTATTTTAAAGTTTCTATTAAAAAGTATCATATTTTATATATTATAGGAGATATTAATTATACGATATATAACTAGTATTAAAGAGTATCTTTTGTTAAGGATACAATATCCCATAGGCCCTAGAGATAAGGTATACTATCTGATATATAAAATATATTCCATAAAACTATCAAGTACGTTTCCAACCAATTTGACAATGCACTCCGTAGTATCCGGTATTGTTACATATGCACAAATACCCATTCAGCTGTTCCTCACATGATGCAGTATGCTGACAAGGATAGCTCCCACATTCTTCTATATCTAAAGCCATGGTGATTTAGCTTCCGATACACGACGGAAATTAATTGAAAATATTTATATATATATATAGGTATATATATATATAGGTATATGTATATATAGAGAACATGGTTTGAGTCAACCTCGACTCAACTAACCTACATCACAGATAGTACCCGTGTAACCAGGCTGACATTGACACTCGAACCCCCCATACGTGTTTAAACAATGACCTCCATTAAGACAGGGATTTAAAGTATCGCATTCGTTGATATCTAGATCGATTAATATTTAATATCGATTAAAATATCAATTATTTTATTGACAATGTGAAATAAAATAATTTGAATTTATAAATTTCATCAACATTGAAATGATTTTTTATAATAAAATATCTAAAAATAATAGTTATAATATAGTGTAATATAATATAATAACTTACTAATAGTCATTCTCATATATATTCTAATAAATATGTATGACAATAGTAAATACAATAAAATAAATAGAAAATAACGGAAATTATAATAATAAACAATTACAATGAATACAAACATATTAATATATAATAATTAAATAAAGTGAGAAAAAACACAGAAAGAAAATTAGTTAAATAAATTAAAATAAAATCCAAACTAATAAACAATTATGTTAATTGTTTAGTCATCTCTACTTTTGAGCTATTTTGAGATTTCTGTGCTATTTTTTTAAAAGCGCATCATTAATCTTCGAAATATTTCAAACACCAGATTTTCAAGGAACAATTTAACTTTTATCGAAAAGTTTTAAGCAATATAAATTAAAATATATTAACTTTATTTTAAATAGATCATATATTTAAAGAAATGAATATAAAAACTCCACATGATATTTTCATCAATTAATAAAAAATATTTATGTAAACAGACTGAACATTAAAAATAAAATATACAAAAGTGAGTTATTTTAAGTTACTATTGTCATGTGTTTATAAAATATAAATTATTAATGTGAATTTTTAAAATATATATGTCAATAGATAAAAACCATAAATGAATGAATAAACCTCATATATAAGTTAATATTTTAATGGTTGATTTTTATAATATAAATTATGAGTTATTATTGTCAATTTTAAATACATGTAAATAAATTAAAATAATATATATATATGTATATATATATATATATATATATAATTAACTGTTTTACATACCATGTTGACATAATTCACCCCAGTGTGTATCAGTACATTGACAGGTAAAGTAGGCCAAGTGATCACTACAGGTGGCCCCGTTTTCACAAGCATTAGAAGAACATTCGTCAATTTCTATTATGTACCGAAATTAAAGTTTAGTAAAATTCATAATATTAATATCATTATTATTATTAATAACTACTATTACTGTTATTTCTATTACTAATATGAATTATTAAATAGTTTTAACCCGATACCAATAAAATAATAATATTTATAAAACTAAAATATTATATTTGAAAATTATAATAATACCGACCGTTTTGACAGTCAATTCCTATGTATCCCAAAGTACAGTTGCAACGATATTCAGATGGACTTAGAGTTTCACAAGTTGATCCATGGTGGCAGGGTACCGCATCGCAAGGATTATTCTCTAAAAGTGTTATAGACTATATATATGTTATAGACTATAGTCTATAGATATATGTTATAGACTATAGTCTATAGATATATGTTATAGACTAGTCTATAGATATATGTTATAGACTATAGTCTATAGATATATGTTATAGACTATAGTCTATAGATATTTTAGAAAATAAATTGTAACAATATTTCACGTATAATATTCCTTATGATAAGAATATTATATATAGAAATTATTAACACATTCTTGTTAATAATCCTGAAACGTTCGAAATGATATTAAATTATTTGTATTATTAATATAATTATTCAAAATGAAACAGTTATATTAATATTATTAAATACATATTATTATTATAAATTAAATACATTATATTTATAAATTATATGGTAATAATATAGTATCAATTGAATTATTGTATATGTTTTAACGATGTACTTTATAATTGAAATAGTAATATATTACGTGATGTTAATAAACATATTACATAACAACGAATCTTCTTACACGCACAAATAGCTATTTGTACTATTTGTGCATTTGAGCTATTTCTACAATGCTCAAAACTAACCTATTGAACAAACTTGGCCTCTGAAGGAAGCTGTACAATCGCAGAAGAAGGAGCCAAGTTGATCACGGCAGATTCCGTTATTCAGACATGGATTGCTATCACATTCGTTAATATCTGATAAATTGTAGAATACGGCTATTAAAAATGACCTGTCAATTATTGATTAGAATCAATCAATACATTTATTAAATATTACTAAATTTGTTCGGTATCACAAATATATCGCATATAATATATCCAAAACAATTATAATTAAATATATTATTATTATATTATATAATAATATATTATATATTATACCTGTGCCGCAGTTGATATCTGTATATCCTCTGATGCATTTACAAATTCTTGTAAACTCATTGATAACTTGACAATTCCCTCCATTATTACAGGGTGTATCCGTGCATATATCTATAGATATTAAATATTATAAATATTAGTATTTGAAAATGAACATTTAGGGATTTTATATGATTATGACAGACCTCCCTTTGGCCTTATCATCATTTTTGTTGATTTCAAAGAATATCCCTGACCATGCCAAGTTGACCAAAATATTCCGTCTAAACCGAAATATTATTTATATTTTTTTAAACATCTATAACCGAACACATTCTCATATTTAAAAGTAAATACAAAACAAATACACAAACTCTTCAAGAACTTATATTATACATACCAATATGTTTTGATATATAAAAATATTAATACATATAATTTGTAATTAAATGTGCAATAATATACTGGTGTAGATATACTGAGATACGACCTCAGATATATCTTATGAAAGTAGAGCGTTGGGTTATAACCAACTCTAAAGTAATAAACATCACTTCAACATAAATATATTTAACACAAACATAGCTCTTTATACAAGCTGATTATCACTTCAGATTTAATATAGTAATGGCAAGTTATTAATAATATCATCATAACCTAACCATACTAATATATATTATACATATATATAATTTTTTTAATTATAACGAGTATACTAGAGTAAGTTTATTTATTATATATTGTTATTTTCTTTTGGATATCACATATATATATAAGTATTAGAATGAAGAACAGAGATACAGAAGCATATACACACATATATATATATATATATATATATATATATATATATATATATATATATATATATATACTTACACCTATACTTTGTTTAATTATGACAAGATTTTGGTTACCTGTATTTTCACGTGAAGTTGCTATCGACTTATTGTAGTAGACTCCGTTGAGGTTGGACATGCCGCAGGAGTTGAACCACCAACCGGAGCGTTTTAAAATAGCGCAGTTCTCCCCTGACTTGCGGTCGTTGTCTCTATCCAGCGTCGAGAACGTGTTGTAGGTGTGGTAACCGAGTGAGTCACCTAGTGAGTCATCGCTACTGAAGCCTTCTATGACTATCGAGAATCTGGGAGTACGGTAGGTATAGGAAAAGTTAATGAAAGGATAGTGCATGCATTGAGGCTATAACGAGGACGAATATAGAACGTATTGGTAATATGCGTCGTAGTGAGGAGATGTAGAGTGGTCAAGGAAACACAAGGAAATATTCTGAATAAATACTTTACGTGTGTGTATATATATATATATATATATATATATATATATATATATATATATATAAACTTAATGAAGATCAGTATGGGATTATGAGATAGATGTATACATATTAATAGTAGCAATTGTGGGAAAGAAAATCGATTTATAAATTAATTAAGTAAGTATTCGTAACTACAGATAATAGTTATATATAATTATATAAATTGCATATACTGTATATAATGTATATTAATAGTATTAATATATACATTAACCAATTACATGAGTAAATACAAATATATTAATATAACAATTGTAAATATACTCTACCGATAATTATCTTATATTATATTCTGTTTTATATTTAATATATATAATTTACTATAACATTCTAAAACTCACACCTTCAATGGCTTAAGCCATTAATAATTATTAATACATGGCATATTTACGAGTCAGTATGAATTCTACCTGGATGATTCCGATTGAACGATGAACCGCGAGTACAAAGCAGTAACGATGACGTCATCATGGTCGGTCAATTGCACTAGTAGTTCTTGACCATCTGGAGATCCGCTGGTCAGATTGTACACGGTGTCCAAGCCTAACCAGAAATCTCCTGCCCGTAGATCACCGAATCCATGCTTGTAGTCTGCCCAAGGCCTATAAAAATCAATGCCACCTCCCTCGTTTCGCTCCTGAATTATCTGCAACAAAAATAATCTAAGTCATAATTTTGGTTAATAATTATATATAATGCCAGAAATTTTAAATATTTTCATTCTCTTTTTTAATGTAATTATCTTCTTTATTTAATTATTTTCTTACTCAGATTTTTGTCTATTTAAAGAGTTAAATATTTTTGGAAATGTATACGATTCATACGGTTTATTTATGATATGTTTATTATAATATTATTAGAGTATGTATAATAAATTATGAAAAATAATAGACAGAAATATAAACACGTTTGTTAAATTAGTATATATAATGTCTTTCGAATTGTAATTTATATTTATGGAGAAAATATTTAATTTATCACAGAAAAATTTAATATGTATTATTTATTTAATTTATACAAGCACAATAATAAATAACTTCTATAAAATTGGTCTAAACCAACCGTCCACCTACCACCCCTCGTCTTCATATCGCATTTGATCTCCTTCATTTCACCTTCTCCCCAGTAAATTTTAAACACTCCTGAATATCGCTCATTCCTCGAATATAGTTTTGAACAATCCTGTATACCTATATTAGTGTATTAGTTGATATTTTATTTTAAATCTATATTATATAATATTTTTAAAGAAATAAAAAAAATTAATTAATTTGACCTAAAAATGAGTGATTCACTATATATTATACATGATTATATAATATGGTGTCATATATAATAATATTTAATTATATTTAATACTATAGCATCATATATAATAATACAGAATACTATAACACATGTAGCTGTTTATACTGTGCTACCTATAATGTAATATATTATTTAATTAAATATATCGATATTTAAAAATATAAAATATCTATTTTAAAATGTGGTTTAAGATATAATATATTTTCATATATAATCAATACTATACATATTCATTTCACTATATATATATCAATATATATATATATATATATATTTTAAATGATAAACTTACGTTTAATCAATACTCTTTTTAAGTATTATAATTACTGTTTATTTATTGAATAATTAAAATAATAGTTGTAAAATTAAAACATGAATATAATTTTATGACCATGGAGAAATCGTATAATATCAAATAATAATGATTAATAAATAGTTAATTTATAAATATAAATCATATTTTTAATAGACAATCTCAATAATTTTTCATTGGTGTATGTACTAAATATTACTATTAAATATTAGTATTTGATTATATTATTAATTATAGTATATATACATATAATATAGTATGAATTATATATACTATATGTTACATAATATAATATACTAGTAGTGGGTTATTTGTAAATAATATATATATATATTTAATAAATAATAATAATTAAATAGATCAAATAAATAAATGAAAATACCTTTAAATGCGATATTTAATGAAACAATATAATAATAATGTTAATAATTATTAACATTGGACCACATTACAACATCTAGATGAAGTCATATTTAGTAAGGAATCTTTATATGGTTAGTAATTATATAGGGCTAATAAGTATATAGAAAAATAATTAATGTATTCATAAACATGTACAATGTACATAGTTAATATATCTATACGAATTTGTATATACATAAGTAGATAAACTCATAAAGTATAATAAATAATTTCTTTATAATATTTAATAATATATTATAATATATCAGAAATTATGAAATCTAATGAATTATAATGTAGATCAATAATTTTAAATATAACAAACCGAATATGAAATTATAAAATATACAATTTATCATTATTAAATAATTTATAAACATAGTGTAAGTTTGAAGTGTATTATTCAAATAAGTGTAATTCAAGAATCCTGTTATGAGTGATTTATAATTATTGTGTATATTTGAATTTTCCGTGGTGAATTTATTGGTTGCCATGGAAATTATCTGTGAAAATAGTTGTAATTAAAATATAAATATAGACCTTGTTATTAATACAGTGCAAAGAATAATATTGCGTGCAATAAATATAATGCAATACTTAAATGCGCTTAGAATGTATTTGATAAAATAATTAGATATACTAAAAATTTGCAATGATATACGATGCGTAAATCAAAATATGGAAGATATTATGATAGGCTGAACATCGTGAAAATCAATCGATATACGTCAGAAATATTAAATTGCTTAATGTATTTATATCAACATGTATCTACTTTATATATACAATGATGATTTAGAAATATAATTTTATAAACTATGAGTCATATTTATTGATTAGTTATTTATTACAATATAAATATTAATATATTCTTTGAATGATTTAAAAATGAATACTATTATAATAATGAAATAAAACTGAATGAAGTTAGGAGTTGATTCTATAGAGTTCTAATTTCGATATATACAATATATAAAATATATACTAGGTTTATAAAGTTTATAAGATAAACAAAATGTATACGTTAAACAAGGTTTACTGTCGAAATAATGGAATTCAAGAATTGCTTAGAACATATTTTAATAAAGATCTTAATGTATTACGAGCTGACTAACAAAGCACAGCCATTATAATAAAGATTTAGTTTATTTTCATCGCGTAATGTCCTGACATATAGTTGTATAGGGAAATAAGTGAGTAATATTGAGCTTTATGTGTAGGCATCATTTGTTTATAGAATATAAAAGTAGATAGTAGTCCGTCATTACACCCTGATTTCTAACCAATGATTGATTTAATCGGACTGTCAGCTAAAAATACTAATTGTAAATTAAATAATTCTTCTAAGATTTATTCTCTAATTTTTGGTAGTGACACTTTTGTGATAACGTCAACAAAACTTTTGGATTTTATTAATCCATTTCAATTTTATTTTTGTAATCATCTATATTTTTGTTGATATCGTCACTGATTACTATTTTTGGGCATAACATTTGTTTTAATGTTCAATGAATAGACAACTTCATAATTGCCATACTTGGGTTGAAGAATTCCTAACGGTGCTAATTAACTTTCTCGCGGATGACTGTTAAAACATATTATAATATGTAGGCTGATTATAATATAATATATAATATAATATAAGGCTGATTAGTATGCTTATACTTAAATACTTTCAGTTCTTACATAATAATGTCAAATTGTGTGATATGGATCAGCGGATGATATTGTGGGGCTAACTGATTCGGTATAGTTAGTAGAGATACATTACGGATCTGAAGTATTATTGGTCAGAATATAGTTAAGTAGGTGAATACTGATTTTGATAAGAATATATTGAGGCAAGTCTGGTTTGATAAATTAGTGGATATATATATATATATATATATATATATATATATATATATATTATAAACATGTTTACAACAATAACATTCTCACACATTCTACATCACAGTATTTCAGAAAGTTATGGTCCAGTGAACAATCTTTTGATCTCATATGTAATTTTTAAACTTATACTCTAATACTATTCACTGTTTCAAATATGAGCACGTATACTAATATTATACACATATAAAAGTATGTATATATATCTATACATATATATATATATATATATATATATATATATAAATATATATATATATATATATATATTATTTATTCAAATAATATCACACTCGAAGCTATACTATAACTACGGAATAGTCAACATTGTATGCTAACTCACAATTAATACGCTATATAACGGAAAGTATTAATATAACTCACAACATTACCTAGTAGGTGTTATATAACAATTGAATAATAGCATTGCACCATGTCGTCTTAGCGGGATTACGATGTATGGGACGTAGGCCTTACCACGTATGGCTTTAATGGCGACGTTACGTCATCGGCTGTATTGCGCAATAACGGTAAATAGTAAATAGTATATAGGTTCGCATTATCCACCAAAGTTAACAGAACTCGGTAGCGGTCTCGTCTCGACAATTATTAACCAGTGGTGGTCATATATTCTATTGCATAATAACATCGTACGCACCCTCATTGTAGCTGATGGAGATGGTGGTGGTGGGTTGTATGATAATGGATATACTAGATATAGTTTTAATGTTATTGATAGAATAGGTTTATTTTAATCTTGTATTTGAGATAAATATTCAGTTAATAAAGGTTGTGTGAGTTTATTCCTACATTAGGGGAACACTATTTGAGAATATAAATGGTTTAACTCGAAAACGCATGTTAGGATGTCAGTATATGTGTTATTTCATGCTTAGCTGGCTACAAACATTGATATAAGGTCCAATGATAAAAAGAAGTTACTTGTCAATAAAACCAAGTGCTACATTATGTATATAAAAGTAAACCTCACCCGTGTTCCTTTATTTCATAGCAAGCCAGTGCAATAACTTTCCATTATGTGTAACATTTATCCTGCGTAATCTTTATATTAAATATTAGCCATACATTATTATTTTGAATCACCTGTTATAGATTGATATTATATTTGGTTTTAACATATACCGTTACATACAGCTATATTGCGGTAATCAATTATACGATGAATGAGATATGCTACTAGAAATATTAGTAGATATTGAGAGACTGAGATTACGGAAGAGTAGTTATTTCCCAATAATAACGCCTAATATAACCTAATATAACCTTATATATATATATATATATGTATATATATATATATATATATATATATATGTATATATATATATATATATATCAAGAGCTGATTAAAGTTAAAATGAGATGATCTATTTTTACAATACATATAAGTTATATATAATTACACAAACTTTACGAATGTATAGTTAAACTTTGGCCCAGATTACCAATCATTACTAAATAGGTTAAGAATACCAACTTATAATCCCATTGTCACCAGTAGCTCGTCTAGACCTATGGGTGGCTAGCTAGCTCATCCAGACCCATATATGGGCGTGTTTACGGAGTATCGCTTGCGGGCGAATAGTCATGCGTGAATTTGGGGAATGGCTCGTGGGAGCAAATAGATGAATATTATAATGATAGAGTAGACGCGTTATTAATATCATGTGCATTGTATAATTACAATGCAAAGTTTAACATTTCACAATGTTCACCATACGGTGTATGGAGTACACATTTGAAACTTTTATCGTTACTAATTTAGAGAGGGGGGAGAGGGAGAGTGGGAGGGAGAGAGGGAGAGAGAGAGAGAGAGAGAGAGAGAGAGAGAGAGAGAGAGAGAGAGAGAGAGAGAGAGAGAGAGAGAAAGAGAGAGAGAGAGAGAGGAGAGAGAGAGAGAGAGAGAGAGAGAGAGAGAGAGAGAGAGAGAGAGAGAGAGAGAGAGAGAGAGAGAGAGAGAGAGAGAGAGAGAGAGAGAGAGAGAGAGAGAAAGAGAGAGAGAGAGCGAGAGAGAGAGATAGAGAGAGAGAGAGAGAGAGAGAGAGAGAGAAAGAGAGAGAGAGAGAGAGAGAGAGAGAGAGAGAGAGAGAGAGAGAGAGAGAGAGAGAGAAGGGATTTGAGTAATTAAATTTCGCTGTATTTATCTTCACTTCAAATTTTCCTTTCCCACGGAATTATTACAGACTAGTATTTACATCAAGTGTGGTGTTTGTGTATGTATAAGTTTGCATATATTTGATTGCTCTTATATTATGAGTATGTATTGACATGTGTTGGACAAAGTAGATGAGGAATTAAGGAAAATATGTTTAAAGCATGTGTTATTAATATACAGTGTAAATATGGCAATTATCATTATCAACTTGTAATGATATTAAAGTTAGATGTATAATTTAAACACAAATTTCAAACTTATCTATCTAAATATAATTACATATTGAATTACATGTTTGTATACTTGAAGTACTCGTTTACATTGATTAATAATCTGTTCACGCCAACATAAAGTCATTTCAAATATTATAATCTATAAAACTTCTAATGTATAAAACTTCTAATATTAATATCGTCATATAATTAGACATACCATAGAAGCCATAAAATAAACGTATCACTGCATTTATTTAGTAATTATAAAGATTGGCAACTACCTGTAAACAAGTTTCGAGTATTTATTCAGGAGCGTAAACCGGATCTATTGATTTCAAACGGTGCAAGTTAACCTCACATCACCTGCAATAAAATCAGCGTACAATGAGTAATATACAGGTCAATATGGCTCTCACTTATCATAGAGAATCTATAAATATCATAGAGAAATACTTTAACCAGCTTC
>OZ038315.1:21285320-21340320 GCA_964035775.1 Osedax frankpressi | reverse complement strand
AGTTTAACTGATTAATAATAATATAAAAAGTTTAGTAATGGTTACAAATATCTAGTAACCATTGAAAGGGTTTAAATATATCTAAAGTGTATTAGTAGTTTTAATAGTTTACCAATTTGTTCAAATGTTTAGTAATGGTTTAAAAGGTCTAGTAATTTTTAAAACATTTAGTATTAATTCCAAAAGTTTAACAATTGTTTCGAAAGTTTAGGAATAGTTTTTAAATGTTGGCAATATTTTCAAATCAGTATTAATGGTTTTATAGGTTTAGGAATGTTTAAAATGGCTTAGTAATTATTTCAAATTTATACATATGGTTTCAAATGTATAGTAGTTATTTCAGAGTTTTTATACTGTTATTCCATGTTTAGTATAAGTTTATAAAGTTTATTAAGTTTATTAAATATAATAATAAAGTTATTAGATTATGAATGTTGTCATTCGTTTAGTAATAATTTAAAGTATAACAATGTTGTTTAGTTTAAATAATATTGTGAAAGTGTTTGTAATGTTTGTAAAGGTTAAGCAATATATATCAATGGTATCAAATGGTTCGAAAATGATTTCTTTCGGTCCGACCACACTATCGTGACTACTGGTATATGCAATGTTTGTAGGTATACTATAATTTAAAATATAACTAAGCATGCAGTATAGTTTAAAATTACAATATTATAAATTAAAAGAGATAGGTAATATTTGAGTACGTTTTAAAATGTTGGATCTTTGAATAATTCATTATATTTCATACTACAATATAATTAAAACTAGAAATATAAATACTATAATTAAAAAGTTTAGAACTCTAAATCTCTTAAATAAGTTTCATTATTTTTGGTAGAAATCCGATGGTCTGATAATAAATAGATTATAATTTATCTCTGATTATAAGTTGTGTAACATCCTATATATTATATATAAATAGAACGACCTAGTAACACACCTTATATTTATAATAATTACTAAACTAATTATCTCTATTTACATTCCACTGCGTCCAGTAATACAAATATTCGTATGATTCGTTGATCGTCTTTTAATTTAAAATAGAAATTGAGGTTGATATTGATATTGTAATGTAGCGATCTCTAATCTTCGTAATTTATTCTTTTTATTTATATATTTTTATGTTATATTATATTTATGTATTTTTATATTTATATCTAATATATAAATTAAAAATAATAATATTATATTACTATGATCATATAATAAGAAACTTATTATTTCGGGAATTCAGTCTGTATTATTTACTTTATTAATTATAATAAATATTATAAATAATAATTTGTTAAAGTTATTATTTTTCATCAAATATTTTTATATATATATCATTATATATATTCTCTACTACTTATAATATACTAAGGTTGTATACTAATACTAACTTACCTATATAATCTAGCAATGGTATCAAATAACTATTATCTAACAGGTATGTAAGTGGATATTAGTTTTTTGTGTAATATAATATCTACTTATATGTATTTATAATAATAATTTAAATATGTAATGTTTTTTCCTCCATTTTCCAATGTTTCATGAATGAAGGTTCGTTATTAATTATTTGTAATTTATTGAAATTCATATAAATACAGCCATATAATTAGTAAATTATATTATAATAACGAACTCTATATTCTTGTTGTATAAGTTAATAAATAGAGTTGTAATTAAATATAGAGAAAGTTAATTTAGTATAAGTTACCTTAGTCTATTGCAATGTCATTATTTGTAATTTTCTTGCTTAATCATTAACATCTATAGAAATGTTTAACGATTAACAATAAGAATGTTACTATGTTATTGGTATTACTATAATATTCGAACTCTATATAAAAGATGAAATATCCATTGCACAACTAATGAAGAAAGTAAGTTGGACAAGTGTGAGACTAAGAATTTCGCTGACCTTGAATTTTGTATTTTCAAGTTTTGAGAGAACATTTTACAACGCTAGCTTACCGTAACACTGCGTGATTTATTATTATTTAATATTCGTTTATTAGTTAGTTAATTAAAAAGTTAGAATAATTACATATATTAATATAATCAATATAATTGAGAATTTCATTATTTAATTTTCGATCAATATGATGTGTGTAGTATTATTTAATAATCTATATGAAATATTGAATAAAAAGTATTTTAGAATTGTCTTAAATCTATAATTCATCTAGTTTAGAATGTAAAATATGTTATAAATAATAATAAACAAATATGCATTTTAGTTTATAATTAATCACGTAGATTTAATTGTAACGTTTGATTTTCATATTACTATTAATAACTATTAATAACTATTAATAACTATTAATAACTATTAATAACTATTAATAACTATTAATAACTATTAATAACTATTAATAACTATTAATAACTATTAATAACTATTAATAACTATTAATAACTATTAATAACTATTAATAACTATTAATAACTATTAATAACTATTAATAACTATTAATAACTATTAATAACTATTAATAACTATTAATAACTATTAATAACTATTAATAACTATTAATAACTATTAATAACTATTAATAACTATTAATAACTATTAATAACTATTAATAACTATTAATAACTATTAATAACTATTAATAACTATTAATAACTATTAATAACTATTAATAACTATTAATAACTATTAATAACTATTAATAACTATTAATAACTATTAATAACTATTAATAACTATTAATAACTATTAATAACTATTAATAACTATTAATAACTATTAATAACTATTAATAACTATTAATAACTATTAATAACTATTAATAACTATTAATAACTATTAATAACTATTAATAACTATTAATAACTATTAATAACTATTAATAACTATTAATACCTATTAATAACTATTAATAACTATTAATAACTATTAATAACTATTAATAACTATTAATAACTATTAATAACTATTAATATAAGTTACTGTTAATGTTAATGTTACTGCAAACCTTCAACATTAAAAATGAATAATTAAAATAATTTTTAATATTCAGATATTATATTTTTCTACAATATCATCATATTCAACATATTTGTAAACAAATAACTATTATTAATAGTTATTAATAGTTATCAATAGTTATTAATAGTTATTAATAGTTATTAATAGTTAATAATAGTTATCAATAGTTATTAATAGTTATTAATAGTTATTAATAGTTATTAATAGTTATTAATAGTTATTAATAGTTATTAATAGTTATTAATAGTTATTAATAGTTATTAATAGTTATTAATAGTTATTAATAGTTATTAATAGTTATTAATAGTTATTAATAGTTATTAATAGTTATTAATAGTTATCAATAGTTATTAATAGTTATTAATAGTTATTAATAGTTATCAATAGTTATTAATAGTTATTAATAGTTATCAATAGTTATTAATAGTTATCAATAGTTATCAATAGTTATTAATAGTTATTAATAGTTAATAATAGTTATCAATAGTTATTAATAGTTATTAATAGTTATTAATAGTTATTAATAGTTATTAATAGTTAATAATAGTTATTAATAGTTATTAATAGTTATTAATAGTTATTAATAGTTATTAATAGTTATTAATAGTTATTAATAGTTATTAATAGTTATTAATAGTTATTAATAGTTATTAATAGTTATTAATAGTTATTAATAGTTATTAATAGTTATTAATAGTTATTAATAGTTATTAATAGTTATTAATAGTTATTAATAGTTATTTATAGTTATTAATAGTTATCAATAGTTATTAATAGTTATCAATAGTTATTAATAGTTATTAATAGTTATCAATAGTTATTAATAGTTATTAATAGTTATTAATAGTTATTAATAGTTATTAATAGTTATTAATAGTTATTAATAGTTATTAATAGTTATTAATAGTTATTAATAGTTATTAATAGTTATTAATAGTTATTAATAGTTATTAATAGTTATTAATAGTTATTAATAATTATTAATAGTTATTAATACATTTATATTTTTTATAAACTATTTATCATGGGTTGGTTATAAATAATTTACTAGATGGATATATATAATATACCGTAAGTTTTTAATAATAATAATAATAGAAATCATTCTTACAGACAAATATAATGTCACGATATTTAGAAATATATCATTTATATTGATTAACTTTCATAATACAATATGCGATGCAGATTTTAATACTAATTATATATATATATATATATATATATATAATATACATATAATATATATATATATATATAGAATACCTTAAATTAGTAACTTAATTGACTTCTAAATAAACTAAAATTATTTTCAATGCATTATATATTAATTGCAACCTTATTCAAAGATTTTATATTAAACAATTATCTGGCAGTGAATGTAGATTTCTCTTATTAATTATCTTTCAACTAAAACAAAACTGAAATTATCTTACAACAAATCCTTAGACTAAAATATTTACTATTAAATGTTAGTAATGACATATATAATATTTGTAGTTTAATTTAGTCCAATGTTGTTTAGCATCCATTATATTTATTAACTTTTAATTATTATATCTTGGAAAATTATTAAATATTTATGTCTACTCGAAGTCTTGAAATATTGTAATATATTTTGTATCATTCTTAATAATATTTAATATGTAATAGTCCATTTGTTAATAATTATATACAATATATGATAAAATCTACTATTACTCGACAATGTACTTCTACATATACTTCTAGTTTAAATTTCTCAACTACCTAACATATTAATTCCGTTTCTAAACTTTTAACTTCATAAAAAACTAATTATACTGAAAAGATTGTTATATATTTCTCTATATATTGATCAATAACCAATTTTGATTTATTAATTTTATTAAATATATATCTAAAATCTAAAAAATATATCTAAAAATTTATAATTTATTTGTATTTTTATTATATTGTAATTTTTATATTAATTTACTATTTTCATTTAGGAATTTATATTTATACCTCCTTTATATAAACATTCAATTTAATTTAAATTATTATGTAATACACCTTAATTTCAATATATATATATTTATTTTTAGTTGGTTTTATTTTTATTTTCTCGGTTATATATTTATCATTTATAATTTTAAGATTATATCATCTAAATATCTAAATACTAAATATATTTGAGTAGTTTATAGTTAGATTAAATTAATATTTCCAAAATAAATCAATCTTATTATTTACAATAAATAATTTAATCGATTACAACTATTAATAATAAGTATAAGTCTAGAAAATAAATGATAAGTAAAACTTATTGTTTTGTTAGAATATACATATTAATTTTTTGTTTAAAAATGTTATACGTTTTATCCATATTTAATATCCATCTAATTATAAATATATTATATATATTATAGTATATTCATTGGCTATTGAGAAGTTTTTAGACATTTTTAAATGTGATGTTATTTAGAAAGAACACTCAAATTTAATTAATTTAAATTCTTATATATGATATTTATAATATTTGTACTACCAGGTTATAAATATATAATACATAATGGATATATCCATATATATATATATATATATATATATATATATATATATATATATATATATATATATATATATGTATATATATTGATAGAATGACTGATATATTAGTTGTAGAAATTATATCACCAGTATACTTTCCAGGCATATTAAATAATTTAAAATTAAGTATGTAAAAGCATTTACTATTCGCTTAAATATACATTTATGCTTAAATATATGGGTATATATTATACATATACATTTATGCTTAAATACATATGTATATATTATAATAATATAATGTATAATGGTTATATTATAATATATTATATATAATAATAATAATTTTTTAAAGGTTTACATGTATATATATATGTAAACCTTTAAAAATGTATTATTTTTATATTATTATATATAATATATTTAACCATTACACATTATAGTATTATAATATATATATATATATATATATATATATATATATATATATTACTAGCAATAGCTTATCGTATATATAACATATGTATTATCAAAATATTTATATATTCTTATTATAGAGGATATAATATTGCCAAATTATATTCATAACTAACTTAATTAAATTTCTTTAGTATTACATTGATTTTCAACATATTGTTTATATAAATAATCGTTCGATATCATCTATATCCAAATTACTACAGCATAACATTTATGTCTTATAAATAATAGTTGGTGTTATTGTTAAACTTATCCCGACATATAACAAAATGATATCATTCGCATTGTTTAGGTCTAACCAATATTAAAATTTTTGAATTTTGTTACATATTAAAAACTCTGAAATTAATATACAATTTATTTTATTATGCACATCATTATATTGCTATTAGTATATCTCAATGAAAATATTCATTTTTAATTAAGTATTATTTGTATAGAAATTACATAGAATTCAGTACAAATTTAAAATGATGGGAAAACATTTATGATATTTTTCAAAAATGTTTTTATAAATACATATTATATTAATTTAAAATTATTTGGTTATTTTTTGTTTAAATATAATTAAAGTATAATATGCTATTGTTTGGATATTATTATACCAATTGATCAAGTTTGATATTAAGTGAATAATTACTTTGAAATTTAAATTTTCTTTATTTTCCACGGACATTGTTCGTAAATCGTCAATATAAAGTTCTAACAACCAGATAATTTATTCTGTTAATTCTAATAATATATTTATATTTTATTGATTTCCTAAGTTCTTGTATGTGATTATTTAATTATAATTATATTATTTCATTATTTCATTATATATAGTCATGTTCATCTGTTTCGTTCTCTTTCTGAATCATATAGATAAAGATGAAAATAAATTATATTTGATTATATATTTAACTAAAATATCACATATAATAGTATCATTACATAAAATTAATAAATGTTTATTATCGAATATATTCGTAGTATTTACTGATGCGGATTATATGTTTATTTTATATATTAACTCAATAAATGATATAATCATTTTAAATTTCAAATCAAACTTAAATAATGTTTTTAACAAGTTAAAAAATGATATTCTATTTTCTTCATATTATATATATATAAATATAGCAACTTTTTTATTTTAAATTATAAATCAGAACATATATCTTTATTGAAAAAGTGCTAAACTAATCGACTTTATTGTATACTGAACAATCCACCGTTGTGCAGTGCACATTAAGAGGTGGCTCACTTTTTTCAGAATGAACTGTCTCACAAAGCATATAAACTATATGGCATATACAACTTATTATATAGCATTACATACAGTTTATTTTATCTCATAGTTTGCATATATTTAACTAATAGCTAGTATATATTTAACTAATAGTTTATATATATTTAAATAAAATTATTTCTAAATAAAATATTTGGATTATTTGAAATTTTAATTTTTTCATGAACACACTTAGAAATCCAAATTAAATTAAAATTTTTAATATTTTTTTATCATTACCCGGGAACATATATACCCTATATTTCACAGGGAACAAATATAACTAATGTAATATTGATTATAAATTTAACAATATTTAAGAACAAAAAATTTCAAAAATATACAAAAATTTATTAAAATTTAATTCTCCTGGAATTTCTTCCAGGAATTGCATACTACGAAAATATACTGAACATATATTGTGGCAATACTTTATATTATATTGAGGGGCAATATATTATATTGAGGAAATATATATTAAGGGACTTACGAGATGCCTTCCTTTAACTTAAATATATATTGAGGGAAGTACGAGATGTCTTCCTTTATCTTAAATATATATTGAGGGAAGTACGAGATGTCTTCCGTTACCTTAAATGTATATTGAGGAAAGTACGATATGTCTTCCTTTAACTTAAATATATATTGTGGAAAGTACGAGATGTCTTCCTTACCTTAAATATATATTGAGGAAAGTACGAGATGTCTTCCTTTACCTTAAATATATATTGAGGAAAGTACGAGATGTCTTCCTTTACCTTAAATATATATTAAGGGAAGTACGAGATGTATTCCTTTAACTTAAATATATATTAAGGGAAGTACGAGATGTCTTCCTTTAACTTAAATATATATTGAGGAAAGTACGAGATGTCTTCCTTTACCTTAAATATATATTGACTTATTAACTTAAATATATATTATTGGATATTTTATATTTTATATTTTGTATTATTAATTATGCGTTAGATATTGGGTATTATATGTATTTTATTATATATTGGTAATTATGTATTATGTTTTAGATAGTATGTATGTTTTATTTTTTATTATATATTTATTATTGAGAATTGCTCAATTTATATTGGTTATTAAGTATTCTGTATTAAGTATTGGGTATTGTGATTAGAAATATGTTTTGATTATTTAAATTATATATTGAGTATTAGGTATTATGTATCAGATATTAGTATCAGATATGGGTATTGGGAATTATATATTTGTTATTGGGTTTTAGGTATTATTTATTATTTATTATATATTTGATTTTAGATTTTGGGTATTATATATTGGGAATTATGTATTTAGTATTTGGTTTTGAGTATTCGATATTAATATAGATATACAATTAATATTTAATTATGTGTTTTATATTAGGTATTAGGTATTTGTTATTGAGTATTTCCACATTTCATTATTGTAAAAATACTATTGAAGTATATTTTTAAATGTTACATTTAATAATTTATAATTTAAAAAAATCATAAATCTTATACTCAACAATTCTCTAAAAAGAAATTAACAACATATATTAATTACAAATTCGCAATGTTTGCAAACCATATATTCCACTCAACCCTACTATGACCTGATTCTTATTACATCATACTATTACAAATACGATTTATATTAGGCATACCTTGTAAACACATTAGTGATAGAATGTGATTTATTATTCTATAAAATAATATAATATTGTATGAAATATAACGTATATATATATATATATATATATATATATATATATATATAAATATATATATATATATATATATATATATTCTAAGTGATATAATAAAATGTATTGCTTTAATAATTTATTAGTTATCTATAATCACAGGTTACCGAATTTACTGATTACTAAATTATTTAACATGTGTAAGCTTAATTAGTTAATCACATTATTTTTTAAATACATATTACTCATAATTAAATATATATATTATATAGTTTAGTGCATTATGTTATTTATTTATAATGTAAACGATATACATGTACGATAATCATAGAGTACACCACTTAATTAAGTTCAAAAATATGAATGATGAGTATATTTCCTATTCGTAATTTAAATATAATAATATAATATATATTATAATGTTAAACTTTAGTAGATTTTATAACTATATACTTTATAATTTACATACTATATATATATATATATATGCATATTATATAAATATATATATTACAATCGATATATATTGTTTATATATCTTATATAAAATACATATATTGTGATTTTATATTTCGTAGTTTATTTATAACGGCAGATAATTAATGAATTTGTATTAACCGGAAAGTTATTATAAAACATATAAGTATTATAAATATGTATATATGCATTTATATACAATTAATTAATTAACTCTGTTGGATGTATCTTATTTACATATTAACCGGAAATACTCCCCTGGGATTCACGTAGGGAATCCTATCTCTATACAGGCATAGCTTCTCAACCAGAGATTTTAGTAACCACCTGGATATTAAATTGATTTAAAATATTACGTAATAATTGAATTCGTCCACTCTTACTTGTTATTAGGTAATCCACGTGTATGCCATTTTACATGGTAATGAGGCACGATCAAATCTATAAATAGACAGAGTACAAATGTATTACCTTCAAATGATAGCATTTCTAAATTTGTGAATTTAGTTTATTTTTTTAAAACATATACTCGGTAAATATTACCGTCCCATCGTATACTTTGTGGGTGGGTTAAGACATATAGAACGGCATGTACACATCACTTATTGCGGTTAGTGAGTTAGAATAAGTATATATTAAAGTAATATTATAAATATATTAAAGTAATCAACTATACACGTATGTATTTACTGCTAGACTAACATATAGACTATGTATATTTCTAGAAAAATATTTAATAAATTGTTTTTATTACTAAACATAACTTATTATAATTATTTACTACATATGATTATTAGTAATTGTATAACGATACTATATACAAAAATACATAGCTAATTTAAAAACAAAGATGGATGTAAGCATACTATAATGATTGATTATGCGTATTACGTCATTTGCAATACGAAACGCCTAGACAATTATTACATTGTTATCTTATGTAATAAAGACGAGCATTCTCCTAGTAACATTGTTGTTTTATTACGACTACACGAACGCGCTAACAACCCCCAGAGCGGGTATTTAGTGAACGTCACGGTCCAGTGAACTCCTATATAAAAATCGCTTCTATTCTGCGCGATTATTCGGCATTACACAATTTCTGGTAGTTTCGGAACATCGAATCTATAATTTAAATGGTGGACAGCGAAGTATCTGCAGTCATGGTTACATTTATTTAGAAAATTTATTATTTGGATACCAACGTTAAATAATTATTTTCGTTACTTCTCTATATTATATTAATTAATACAAATATATAAATATATATAGGTATATCTTATAATAATTTAATTTCCTTATATATATATATATATAATAATGTTATAATGTGGCTTACATTCTAAAATGATTAAATTCAAATTAATATTTATTCTTAATGTTGTTATTTTATAGCGAATCTTTCATAAATATTAATTGTAAAAAATATAATAACTAATTTTAGATATTTTAATTTTTACCGAATTATTTACCAACTTAGTTACAAACGTAGTAATATATTACCCCGATTTAATTTATAGAAGTGGTATCTGATTCACCATATATTGTTATTTTAATATAATATGAATGATAATATGCATGCATAATGTACTAAACTTCCACTAAAGTTCTCTTACTCTAATATATTGACATGTTGTATCCAATATAGGGGATACTACGATTACAATAAATACGATACAATAAATATATAATATAACAATTATAATATAATACGATACTATACAGTAAAATAATCTGCATTGTATATTATCCAAAAAAATAAGCTTTTAATATAAGTAAAAGGAAGATAAGTCCTGGGACGTATTAACTTCCATTATTGAATTGTATTGTTTTAATAACCGAAACTACCCTCGGAAGTATTTAATAAATGATTAATAATTATCTTTTTAGGCAGATAAGAATAAAAATAGATAAATAATGTTAAATAGATTAAAATATGGCTTAGCTTCACAATTTCCATTATAATTCAATTAAGTTATTATTGTTATTGTAAAGTTATTATAGTTATTGTAAAGTTATTATTGTTATTGTAAAGTTATTATAGTTATTGTAAAGTTAGGAAAGTGTATTGTTCGAATAAATTACGGAACATATATGTATATATATAAGTATATACCAAATTATGAAAGGTATGCTTCTAACACAATATAACAGATTTTCTCTTTCAGACTACGGAATATTACGTTATTCTACACAAATAGCGATTCGTAATCCGATAGTAATCACATCGACACGCTTTCGCAGAATACGAAACATAAACTCAAGGATGGTATCTCCAAAGGAGATATGGATGACGATGCATCGGCCATCAAACAAGATTTCAGTAAAGATGAGAATGAGGAACGTGGAAACTGGACCGGAAGAGCAGATTTCCTGTTATCTTGTCTCGGGTACGCTGTTGGTCTCGGTAATGTTTGGAGATTCCCATACCTTTGTTACAAGAATGGAGGAGGTAATTGATATTAAGTATATTGTAGTACATCAATGTATTATAATTTATATTAAGTAAGTGTTTTGTTAATTTATTTATCTGAGATATAATCGTAGTCAAATAGAATTGTTAAGGATTTAGAGTACTTATTAAATTTATTACATTTATTGTAGAATTGTGTTTTTGAGAAATTCCTGTAGAGTGTTAAAATATTAATATAAATAATGGGTGTGATATCCGTTATGTTTTACTATTTAAATTCAGTATTAATTTTTTAATTAATTGTTAATGATTGAAGAGAAAATTTTAAATTCGGAATTAATTTATCCTTGTTAATCAAATAGAATTCTCATTATTAACTGTAATATTGTCATTCATATTTACATTACACTATAGTTTATCATCATATATAATATAATAAGGTATACTATATCACGCCATTATTTATTATTTATAATATATAAATTACTTTAGTTGTTAATTAGTATTTATTAAACACTTTTGTATGTACTATTTAATATTAATGTTAATAATAAATATTATAATTAAATACAATATAAGTAATATATAATTATACACATACATTAAATTGTTATACAACACTATGTGTTATATTAAATATGACTATTAATTTAGTAATTTAATAAAGGAGTACATTAATATAGTCTGCATTGCTATGATTAGTAAGTCCTCTATAGTGTTTTTGATTAACGTATTAGCATAGAAGTAATTCATTAATAATATATCACTAATGTACATTCATAATATATAGTTGGTCTAAAGTAAGTAAATGCTATACAAATATTACAAAGATAAATATTAATTACAAATAATTATTTTAGATTAAACGTCATTCGTCTATTTTAGTATATTTTGTGATACATATGACGCCAATGAAAATTTTACAAGTTTATGTAATAATTCAATCGTATAACATACGCTAATTTTATAAAAAAATGAAATAAAATTACAATGTAAATAATTACATAAATAACAATGACCTTTATAACATATATGAAATCAGATAAAACATATATATATATATATATATATATATATATATATATATATATGTGCATATATACTTATAATATGTGTATATTAATGAATGCATTTTTTCAGGATTAATTATAATTAATATTACTAATTATATTATAATATTTCTTAAAAAGTAATTATTAAAAATAAATTTTATTTACGATTATAATTTATATGTTACAGCTCATCATTAAAACTACATCAACAACAAACCACACAGCCGTGTTCTTCATTCCCTACCTTATTATGTTGTTTTTCGTTGGAATCCCTATCTTCTTCTTGGAGTTATCCCTTGGTCAGTTCACCAGTAACTCTCCATTGACATGTTGGGGAATGGCTATTCTCTTCAAAGGTTATATAACACACTGTAACAATAGCAATACTAACATTATTGCATATTGAATAGTTAGAATGCATACGTATAATGATTTCTTAGAGTATTTTTTATAATAAATAAATTTATACATCTATATATATGTATATAAATTGAAATTAAATCACACATAATATAGATATATGAAAAACCCATGTTTAAAAAGTTCTTAAATAAAATAAATAATAATAATAAATATAATAATAACAAGTTTATATTTAACATAAATAATCAATTCATTTCTAAAACCCTAACACAAACAAAATATATATTAATTATTATTATCATAATATAACATAATGTTGTTTGTAATAATATATTATTTTATATTATATATGTGCATACCATTAATGTCATACAAATTATACTTTATCTTATAAAATACAACTTATTGTATCATATTATCACTACAAAATGGTTCCACTTTTCTCCAGTAATCTAATCAAATTCATTTCTATTTATCTATTTATTTTCTTATCTAACTAAAGGTATATAGTTAATAGACAAATTAATAGACAGACGAATAGTGTTTATAATCCATTAATGTAAATATTATGTAATACAAATGTTCCCAGGGTAATAAACATTTCAATTACTTTCTATCCGGATATTACATAATCTATATCTGATCATAATATCTGAGAATTATAATTGAGCCTGCCTGGGGTACATTTTTATTGTCATCTCCGAATATCTCTATCATAAAATAGTAATGTTATCATATTAATTTGATACATGTCCAGGTTATAATAATATAGATATATTCACACATGAAGCATTTAATACATATTAGCTATTATATTTTTTATAATATAGTATATTTATTTATTTAAAAAATAATCCAAATATATTTTTTAACTGAAACAATCTGTATAAATATCATTCCAATCATTAGATATAAATGATCAATAATTATACAAGATATAAATGAATATATCATTATTCGCATTCTATCTTTATATATCATGAATATTCTAATTAGTCGATACGAATTTTAATAGAATATACCAAGACTTATTTATAAAGGAAATATAGACCCAATATCACAAAATTATATACCAGTGAGATATGTTCTTATACACCATATATCACACATGTAACTATATATCATAATCACATGACCTTCTAAAATTGTATCTTAACCCAAACCCCAATTACCTTATCCGAAGAGAATACACTATTATACGGAGACTCTACAGTTTATATATTATATATACATTATATTATATATACATTATATTATATATATATTATATTATATATTCATTATATTATATATACATTATATTATATATACATTATATTATATATATATATATATATATTATATTATATATACATTATATTATATATATATTATATTATATATACATTATATTATATATATATATTATATTATATATACATTATATTATATATATATTATATTATATATTCATTATATTATATATACATTATATTATATATACATTATATTATACATGCTTATTGCATACAAAAATGAAATAGACTTTCAATGTAAATGCCTAAATATAATAACAACGATATATGATAAAACATATACCTATAAATATATATATGTATGAAATAATATGTTTATATTATTGATAATGTTATAATATTATAATATTAATATTAATGAATACATTTGTATAGCTGATATCTAAATATCGTCACTCTAATGACGGGAACCTCCCAACAATTGTTCTCTACTCCTGACACCCATATAACGGCACACTACAGGCATAGGAATGGCTATGGTAGCGGTGTCATCACTAGTCGCTATATATTACAATGTGATCATAGCCTGGGCTCTTTTCTACTTCTTTGCGTCATTCACCTCGGACTTACCGTGGCAGTACTGTAATACCGACTACTCATCGGATTGTTAGTTGAAACTTAAACTACGGAACTGTCGTAGACCGTAACGACATTATTGTTCTCGAGAATTGAACAATATCTTTTAAAGATTTGTAGATATATAATGGGATATCAAATTAATATTTAAGTTTATTATTCTAACTCAATATATCTTAAAATAATAATAATTATAAAAATTATATTTTAATATGTGGCTAATTAAAATTATATATTAAATCGATGTAAATTCTTATCGTTCATAATATATAAAATATTTTTTATATAATATTAACAAACAAGTAATTTTAGAGGCATATGCATATTTTATATTCATTTTTTAGTTCGTTAAGAACTCACATCTGCAAGTTATTACTATTAAATACAATATTAAATTTATTATGTAATAAATATGATAATAAGTTTCAGCTGATAACTTATAAGTAAGTGCCGATAATATATAGATATTACTAATAGTTTTTAGCTGATAAATTCAAAGTCAGAACGTTTATGTATATGTATCTGCTAAGTAGCAGCTAATTATATAGATTTAGCCTTTACTCACTCTCTCTCTCTCTTCCCGCACATTTGTATGGAATGCGCTCCATATCCCGACACTACGATAAATACTTCAACGATATCATATAATATTCCGTATTCGCTAATCCTAGACTGCATGGGATGGCTAAATCATTCGGTCACAGTTGGTTTTTGCGACCAACACCCAGAACTTAGGAGTAACTACTCCATCGGCGTCTGTTTCAACGGCACCAAACCATACGGCATATACAACAAATCACTGGCGGCCAGCCAATCTCCCCCTATTGTGGCTAAACTTCCCAGCGAGGAATATCTGAAGTTTGTAAAACAACACTTACTCTATGTAGTGGAACGTTATCCAATAGTTAAGATTATTTATTTTAGTTTTGGTTTACTCTAAAGTAAACCAAAACTAAAATAAATAAGAGATGATTATTTTAAAATTATTATAATCAATTATATATATATATATATATATATATGTATATGATACATAAACATATATCTCTTCTGATCAAATGTGTTTGTTTGTAAAGGGAATATTTTAACTACATTTTAAGCAAAGGTCAATTGGATTGATTTACTTACTTCTTAGCGTAAATGTAGACAAATAGTTAAGACTATATTCGTAAATTTATGATATCGTAGTGTTCAGTTATAAACAACTTGATGAATGATTAACTTAAATTTAAACTGGACTCAATTTTCAACCAATCTCCAATATTATCTCGGATCGACAATGCTCAAAACGACGTTAATTGATTAAAAACGAATTCCGAAATAAAGATCAATGTGGTCAACTTAAAAACTTAACTTTTACTATGATTTCAATTATTGCCATTTAAATAACGAAAGCACGACAATGCTATATCATATGCACCAATAACAAGGATACTACTATTACTATATGCTACCTACGACAAGTCTATATATAGTGTATTCCGTCATACTCGCACATCTTACCATTAGTGGCTACGTGCTGGGCAAGACGTTCTCGACAGGAATTGATGACTTGGGTCCTGTACGATGGCAAATGGCACTGTGTCTTTTGTGCGCTTGGGTTATCGTCTACTTTTCGTTGGTGAAAGGAATCAAGACTTCCGGAAAGGTTAATGCATGAATATATATTGTATTTAGTTGTATTTATTTTTGCTAATGGAACTAGTATCACGCACACACACACACATACATACACAAATACACACACACACACATATATATATATATTAATTCTATATACTAAAAGAGAATATTAAAGTAAATAAATAACGTTTAATTAATCAATTAATCAATCAAACTATAATTTAGCATTACATTAAATTGCATCTATCATTCGAATACATTGCATCTGAAATATTTGATATCTTGCCAAATACATTTCACACTTATTCTTCTCGGTCATCAAATATTAGTTTATTAATTAAATGTGCCATATTTCCACTGACCCGGGTCTCTTTTCATATAGTGTTCCCTTATCCCTTAGGTGGTGTACTTTACAGCCGTATTCCCCTACGTTGTATTGGTTATCCTGTTGATTCGTGGAGTGATGTTAGATGGAGCAAAAGAAGGTGTCGAGTTTTACATTATGAAGGTAAGAGCTAATATAGATTCACTACAATTCATCATTTAAATCATAGAATATTACAGATATTATAAATAGCATCATTGATGTAAACTGAAGTCTTATTTTCATGTTATCTGAAAAAAATCGAATTATTATGAATATATTTATTTGTATATATTTATATATATTTATTTGTATGAATATTTATTTGTTCTGTAATCATAATTTCAATTTTTGTATTAGAAGTTATTTATTAAATAATATACAATCGGAACGAAAATTATTATAATATTATAATACATTTTATATAATATATATATATATATATATATATATATGATATGTTGTTTCAATTTATAATATATATAATGTATACAATATATAATTAACAATATATGTCCTGATAATGTAATCGTAATGTAATTATTTTACTCAATCATCTCGTATTTACGCAATAACTCGAATCTCTTATAATATCTTTAAGCTCTATAATTGTTTTATATGTTCATATAAGCCCCCGCCACCACCAAAGCCCTTTAATCGAAGTAACAACCCCATATCGTATAATATATGTACGATATGTGCCTACGACATGTGCCTTTACAATAATAAAAATAGCATCCTCCACTATTGAAATAATGGCACCTTTAAGATTGTGTAAAGTAATTTATTAATTTTCGTCGCGGTATTCATTGCATTATTATATAATGTTATGTATACAAAGATAAAATATATATATATATATATATATATATATATATATATATATATATTACGTAAACTGTTTGATACATTAGGTGGATTACCTATGACTGATCATATACATATACCTTTAATAGAGTTTTTTTAATAGAGATTATATATTCAGATATTTCGACTTTTTGAGATGCGATCATTACACTATAGGTAATATGATGGCGATACAATATATAAACTTATTTGATGTATATGCATAAAAGAAGTACTATTAATCTCTACCTTATCGTATTCAGTAGTATCTAACCCCTTATATTGAAAACATTCTATTATATTATTCACAATATTTAAATTAATATAATATATTACAAACATTTTTATTCAGGTTACTGAATTATCCATTAAATTGCGAAAATAAATGTATTGAATTCTCACATATAAAATGTCAATTGAAGTAGTCTAGATGATCTATTACACAAACCTTAATTTAGCCTGATCTTGACCGACTTTCGGAGGCAACGGTCTGGAAAGACGCCGTAGTACAGATTTTCTTCTCTTTATCTGCGTCCTGGGGAGGTCTTATCACATTATCTAGTTATAACCGCTTCCACAATAATTGTTTGAGGTTATTTCATTATATAGAGACTATCAGAATATACACGATACTCTATTATTTCAGAATGTGTTTTATATATATATATTTATAAAGGTTAATACATTTTATATTTTTTTAAATACAATCTAAAGATATAGTTTCTCGATAGATAAGTTGGAATTGTTTAAAGAATTCAAGAATTCTCTTGATTCAAACCACTACAGCACCACTTACTTGCAGTGTATAACATATTGTACTCGTCAAGAATACAATTGAATATTTCGTTGTAGGGACTCCCTTATAGTATCGATCAGCAATTGTTTGACATCATTTTTTGCCGGATTCGTGATATTCTCCTTCCTTGGTTATTTGGCAAAAGAAATGGGCGTGTCAGTCGATGATGTTGCAGAATCTGGTTAGTCTTCTTATGTGAACTTATAAAATATATAAATTTACATGTATTTATACGTAACTACTCGTCATTAAAGTAAATTATATGAGTTCGTATGGTTCACAAGTATACATATCAGCTAGACTAAGTAATCTGTTTAATTCAGAAATTAAAAATCTATGAACATCATCTATATAGTAAACATTTTAATTAAAATGAAAGTGTTAATTAATTTAAATATTTGAATCTATCTTAGAAATGCTTCATTGCTGCAATATAAATGATTAAAATGATAATTAATTTAATATTACAAATGCCGATATTTACATTCTTCCATTTTTTTAATTGATCACTTTTAAAAAAAATAACAAATGTTATTCTAAAGTAGGACAATATTTGTCCGAAATAAATAAATAATGAAAATTAAATATATCCTCTAAACGTTACATAATAAATTAGTTATATATAAAAAGTTTCTTAACTATTAATTTTAGTTTTATATCATTATAATTTGACTAAATAATGTTAATAATTATTATTGTACACATTGTTGACTATACAATGTATATAGTGTACACTGTATATCCTGCATTGTTCATTATACATTATATAGTATAAGCCTTGCAGTGTAAATTCCGTAGTAGTTTCATTAACCAAAATCAAATTTCGTTTAAAATATTGTGCGTAACTAATCTGCGGCAAAACATAGATAACGGATCGCGTATTAAATGTGAATTGTCCCTAAAGGTATTGGACTTGCCTTCATTGTCTATCCAGCGGCTCTAATCCGTATGCCATACGTGCCCACGTTGTGGTCACTATTATTCTTCATGATGCTGATTACGCTTGGACTAGATTCCGAGGCTAGTTAATCCAAATTGAATTTATATTGTTATTAGTAAAATTTGTTACTAGTTACTAGTTACTGGTTACCATTAATAATGTTGCTAGTTACTTTTGTAACTAATTACCATTGTTACTAGTTATAATTGTTACTAGTATCTAAACTGTATAGCGAGTAATACTACTATAGCAGTAATGTATATGTATTAATATTTCCAGATATATTAATGAAAAGGAAATATATTCCGAAAATATGTATAAATGATATATTAACAAATATTCATAAATATAAATATAACTAATTATTAAACTTATTATTAAAACTGTTAATTATCAACATCTACAAATATATCCACAGATATACGTTACTTTTTGACAAATACATTTTTTTTAAATCACTAAAACGTAAAGAAATGTCCCATAATATAATATTTTGGTTCGCTCGTATGATGTGATTTTAAAATATAAAACTCAACATACATACTGACTAATTAATAATAATTATTCATCAAGTACCATACAATTGTCTATAAAATATAGAGAAAATTAGCCGTATAACACTATTATACCGACATTCGGATCATTTTAAAATCTTCAGTACTACGTACTTTTCTTGAATACCTAGTAATAATCTATAGATTATATAATAAAAACTATATTAATTATTATGTTAATCCAACATATTAATACAAAATATATATTATTAATATAATTAAATTAGAAACTCAATAATCATTCATCATATTAACTATCTCGGGATACCATAGTTTGCACTGGTGGAAACGGTTACTACTTCTATAATGGATCAGTTCACATCTCTGCGAAAACACAAGCCTATCGTCATCCTCATAGTCTGCTTTATTATGTATTTACTAGGACTTACGATGTGCACAAATGTAAGTAATAAATTGCCATTAATAGATCATTTATGAATCATAGATAATATGTTAACAATTATATATGCATACATTATTTTTATTAATTAATTATAAGATTATTCCTTTACACTGGGTATATAAGCTCAATCTTATATATAATATAGTTATATATATATGCATATATTATTTGTACTATGTGCATTGTACATTGTACAACTTTAAATTATCTATCATATGTAATAAAAACAAATATTATTTTACGCCAAAGTAAATACACAGTACATCAATTTCGTCTGCTATAGAGTTTTCCAAACGTGAATGTATTTAAACTTATTGAAATTACCTCGAGGCACTTTAACAGGGTGGAGCATACATGTTGCAATTAATGGATACGTATGCAGGAGGCTGGAATGTATTGCTCATCGCTATCTTCGAATGTATTGTCATCGCTTACGTTTACGGTACGTAGATATCTTTATTATATGGCACTATATAATTATGAATATCTATTCGTTTAAATATTATTTACGAGTATTAAATATGGTACATTTACTATATTTAAATCACTATAATTATAATACTACAATTGTAGATCATTGTAGTATTTAATGTAATGTTTATTATATATTATGTATAAGATATATGTAAAACATTTTCATAACGTTACAATTCAAAGTGTTCATTAATATAATAATAATTACAAAGATATTTGAATTGATATTTTTAATAACTAAAAGTTAACCAAACCTTACGACCTACTAATAACACATAGGATATAAACGATTCAATAACGATATTCTGATTATGATTGGACATACTCCTTTACCATTCTTGTCCTGGAAAAAAATCAGCAAATGGTGGATATTCTGTTGGGGATTCCTGACTCCTGTAATCATATTCGTTAGAATTCATCAATACTTTTTCAATATCTATTATATATACATATATATATATATATATATATATATATATATATATATATATATATATTATATATATATACATATATATATATATATATATATATATATATATTTCTTTTTTCTTAATATTTCGTAATTTATTTATTTCTTTAATTATACAACTATTAATCAATATATCATTTTAAAATATCATAATTATCGATAATTTTTTATACAATTATTTATTTATATATTACTATAAGATTATTGTAATTAACTTAAAAACATGCCGACATTGAGGAATTTTACATGTAAGATATAGAGAAATGGACCCATTTTATAAATCTATTTCTATAAAAAGTACGAGTGCTATGAACCTAATTTTTGTTTACTATATGCAGTATATTTATAAGTATAATAAAATAGAGAGCTTTTAATATTATAGATCCAATATATATTTAGATTTAGACATATATTTGTATTAATTTTATATATTTTTAAAAGTTACATAACTTACATAATAAATTTAATTACAAGCAAAATATAAATATCTCTCTCTTATTTCAAAGATATATATCCCATGCATATATAGAAAACAAAAATCAAAAAGATTCCTTCAATAACATAAAAGTAGATATACTTTGAAATATACTATTAAATATATACTAATATCCTTGTAAAATACTTATTATGAGAAAAATCGATCTCGAACTCTGAAATTTTCGCAAGTATTAAATAACATATTAAATATGATAAATATTAAATAACATTTTTTTCAAATATATTTTAATTTTTTTAATTCCTCAGTGTAGGCATGCCCTTTAAAGATATACTTTATTGTAAAAAAATGTCATCATATATAAGAAATTATTGAAATTAAAAATTAAAATCAGTTATAAGTTATTAACTTAAATGCATTATCTATGATGATTATTACCTCTACCCCTATACAGGTCATTATGATATTCGCATGGGTAAAGTACAGTAGGGTGACTTATGGTTCCTACGTTTATCCGAGGTGGGCTGAGGCTTTGGGTTGGATGATGACAATGTTTGTTGTAGTCTGCCTGTTGCTACCTATTGTGTACATGAGTATCACCAATAAACACGAAGATGTTAGTACTACCTAATATAGGCTTAATGTAATCTCGCTATGCGTATTTTGTAGACATATATAGGTTTAGACAAATATATAGTATTAACTATAATCTGGATATTATATACATATCTATGCTATTTATAGGAAGTCTATTGTGGGGTAGTTAACGATTGTATATACTGAGATACATTTTGATAATATATTTTCTGTATGTTGTTATACTACTTACTTACTTTTGTCCTCGCTCGATTTAAGCTCCACACATCGCACTATATCGTTTTTGTTTAAATTCGTAGATTTACTCGAGATATGAGATGTTCTTGATACTTGCTAAGTAGATGATCTCCTATCTGCATCCACCTGTTCTTTTATAGTTGTTAAACTATATTAATAATTGAAGAAATTGCTACTTTAGGTACCTGACCAACTAGTCCGAGATTTTCTAAAATGATCTATGAAACTTTCGATATATCTTTATATAGAATATTGCTGTTTCCTATGAAGCATTCAGTATATTCATAGAGTACTGCTATTTAATATAATCTAAGGTGGTATCCAATTTTATTTATTATTTCCTTTATAATTCTTTCGACAACTTTTTGAAATCCATTAAATTAATGCTTGTATTACGTAACACATGTTTTTAAATTATGGATTTATATTTATTCAGCCACATTTTCGCTATATTGCTAATCGGATTGTTTAATTTATATTATATATAACTTTATTTAGATAGGTATATATGAATAATTATAGTTAGCGTGTACATATTGCGATATTAACGATATTTGATCTCTTATCATATTGACCTTCGTAATATTACATATCGGATCGAGTCAAACAATATAATTATTCCTTCCATCCTATTTAACACTTATTCTTTCTCTTATAATAACCTCATTAAGAAATACCTTACTCTTATAACCACTATACGCTACCATATTCGATGATATGCTTTCAAAGACTGACCATTATCAACATATGATAACGTGACACCACATCCGATATGCCCGCTAAACCACGCCCACCTAACTACAATTACGTGATAATTACCGCAACAGGGATTCAAGTATCTCATAAAACCCAACCGGCACTGGGGTCCAGCGCTTCCCAAGCACAGACGTCTTATGGGATCTTACCTAGCGGCCGATGATTTCGAAGTGAATCCAAACAACGAGGATACGCAGTTCGCCAACGCTGGACCTACTCTGGTTAGTGTGATATGACCAAGTTCATGTATATATATAGTTGGCGAATGTTGGTAATACTATAATGATATTTATATACAATATTGACGATATTTATATGCTAAAATTGATATTGTAACACTATTAAAAACTCTAAAAATTATATTTATATATTTAAATCATATAAATGAATCATATATTTAAATTTATAATTTGTATATAATTTTGTGTTCTTTATATTTAAATATATTAAAAGTTTCAGAAATAAGATAATATAACAATACAGTATTACTCATCTTTATGGTTTACTGTGTTCATATAATCATTCCACAAATCTCTTGTTTCAGCAACAAGGAAGTGACAATCAAGGTTATGCAATGGATAGTCGTATCTAAGAAGTAATCCCAAGAGCGGGTATTGCGTAACTACTCGGTATCTAATAAGATTACGTCATTGCTCGTCAAGACGTATCGTATTATTTTGTTATTCGTTTTAAGCGATACATTAGTTTACTGTAGAAACCGATTAGAAACGCAAACAAATACGAAGTATAGATTAATTGATTTTTAATTTCATATATTAGACTACGTAATATATTCTATTCGTATTTGTATTTTTATAGCTATTTTACACAATGAATAATATATTTTTTTAATTTCAAGATTATATAACGTTTGGTTTCTTATTTAAATCGCTTATACAAGTAAAACCTCAATAATAGAAAACTTACTTATGTATATTTATATATCTTTTCATATAATTAAATTTCAATAAATATTTAAATTATATGGATTTTTATTTATATTTATTTAATTGATAATATAATTACATATGGAAATTCAATCAGTACTATATAAATATATATACATATATATATATATATATATATATATATATATATATATATATATTTATTCGCATTTTATACTAAATATACATATGTATTTTAATATTCCAGAAAATAATACTTTTAATATTTACCAACGTAAAATAGTTTTATAAAGATAATAATTAATAAATAAAGTATGTAAATAATTAATAATTGTATTATATAACCATTATGTATGTATTTATGTTAGTACATGATTTTATTAACATGATTACCTAAAAACCACATTTTTTTAGCAAACTGCTATAATATTATTTTAGTGGATTCGACATTATCTGATACTACTAAAATAATATAGTTATGTGGTAAGCATATCTTATTTATTATAAGCTATTCTATATTCCTGATATTTATATATATTATTTATAAATTTGAGGTATATAATTGTTTTAAGTGCATATGCATGTTAATAAGATTACGGTATTTATATTTTCTAAAGCTTAATAGCTCATTTGTAATTTACGTATAGATATTATTTGGCAAACAATAAATAATATTATAGTTATTATCTTCCGACAAATTATACATATCATTATTATAATCTATGATTTCAATATTGTTAAAGTTAAAGTTTTCTTTAAAATGTCCAATCGCAATAGTTACATTATATTATAATATTATTGTTTTGATTTTCAAATTAATTTATATTACATAATTTATATATCCCTAATATTAAATTAAATATACTGTTAAAAATTAGTTGATTTAAATATATTTGATTTTATAACAATTATGTATTTCATAACTTTCTCTATATAATATTTTTTTAAATAAAAATACATTTAATATTTAAATAATATTTAAATATCTTGCTGATTTAAATTAGTCTAATGGTACTATACGATATAGGTAATTATATCAATAAGATATATTTGAATATTTGTAATTTATTAAATATATTATAATCTATATTTTGTACATGTAAATCGTATATTATGTATTACATACTGTGTAATCACTTAATATTAAATAATGTAATATTTGTATTAAAAAATATTATCACATAATAATATTCAATACTAATATGGAATAATAAATAATATCACTCAATATAATATTATTATTATATAACAACATTAACATTATAATATCATAAGAAATCCATATTAATTTGTAGAATAGTTTATACAACATCTGATACCAAATTTTGATTATCAAATATATATTATATGTATTATATTATAAAATTAATTTAAATGTAAAAAATATATATATACCTAATATATAAATGTAACCAATATATTAATTCGAGTATATATATTAGAAGACGTATATTCAATTTACAATATAATTGCATGCACTCAGGCACGAGGAGTAGGTGTGTATTTTTCACAATAATTGTATGTATCATAATCATTTCATTAAATATGAGTTCAGATAACACGTTTGATATGATTTGGTTGTTTTCTCCTCCTTTTCGTTGGTTTATTCAAATAGTAACTTGAAATTAAAACTGATATGCAACAAATTAATTCCAAAACTCTGAAAATAAAAGCAATTCTATGAAACACATTATATCGATTCTTAATAAATACAATACTAATAACTAATTAACTAATTAAAGTAATACTAATTAACCTTACTACTTGGTAATTAATTACATAATTCCGAATATAATTAATAGATGGTAATGTATATAGCGATGTATTATTAGATTGAAATGTTTTAAATAGATGGTAATGTATTAATAGGTGGGAATGTATTAATATATGGTATTGTATTAATAGACGGCAATATATTAATAGATGACAATATATTCTTTATATTTCTTGTACATAACCTTATCACGGTATTCAGATAGATATTATTACGGATTTTTTGATGTTGAAGCCTCTCCCTCTTCAAGTTCAACAATAGAAACGTTTTAATCAATGCTAACACCACTAGAGACAATACTGCCATTGTAGTTACGTGTAGAGCTCT
Source organism: Osedax frankpressi (assembly GCA_964035775.1). Classification (NCBI taxonomy): domain Eukaryota; kingdom Metazoa; phylum Annelida; class Polychaeta; order Sabellida; family Siboglinidae; genus Osedax; species Osedax frankpressi. The sequence goes on along the minus strand of OZ038315.1, from coordinate 21,313,712 downwards.
AGGTACAACCGAGGTAGAATTATTAATGAAAAAACATTATATATATAAAAACAATATAAGAAATTCATAAATGGAGATATTATTGTTAGTTGATATATATATTTATTATATATATAAATATATATATATATATATATATATATATATATAAATGTATTACTTAAATAAACAATATATATCTATATTTATAATTTCATTATACTATTTATATACTATATATATTTCTAGGAGTATGTATTACATACTCATTAGTATTATTGTATGCATTACATATATAATCATTAGTATTATTGTATTCATTACATATATATAATCATTAGTATTATTGTATTCATTACATATATATAATGATTGTAGGTTTGGAATGTGACAATTAAGAAATTAGCAGGCGAACTTGGAAAGAGATTTGGAAGCTCGTCGTATTCTTTTGATGCCGATTGCATGATTAGTTTTAGTTGATAACTCCAACTTGTAACTTAAAGAGAATACACTCAAGTTCGGGCTTTCTCTCTTATCTAAAGAGGATAACATCTAGTTATCTCTATTTATCAATGTTTATAAGCTATGGAGTTCTCAGGAAACATATATTGTATTAGTTTAGTTTGCATAAGAGTATTTTACTTTACATCTATTAAATGTATATTTATCACGACTACTTAATAGTGAATTATATATATTTATTAAATTTTAATGCATAACATTAATAATAATAATAATTTTGAAATTCTTAATTTTTTAAAGTTAAAAATAAAAATAGTGGATTAAAATACAAAAATTAATAAATTGTTAAGTAATAATTATATTTGTAGTAAATTGGTATGAATAAATAATTAAGCATTAGTTACATTAATACATCAATAAGTTTGAAGTAATTAACAAGTATATAAATAAGTAACCGTGTATGTAAATTAGTAATATAGATATTACGTTAATATTAGCGATAAACCTTTCGATGAGATATTTTGATTTTTTCTTCTTTTAGGTGGAGTTTCAGTATCTCCCACATATCCGGAATCATCCAGAATTACCCGTAAGTCACCATCATCAACTTGTGCGGTACATTTAAAATACCGATCAATTGTCAATTCATCATTCAATTCTCGGATCATTTCTATGCCATCTTCTCCATCCAATGATTGCACATCTCGTGATGTATGCGTATCTAAGGATACAGTCGTTTTAAGTTGTCGATACAAATCTAATCTCGTAAGTGAATCGATTGTATTGGAGTTATCAATTGTCTCGGGTGTGTATAGCGTAGTAGCAGTCTCTGGGAGATCTCTGGGAGATCTAACTACTATTATTGACGTGTCTAGTATGGGCGGTATTATAAGAGTATCCGGTGTTGGAGATGTTTCAGGTCTCGTAGACAACATTTCTTTTCGTTTATCTACTACATTAGTGTTTAGTATTGCGTACTTATCTTGTACATGCGTATTATCAATATATGTTGACATATCTGGTACATTAGAACGAGTTTGAATCGGGTGCGTATTTAATACAGTAAGAGGATCCAATCGATTGGGAGAACTTAGGGTATTAATACGTTCATCAATATTATCACTATCGGAACCTCCGGGTATGGAGAATATAGTAGATAACGTATTAGTTGCAGGAATCCTATGGTCGTGGTGAGCCGATGTTGAGTCGTCATCGCTATAGAAACTGCTCGAATTAGACGAGTTGAAGTCGTCGAACGCCCGCATTAACGCTCGTATTCTGATGGCGGGCGTTTTAGAACGTAGCGGGCGTTGCGAGCGAGCGCGTCCAAACTCTGCGATATTTCTGTGCGTGCGTCGTGCGAGTGCCACGTGATCGCGTACCTGGCAACCGTTATAGACGTAGACGAAACCGCAGCACACCGAGCTCAGAGTGAATAAGCAATCTGCACATCGATGTATCTTGTAGTTATTAGCTATGAGAACATGGGTGATAATAGAGTTATTGTAATATTATATAATATTCGTGATGCAATATCATATTTAATCAATTTATACTTTCTATTGCTTGTCTATGTCTCATTTAGTATTCATTTATTATTTATTCTCAATATCTCTTTCTATTTCACTCACACGAACTACACACACACACACATACACACATATATACATACACACACATACATACACACACACATACACACACATACACACACACATACACACACACATACACGTATATATATATATATATATATATATATATTTATTTTATTTAATCATTTTTATTATGATTTTTCATTGTGTCTCGCTCTTTCCCTCTTACACTCGTTATCTTCTAACCTACCACGACTGTTCGCTTCACTTTAGTTGTGTGTATGACGTCGAGACATAATATGACACCGAGGTAGATAGAGATAGTTGCTGGTACAGCATAACGTAGTCTATCAGCGCTTCTGAGTACGTAGACTAACGACACCTAGCGGAAGAACGAAACAATCAAGAGTTCAAGTTAGAAATATAGTTCTATTTATCATGTTTTACATTATTTACACTATTTAAGTATACTACATCGTAGTTATTATATTGCAGTCTATTATATTTATAAAATCAATACTACGCATCAATCTTAGGTTAAAAAGTAACAAATAAATGTGCGCAAACCATAACCAATCTAATATAACACTTATTAAGATATTTTTTTATAAAATTTTATAATTTTATATAATATATATAATCTAGATATTAAATATCCAATACATAACTCTACCCTAATATCACCCACAACTATATCATCTATCTTGTCATAATTAACTTAAACTTATAATTAACCCACCATAAATAAATTCTAATTGAACCATAAACATATTCCAATCTGTACCCATAACCAAAATCCTACATCATCACATTCCAACCCCGGTAACACTCTAACAAAATAAGCAATATACTAAATTTCATTCTAACTGATCCTTAACAGAATTTCAAACTCCACCATATCCAAAGTCACCGTAACACCATTCCAACACAGTGAACTAGCAACTCTAACTCCGGACAAACTCTAATATTAACACATAACTAACTTGCGTGTAAAGCACAGCTGCAATGGAAGCCATATTGCAGTATGCAATTAATCGATACCCACCGATGAGTCTGCTTACACATAGAACTACTACGAATGCCAGGGATACATCGGGATACTGTACTGAAGGTAAATGCGCCGTTATAATACTAGATGTCCGTTCGACGTCATCTATGCGATGTTACGATTAAATAAAATAAACAAATTGGCCATAAGAAATATTTATATTATTATTTAGTAAGGTTATAAATAACTTTAATCAAATTTTATAATTATACTAAACCGTAACACAAAGTGTATCATGTTATATATATATTGCATGGATACATTAATATATACTAATACTATAACTGAAATAATCATAGAATTGTAGGTTATACTACATATATAATTGTATACTATTGCAAATGCTTTTATTACAGTTCCGCTATTTAAATATGCAATGGTTTTGCCAACTGACCGTATGGAACTGTTGTTAATGAAGTATACGTTGACTATAGTGAATTTCTAATTACATGATCGATATATATATATATATATATATGTGTTAAATTTATGTATTGAGATATAAAGAATAAAAGTAAATTAAGAGAATATGACTGAAAGAAAGGGATATATATTTTTATGGGTAAGAAATAAATGTGTCCATAATACGTACATAATAATATGATAAAAATAATTAAATATATAAATATATATATATATATATATATATATATATATATATATATATATGTATATATTTATATATAAATATATGGAATCATCTTAAATTACAACCTCATTGAAAATATATTTTTGATTTAAAAATCTCTTCTATAAATTATTTGATTGTTTAATAATTTTATATTTTCTATTATTTTTATATATCAATATTTTATTTGTTATTATAAATAATAAAGAGTATATAATGATTTAGTAGTTAGTTTGCATTGTTTACACATATGGTAAATACCTTATCATATATTATAAATCCCGAAATTTTGACTATTCCAAAATTATTATTTATATACAAATACGTACTCATATAACCACGCACATACATACGTAGAAACATATCATTTGCATGAACACAAAACTATTATACCCACTCACTAACACATATACATAGAGTAAGAACACAACGGGATAACTTATAGATGTATATATGATATTTTCAAAATAATTCATTTATTTGGTCTATAAATACAAAGATTACTAAAGAAATTTAATAAAAACATTATTTAAGTTATGATAATATATATTAATACATTACATTTTTAATACAAGAACAATAATTTGCACTTAAATAAATACATAATTATATAAATAAATTTCATATATTCGTTGTTTATAATAATGATAACGAATTATCATATTTTTAATATATTATTCATCTTTATTATAAGTGTAACTTTAAGTAAATTATCTATAGGTACAAAATATCAACGTATACTTAATATATACTGACCTTTGACATGCTTATACCTTCGTCGTATAAATAATCTTACATAATACCGCCACTTCACCATCGCAAAGCTCGTGATTAGTAATACACCGTATACGCACCACTTCGTTATTGCGTAATAACGGACGTAGTCGGTCCCGAGCCACTCGATTGACATAACGGAATCGTCAGGAGCTAGAGGTCGAGGTCGGTGATATCGTATAGAAAAACCTTTTGGTATTGATAGCATCAAAAATTGTTACAAAACGTGTACTATTCCATTAACGTTGTTATACAGAATATATATTAAGAAATTCCACATTTATAATGCTAATTTAATAAAGTAAATTTGAATTAAAGTGAAATAATACAGAACATGCCTCTATGTGAGTTTTATTTATAATAATAACTGAAATTATAAGTTATATGTAATTATAACTGACATAAGTTATATATGATTATAACTTACATTATAAGTTATATATAATTATAACTGACATTATAATTTATATGTAATTATAATTGACATTTTAAGTTATATGTAATTATAACTGACAATAAGTTATTTATAATTATAACTGACATTATAAGTTATATGTAATTATAACTTACATTATAAGTTATATATAATTATAACTTACATTATAAGTTATATATAATTATAACTGACATTATAAGTTATATGTAATTATAACTTACATTATAAGTTATATATAATTATAACTGACATTATAATTTATATGTAATTATAACTGACATTATAAGTTATATGTAAATATAACAGACGTTATAAGTTATTTATAATTATAACTGACATTATAAGTTATATGTAATTATAACTTACATTATAAGTTATATATAATTATAACTTACATTATAAGTTATATATAATTATAACTGACATTATAAGTTATATGTAATTATAACTTACATTATAAGTTATATATAATTATAACTTACATTATAAGTTATATATAATTATAACTGACATTATAAGTTATATATAATTATAACTGACATTATAAGTTATATGTAATTATAACTTACATTATAAGTTATATATAATTATAACTGACATAAGTTATATATAATTATAACTTACACTATAAGTTATATATAATTATAACTGACATTATAATTTATATATAATTATAACTGAACTTATAAATGATATGTAATTATAAGACAAATAAATAGTATAATGATATTATTATTTATATGGAATTAACTTATTAACCATTAACTTATTAACCATTTATTTTGATATTTATTTAATAAAATTTAACCATTTTACTTATACTTATCTTTATAATCTCTATTCCCACTTTTCTTATCTTAACATACTTGCTAACCACACATTACATTATCTCATTTTCTAAGTCCTGTCACGTGTCTAATTTCGAGTGGTCATTAACGTTGCATTAATATTAAAGACGACACGTGACATATAACGGGTGACTGTATGTTATACTCTATTTAGAGTGGCTTAATGATATACAATGTTAGATCACTAATTCGTAGTTCATTATTGAATAGATATAATTCATATATTTTATACCATATACAATTATTTGTAATGCGCCAGTTATATTATTATTATATTAATTAAATTAAAATAATATTAAACTGATATAATTATTATATACATTGGTTTTTATATATTACTGATATATAATCATTAAGTTAGTTTGTATATATTAGTAGAAATTACAAAGTGAATACATATTTTTTAATTATTAATTTTAGTTGTTTGTAATTTTAATATGTATTTAATATGTAATTTTAATATGTATCAAAAATAAAATCATCAAATGAATACAAATACATTATTATTATAATGTATAACATTTATTATTTTAACGATAAATATTTATTTTAGCGAGTAAAGTGAACATTGTAAAAACACAATAAAATATTAGTTAAAGAACATTATGAACTTATAAAAAATCATAATATTATATTTGAGTACATGTATTCAAAGTGAATTTTATTTCGACTATTTATATAGTATTACACTATATGTATTGTTAACCTGTCAGTGTATATGTATAAGGTAATTTATATATACATATACTTGATATATATATTTAATATACTATATTTTATTAGTACCAATAGCATTTACTAAGTATGTAACACATATATTGTACGGAATAAGATACATACGTGATACGTGGTTGATCACGAGTATCGTATCATTTTTTTCGCAATCGATGGTATGACGTCATTATTATCATAAATTCTAACTGGACCCTTTAAAAAGATAATGATAGTTTTATTTTTAATAAAATATATTAATCTAATATTTCTGCGAACCATTTTTAATGCATAATAATATTCATGCTTATATATGTGTATATTATATATCTCAAATATATATATATATATATATATATATATATATATATATATATTATCAAGTCATGTTATAGTTACAATATTCCTAATTCGTTTATTTCATCATAAATATATTCTGCCCTAATAATATCGAGCCCAGTAATATCGATTGTAATAAAAACGAAATTTTGACATTTATGAATGTAGTAGCTTTCAATAAATATATATATTTAGAGCTATAGCTCTTGGTTTATAATTCAATATACAGTAATAATAATATCCATGTAAGTATTTTATTCTTATACGTGAAAGAAATAAGGTAAAACGTTATTCCTGATGTACATTACTATTGAAATAAATAATCATAAACACAAACTTTCAAATTCAAACATCCCTGAATGATCATATTTATATAAATAATAAAAACATATAATATAAATAACCTATCTTGAGTAAATAATTAGATTTAATGATATATATATATATATATAACTATCTGTATAATTAAATATTATCTGTTATTAAGACAATAATTAAGTTAGATGGGGAATATATCGTCATAAGGAACCATATCGTAGCTAATATTCCACATTTAGAAATTAAGCCGAACAATTTTCTGATAGTTTTCTTGAAACGATAATTGAATTTCTACTAGATTATTAAATATTATCTACAGTTTATCTCTAGATTTGAGATATCATATAATATTTTATATAATAGAATATAATGAATTATAAAAAATAATACGCCATATATTATTTATCACTAACTGAATGTTGAAGAATCCCAGGTTTTGAAATCAATGTTCGTGTTAGTACTGGTCAGCAATCAAATGTCAAAACATACTCCCTACTACGATGAAACGTAATAGCGCAATGGGATACCATTGCCTATTGTCTTTGTGATGAGGAATCGTATTGTAACCGTACGACTTTATGCACGCAATTACCGCTAATCCGGATTACGTAAGTTAAGGACGATGGGCGTGGCTCTGACGTACGCCTCAACCATCATCCTCGAAATCATATAACGCGCTACGTATTCGTTCTTCAATCTAGCCCCCCCCCCTCGACGCCCGCCACATCCACTGCTACCCCGTTATCTTTGATACAGTTGACGAGAGCAAGGTGCGCTGAGATTTAATTGATTTAACGGAATGGTGACCTCTGATCTCTCTCACGAGATAACCTCGTTACATGGTGCCAGAGGCAATCTCCGGAACAAGATAGGACTATCGGAAATGCCGTTCCCTGCCATTTAACTTAAATATCGCTTACTGTATCCACTGCACTATATGTAAATTGCATAGTGGTTAAATGAATTAACTCACCTTCTATTAAACTATAATAAATCTATGAATATTTCTGAGTTGTTACAATATTATAACTACATAATAATACAGTTCAGTAAATATAGATTATATCATCGAAGATGATTAACCGAGATCGCTGGATATTAATACTAGACAATTGTTAAAATAATGTATTATTCAAAAAAATAGCAATTTTATATCATAGGAAAAGCCTAGGACACAAATATACACATGAAAAATAAAGTATTATGTAGTTAATGGTATATCATTTTTATCTCAGTAATGTTTCTATGAATACTCTATATCTCTACCAAGAATGTTTCATAATTCTTTTATGATTATTTCATGAATGTTTTGTTATTATTTTATAAATATTTCTTAACATTAATGTTTAATAATTATTACAGAAATGTTTAATAACTCTTCCATACAAATGATCAATATTTCAGGAATATGTTGTGCATTTCATAACTTTATCATTAATATTTCATCTCTTTCGTTAATATATAATTAATGTTTCTTAATTATTTCATAACTCTTCTATGCATCTTTCATAAATCTTTCATAAATTTTTTATTATTATTTTATTGTTATTTCATGAATATTTCATTAATATTTAATAATTATGTTATTGTTATTTCATGAATATTTCATTAATGTTTCATAAATGATTAAGTAGTAATAATGTGTATATATAGATATTCATCGGAAGTATATCTTTATAATATGGAATTTTAATTATTTTACTTTATAATTATAACATAAACCAACATATATTTAATGATCAAATATACATTTGTTTGTAAGTATATATTTATTTCTGATAAGGCAAAAAAGGCAGTTTTAAAAGAAATAATATAAAAACAAATTTCAATATTGATAAGTTGAAATATACATTTGTGTTTATGAATTCATATACAAAAATGCATATTCGTGAATTATATTCTTAAATTAGTATAATACAATACATTTTACAAAAATAATTTGATACAAAATATTTCACAAATAGTTTAGGTAAATTACATAATGCAATACATATTATGATTTCTATTATGACGTTATGTAAATGACATATAATATAAATATAATTTGATATTCAAAAATAATTATAATATTTAATAAGTCAGTATAAAAGTAAATGAACAATATATAATTACATTATTTTATGTCAACATATAAAATTGATATCAGATATTAATATCATTAACATATAAAATATTACAATGAATATTGGTATTAATACAAAGTGTTTATAATATTGGGAATTTTTAGTTAATACCCGGAATAAGATATTTACAACAAAAACGATATAATAATAAAAATATTAACTGAATAATCACTAATTTTCAGTATGAGATTAACTTTTTCAATAACTCAATAATTCAGAAATAACCTGTGAAAGATTTAAACTATTTTCTGTCTAAGATTAACTTATTATCTTTCCAACGACCCAGGAATTATGAATTACAATACTAAATATTAAATAGGGACCACCCTTGATCATGAGTTAATATTATATATTAATATTATATACTTTCTAAATTCGCGATATTTCAGTATCCACTGTTGAAGTCCGTTCCGAATGATAACACGACATCTTTAGTTGTGGAATTAATGCCCAGTTGGTGTTCTTTCAGCCCCTTCGGTTTACAAATGTCGGACAATGGCTATTGTGATAGATAAGATGATATACATTTACTGAAATGAAATATTTCAAATAAAATATTTATGCTTATTTGACCCTTTTTATATTTATATAACTTATATATTTAAAACCTCATACTCTATATTAATATATCCATTATCTATACTATATTACATTATGTTTATTATATTGCAATACGTTATTTATGAAATATTATGCTATCTATTAATATGATATAAATATAAATATTTCTTAATAAACTAAATCGTAAACTCGTTAAAATATTAAAGATATTTTTAAAATCGTCTTGTCTTATCTTGTAATTTGGTTAACCTGATTACAATATCATAAGTCACATGACCTACCTGTTTATTTTTAATAAGTTTTAAGATATTGTAGCCAAGTACTAATGGAATGCATAGAGCTGCCAATCCTGCCGTACTCCAGCCTAGATAAATGGACCAAGTCGGGTACTGGTAGATGAAACCAGTTTGCAGTTTGTATGTTAGTTCCGTATAACTTACAACGCTGAGTACGAATACCACCTGTAGGGGCGTGGTTAGGAACTTATAGGGGGAAACAATGAATCGGCTATTTGGATGGTGTATTCCCACCGGGCGTATTTATGGTGTCGTTAATGCACAGCCAGAACTGTTTATCCGATCTCGTTTAGTACTACGGATACTACAAATAGGGGGTGCGTTAGCAGACTTGATTACGGTTAAAGTTATTATAATATGTATAGGCGTGGCCAATGGGTGTGTAGATGTGCGCGTTCGTGGTTATGTGTACAAGTGCATTTTAAAGCAATATCGTATGCTGAAGTTAAAGTGAAATATCGTGTTTTGAGTATTTGTGAACCGCGAGGTGAGAATCGGGGTGAACTTTATATCAATTGTGGGATACATCACTCGAATATCCGCAATAAAGTTAATATATAATATATTGGCTTTGAATGGGTAATGTAATAGTATTATATAAAGAACGTATCGGATAATAACGTATACAATAAAATATGAAATAACATTTAAAATAACATATACAATAACACATACAATAACATATACAATAATATATACACTAATATATACAATAACTTATACAATAATATATACAATAATATATACAATAACATATACACTAATATATACAATAACTTATACAATAACATATACAATAACATATACAATAACATATACAATAACATATATAATAACATATACAATAACATATACAATAACATATACAATAACATATACAATAACATATATATATATGTTATTGTATACAATAACATATATAATAACATATACAATAACACATACAATAACATATACAATAATATATACACTAATATATACAATAACTTATACAATAATATATACAATAATATATACAATAACATATACACTAATATATACAATAACTTATACAATAACATATACAATAACATATACAATAACATATACAATAACATATACAATAACATATATATATGTTATTGTATACAATAAAATATGAAATAACATATAAAATAACATATACAATAACACATACAATAACATATACAATAATATATACACTAATATATACAATAACTTATACAATAATATATACAATAATATATACAATAACATATACACTAATATATACAATAACTTATACAATAACATATACAATAACATATACAATAACATATACAATAACATATACAATAACATATACAATAACATATACAATAACATATACAATAACATATACAATAACATATACAATAACATATACAATAACATATACAATAACATATACAACAATATATACAATAACATATATAATAACATATACAATAACATATACAATAACATATACAATAATATATACAATAATATATACAATAATATATACAATAATATATACAATAATATATACAATAATATATACAATAACATATACAATAATATATATAATAACACATATAATAACATATACAATAATATATACAATAACATATACAATAACATATACAATAACATATACAATAATATATATAATAACACTTATAATAACATATACAATAACATATACAATAACGTATACAATAACATATACAATAACATATACAATAATATATACAATAATATATACAATAACATATACAATAACATATACAATATTGTGGAATCATGATGCGTAGAACTTGATACATCATACATACATTTAAATAACATATATATATATATATATATATATATATATATATATATATATATATATATATATATATATATATATATATACTTAAATAGACTATTTATGTAATGATTTGATGTAAATACTTCACCTATCATATTCTAACCAGACAAAACGCTGGAGACAATATACTCCAACAGAACTTCATATATCCGTTAGGTCTGAATCCTAGCATCATCTCGATATTATCGTAGAACCTGTTAACTCCTATAACAGTAATTGATCTAGGTTAGAGGTCGCAATGGGGTATATGGTACTTACTTTATATATACTTATAGCATTTATATTATTATTAGATTAATATCATTATATCATTAATATTATTATTATTTAATATCAATATTCGTAACTTCAGATCTGTATTTAAATGTTATATAGTTAAATATAGTTAAACATATAAAATATATGTATAACATATAATTTTGATTTTCAAACAAGATCCATTAATTCCACACAATGTTTTTTAAACAATGTTATAATAGGGTATACCCTTAATAAGGTATACCCTAAATAATAATAATGTTTCTCAAATGTATTGTTGATTACTCTATTGTTATTATTGCTATTATAGAACTGCTAACCATAGACCCATGCTACCGCTACACACTCCATGAAGCCGATTAGAAGAATCATCTTACTTCCGGAATAGTAGTCCATCAGTTGGAACACATACATACCACCCTATATCGTACGCAGAACGATTATGGTAATTATACTTCAGCATTCTTCATAGAATATTGATTCGGTATACGTTATTATAAGCATTGTATATATTATAATGGCATATCTAAAACGTTGTTAAAATCTTTACATAATGTTATATAATTAAATTGAAAAGCTTTTAAATACTTATATATAATTTATATACATAATATAATATAGTAATTGTTATTGATACTATATATATTCTAATATATAATAACTACTTTGTTACTATACTATTGAATATGGTTAACGGTGTATCATATTCCATCTAGCCAAACTTTGTATTAATTGTTAACGATATAGAAATATTGTTATAAATTGTTTTTATAGTAGATTTATTAGATTACATTTATTATATTTTTATTAGATTTATTAGTTTAATAGATTACATAATCAAAGGGTTCATGGCAGATTATTGTATATAAGATATTTAATATAACATTTTGTATGTACCATATTCTACATAAAATGTTTTTCATTAATGTACATTATTTAATTTAATACTATGTGATCAAATATATTTGTAGGAATATCTAATTTCAAAATTGGAACAGATTTCAATTTTCAATTTTGTAAAATTAAATAGTATGCATGGAATGTCATATAAAAACCTTGTATTTATGGTTATTATATTTCATAATTTTACTCTGAATTCTAATATATGTTATTTTTTATATTCGAACTTCATACTTATGATTCATAATCAAGGAATGTCGTTAGAATATAAATAGCTAATGATGTAATTAGCCTGATTGTTTAATATCTCCAAAATAAACGTTTCACTACACTATGGTATATCGTATAGCATATGTAGTTGCCACTATATCATATATCTTTACGCATCAGTGAATGCCACACTTTATACAAACTACGGCCCTTCTAACGTTAGTGACCATGAGGAGACCTATCAGGAACTTTACCAGGCACGTTGCCACGAGGAACAAGTGGCGGTTTCGTGTCGTTCGTAGAGTAGGGAACGCGTCCGAGCATGACGTGATGAAACCCTCTACACCTACGAACTGTATCGGGATGTTATGATCTAACGGAAGTACGACGAGAAATAAATAAGTTATTTACTTAAGTTCCGTTTTTTTAATTTTTAATTGCGAACTATTTAATTAATAGAAAATATGTAAATTTGGATATATTATAATTTTTGACGATATTTTAAGAAATAATAAATTATTTAACTTATATAACTTTAACAATGATGGATATGAAGAAGGTGCAAAAAGAAATAACTCGACGACTCACCTGACTATCGAGGCCCAATAAGATGAACATAATAAAGAATAACACTGACCATAGAGGGGCCCATGGCATTTGTGCTACGGCCTTAGGATATGCGATAAACGCCAAACCAGGACCTAGAAACGTATTGCAATTTTATTTATTTATATAATTCGAATTAATTAAATGATAAATGAACTCTCAAACTATTCATTATAATTTAATTACGCTTTTTAAATTAAATATTATTTAAATAAATTACATTATGCTATATCATAGTTTTACAAGCAATAATATGTTAATTGTTAAACAAAGTATTCATGTGTAATATGCTTATCCAAGAGTTAGCTTATATTTTATATATATTTTATTGTATTGTTTAAGTTAAATTATGTTATGTATATGTACTGTTTATTATCATCAAGAATATTTGCAAAAATTGATGTTAAAAATAATAATGTTAATTATATTTAATTATTATATCGTAGTTGATAATTATTTAATTATATAGTAAGCTTAAAATATAAGCATTATATACCGATATTAAACAATATATGTAAAGAGTTAAATAACAATAAATAAAATATTATTGAAGGTATTATGAACATACTGATTAAAAACCGATACATTTAATATAATAATATTTAATATGATAAAATACAATATGACAATATTTAAATAAGATAGTATTGAAATATTATAATATTTAATATGCCAATATATAATATCACAATAGTTGATATTGCAATATTTTATAAAATAATATTGAATATAAAAATATTGAATATAATAATATTAATTTAATAATATTGAATATAATAATATGTAATATAATAATATTGAATATAATAATATTGAATATAATAATATTTAAAATAATAATATTCAATATAATACTATGTATAATAATACTATTTAATATAATAATATAATAATATTTAACATAATACTATTTAATATAATAGAATTTAATATACTACTATTTATTATAAAACTATTTAATATAATAATATAATAATATTTAATAATATAGTATTTAATATAATAATATTTAAAATAATAATATTCAATATAATACTATGTATAATAATACTATTTAATATAATAATATAATAATATTTAACATAATACTATTTAATATAATAGAATTTAATATACTACTATTTATTATAAAACTATTTAATATAATAATATAATAATATTTAATAATATAGTATTTAATATAATAATATTTAATATAATAATATTTAATATAAGAATATGTAACATAAGAATATTTAATATAAGAATATTTAACATAAGAATATTTAATATAATAATATTCGACCACATTGTAAACTAATAACTTTGTAAATATATCTTGTAAAATAAAATCTCCATACGTAATTAGTATTTTAGAATATGATGTCACTGTGTTAGTGAATTTACAGTTTTATTGAAATTATATGTTGCTCATATTGTGGATAAATCATATTTAGTTATGTATTAATTGGTATTTTTATTAAATTAATTATACACGCATGATAAGCGAAAAATACAGTTAGAATTTTCTAAAAATAGTTTATTATTAAAAGAAACTTTACATTAAAAATTATTTTAAAAATTAATGATAAATTAGATTGTAAATTGTATTTAAATGAATATTATCTCTTTCTATAGGTATTGCTACTTACACACAACCCTGAACTTTCCTTTCCCTCTTTTAATATATCTCTTAATATATCTTACAACTCCACTTCTCTCTCTATCTCCCCCTCTATCTATCTCTCTATCATATACTTACCAGACTTTACAACTAGTCCTACATCTGAGATTCCCTGAGTGTGAGCCATGAATCCGAGAATAGAGAATATGACGAAACCGGCAAGGATGCTGGTACCACTATTGGTCATAGCGAATACGATCGAATCTCTATATGAGGATGAAGAGTTGTTATTTTATTTTGGTATTTCTGTGAAATTCCGTAATTAATTATTTTAATATCGACATGAAATTATCTCAAATCGTTAAAACCATTCAAATCAAAAGTTAACGATATCTCAACCGATGGCGATTAAGTAGCACGAAGGACTAAATTGAACCTGTAGGAGTTGTGCTTGAATTTATTGTAACTACCGAGAGCTGTCAGTGCCCCCAGACCTATCGAGTAAGAGAAGAAAATTTGCGTTCCCGCATCCACCCATACCTATACAGGCAATGGTGGGGAAGTGCATGTAATATAACTCACTCATCTATAGGATGGGGCATAGAAAGAAAGTGGAGTGTTCACTGGTATCCGAGGAATTATCAATAAGGAATAACTACAAAAATATAGTGTAAATTAGAAGGTAAGTATTTGAGGTTAGGGTGTTTCTAATAAAATACTATGAAGAGAAAATTATAATAATATAGAAATTAAAAAGGGGACATCTAATGATATGCTTACAACATCAGAAATATTAAATATATAGGTACATTCATAAAGTGAATTGTTCTAAGGTCCACCTAATAAATATATATCGTTCTATTTATTATTTTATCACTTTATTTATATATATAATTTATTATTACTTTATTTCTATCTGTATTTAACATTAAAATAATCTTCCCCTCTCTCGCGCGCTCACTCTCTCTCTCTCTCTCTCTCTCTCTCTCTCTCTCTCTCTCTCTCAATCATATATATATATATATATATATATATATATATATATATATATATATATATATTATTTCTCTCTTTAACACATTATATAAGTGCATACATATTCAAATATCCAATCATTAATAATACTACAACCCGTAGACTATACAAGTCACAACATTCATCATGTTTATTAGTAGGCCAATGGAACACTTAATAAATATGTTTATAAACAAAAACATAGGAACGTGAAGAGATAACGTACATAACTCTGTTATTGTGCATACTATCTATCATATCTTCAACTGTTATTCTACAAGTACCATGATTACCGTATGATATACATTCTATATTATGGTATTTCTATGTTAACGTGTACACTTGTTGATTAAAATTAGCGATGATATAATTATAATTAATTAAAATATATAAAACAATGTATTAACAACATGTGACATTTTTTCTTTAATTTATAATCATATATATAATTACAAACTAATATTATTTACATAACATATGATATAGATTATTAATAGATATTCTTACTGGTGTATTGTTTGATACTATACGGTAAACTCCGTATGCGACAACTGATATTATTTGAATAGCCACTAACTTGAATATTATTGAGTTTAGAGAAGTCAGGTATCATATAGTACTTGATACCTTCCCATGCGCCTTCCAGCAGACACCCTCTGACCAACAGCATCACCATGAAAATGTAGGGCGAAGTAGCAGTGAAATACATCACCTGCAGCAATGGATTATAGTATGCAATGTTTTATTATTATATAAGTCAAAGTGATGTAATGACAACATTACCTATTTAGGAATCAGCACGATGTATTCTCTGATTTTGTTGGATTTATAATGAAAAACTGAACTTTACCCTACTTTATATATGTAAAATAATTAGCTTATACAATTGTAGAATATAAACTTCTACTTACCTTTCCGGATGTCTTGATACCATTCCAGATACATATTAATATGACGATCCAAGCCAAAGCTAAACACAAAGCTAGGTCCCATTTGATAGTTCCGATTTCATCAATCGAATTCGATATAGCCAACACCTTTCGTCTATTGTTATATAAAAATTAAGTTATCATAACAGAGTTTATTTATCATAGCAATGCTATTATGATAACACATTACCGTAACACTATTATATATATTGTATATGATATAATAATTAACATCTTAAATTCTATTAATAATGGAAATTCAATGCGTGATATAGATTGATATAGAAATTTCCATGCTATAAAATAATTTAAAATAAAAAATTTCCTTTAATATAATTAATTTAATAAAACATCTTATTATTTATATTATTAAAGATAAAACAGGATACGATGATATTATATAACTAGAATATAACTATAAATATAACTATGCATATTCAAATGAATCACTCGTCTAATATCTAGAACTAATTATTTTTAGAATTATTGACATTGGTATTATACAAATACACATGTTAAACTATATAGTGGTGTAATGCAGTAGGTGTACTATGCAGTGATGTATATCTACTAATATTGTTTACCCGTTTAGCAATTAATTACGTGTACTACGAATAATATGATGCAATGGTCGTTACTCGAATTCTTATCATGAATCATTTTCATCGCAGAATAATCTGACTGGTGTCTCAGAACAGTGCGATTTTAATTGAAATGATTATTTTTAGGTTTTATTTTACCTAAAATTACAATCACGGGGCTCTAATGTATGTATATATATTATATCATCGGATAGACATGTATACAATATATAGGCCCTAAACATAACATAAACATCTCTATAGAGAATACAATATAGTTTAATAAAACAATAACAAAGTAGGATTCGTATAGTATACATAAATTTACAATACTCACGAGTGTAAAAATTATATACAACATAGGCATTGTAAAATTATATATGTAATAAATAAGTACATGTCGAGTTGAATCTAATTGACACTAACTCCCAGTATTCTGCAGTAGAATCGACAAATCCGGAGTTGTTCAGAGTGGCGTTGGTGAAAGTGGAGCAATTCTCTGTATTCCAGGAATTACCTGGAACAATGATATGCAATCTTTAGGGTAAATATGTTACATAAGCACCAAATGCATTCCATTTAATAAAACATGTTAATATAAATTTATCTTATTAAAACTATATAGTTTTGAGTATGGTTAATTCAATTATAAATTATTTTTATCAACTAGATATATCTACATAGGAATGTATTAATTTATGTATTACATTCTGAATTATCCATTATATAATTTACTTTACATATTTGATACTGTATACATAGTTTATATATATTTGCAGTTTAATTATATTCCAGTGGACCACTACAATTACTTCATGCTAATTTATGTTATATTTAAATTGACATAATTTATTCATATCCTTTTCTAGTTTTTAATTAATATAATTTCACTTAACGATACTCTGGAATGCACGACGAATTAGCCATACATTCTGTATTTATACTCCTGACTACTAATTAATAGTTTAACAATTGCACCCGACTGCGCCACCAACCGCATCCGTCCCACGGTAGAGTAGTCGTGAAGGAAGCGAACATGTAATACACCGACCAAGTGAGAACTATGTTATAGTAACAGTTTAAGAAGAACACGACGACTGTAGAAGCCCACCCAATACCTAGAATCAAATAAATTAGTGTAGAATAGGAAGACAAACGTGTTTGTAAAATGTTGATTTAATAGGGAAGTAGGAGATAGGGATATTTCTAAATACTATAATTAAAGCAATATGAAAGCTATATATGATATATATATATGTGTGTATATATATATATATATATATATATATATATATATGTGTATATATATATATATATATATATATATATATATATATGGTGATATAGTAATATTATAAATTTCTATACAAATATTTGTAAAATGTTAACATATTTTAATAAGCACTCATTGCTAATTTCCATAATATTTTCTTTAATACAGAATCCTTTTATGTGATTCTCAATATTTTACTTAGATACTTATTATACATATTTAAGATTAAATTCCCTTAATATCAATATACATATAATATCTCATTATATGATTCTCATTATAGCTTTCAAAATATGGATATCTCTATGGATGTTCCAGTAACCTTGTAAGAGCGGGCATATATTCCAGGCTTTAGCCCCGCCCACCGACATAAACTGCCCTACTGCTACCTCCAGGTAGAATAAGGGGATACCTCCGATAATGACGAAGATGAAGTAGGGAACTAGGAAGGCACCTGCGTAAGTAAGTTTATTGTTATTCAATTAGTTATTAATGTATAATCCTATATATGTAATTCCATAAAATATTGCATAATATTTATAGAATTTGTTATCATGTTATTTATTTGATTAGCAAGAGTATTCATTAGTATGATAATTAGAATAGGCTATACGGGAATGTTTCAATGGTCATACTTTTCATATGATTACATAATCTAAGTAATTATAATTCGAATTATTTAAATGTATATACATGTACATATATATATATTATTATATACTCACTATAGAGAACATACTTAAATATCATATACTTTTGATAACATGTGAGAATTTCATTTATCTAGTATTTGTATATATTATATAATAAAGGGTAATAAGAGAAGTATATCTAATTTTAACTAAGTAGTAACAGTTCCGGGGACAAATTATAAATTTGTTGGTGTTCCTTTTAACCGAGATGTTTATATGATACCCAAATATTAATAATTTATATTAATAGGTTCTTCGATCGATTCCCTAGAAATCCTCGATAATTTTCAAACTTCATTATGTATACACTATAGGTATAGCATTATACATATACCTTTATAATACTTTATCAATATGCTAGTGATATTAGATAAGATTATGTAGTATAACTAATACTCTGAATTAATTAATCTTTTTGAAAAATATAATTATACGAATATATTTAATAACTAGTAGTTAAATAATTTAATAAATTAAATATATTGAAAACATTTTAAAAACGTTGAATCATTATTCTATAGGTGTTTCATAGGTAACTTATTACTTAATTTATGAGAGTAAATAGTTTCCTGATTTAATGCTCATGTTATATAATAGTACGTAATTATCATTGTAAACATTCCACAATTGTAGATATACAACATTATAATGATATGTATAGCTATAGTATATATAAAGAGTACTTATAATATATACTATAGATTATATATTATATGCGTTATATTTACGTTATACGCTATATAGAGTTTTCTCTAAAAGTACTTCATAACTAATAATTCGATCACAAACATAAAATATGACATGTAAATTTATAAAATTGAACTAAAGAATTATTTTACATAAAAAACTGTATCTAATAATATATTGGGAATAGATATTTGGTTGTATTTAAAATATCAAATATTAAATATTAGTCAAGTCCTTAAGATATCTAGTCAATAATATTTGATGTTTATATTTGCCATTAGTAAGTATTGATGATCAGTAGTTTATTTCTTAAGCAGTTAGGGTAGTTGTAAGTATATATTTAGTTTCTTTATATTATATATATATTTATATTATATTTAATACGGAAATCAAGTTAAGTTTGTCTAACGTTGTGAGCTTATTTATATATATCATAGAGTAATTATTAAGTTATTTGTGAATTAGAAAGGGTCAAATGGAATACCATCTAAAAAATAGTGATGCAATTATTTGTAATATTTAAATAGTTGTAGATGTCGGTAATGTTCGGTAATACAACATTTCTAGTAATCCAAATTCGTAACGTAGTCGTTTAACTGATAAGAGCATTTTATAATTATAACATATTTTTATAATCTGCGCACCAGTGCTATGTTAAACATGTTTAAATTTAGAACAAATGGACAAATAGTCAATTTGAATCAAGTCACAAGTAAAGACACTGAGAATAATCCTTAGAGGTAGACATCCGTGTTATAGATATTTGGGATTCTATTAAAATTTAATGTTTAGTGATATAGCCTTTAATACTCTGTTGTTATCTCTGTTCAGTAAAGTAAGTCAATGTAAATAAATTAAGCTGTGAGTTTCGTGTGGATATCGATTTCAGATGTAATAATATTCAGAATAATAATTTAATACATTAACTAGCACATATAATACAACATATTATTAATATCTCCAATTAACCTACAGCTATTATCGATATGAATAAATATTATAGCAAATTATTATAACATAAGATTATATCAAATAGGGAAGAGTAGGTGTGGGTAATATTTGCATAGGCTAATGGATCATCTATACTTGAACTCTATACTTTGCAATTATTTATAACAACGTCTCAATATATAAACTACCTATTTAAAAGACATTCAAACTATAATTGTTATTATCATAAATTATCATAATATTTTATCAGAACATTTTACCAACATATTGGAAATACAGTTTTTAACTAAATTACATTTATACTTACTTTACATTGATATTTATATGATATTTACATTACTATTTACATTGATCTTTACATTTAACTTGACATTTATATTTACATTGACATTTACAATACTTTCTTTTTCATGATTTAATTCAATAAATGTAGTTTGTTAGTAGTTGTTTTTCTAATTAGGGAGGAGTTTTACTCATTGTTATTAACCTTACACTGTAACCTACCCTACCATAACTGCTATGTATATAAAGGGCACTTTATATTTAAGTATAAACAATGTATCATATATCGTAATATTGTTGTTTATAATATATATATCTATATATATATATATATATATATATATATATATATATATATATATGTATATATATATATATATATATATATATATACATGTGTGTGTATATATATGTGTATATATATATATATATATATATATATGTGTGTGTGTGTGTGTATATATGTATATTATTCCATTTAAGAGAATTAATATACCTAATTCATGAGCATATATATAAATAAACATACATTGTTCATGAAATATAAACATTGGAAGTTGAACTGATTACGATCGAAATGCAAATTACAAACATAATTATCTGGGAAATGTGAATCGTATTATTTCCGTGAATATCCCGGTAATTATCTGAACTTTACAAGGAAGTAGTCCTTGTTTTATAGTTTGTATTATCTAATCATTAACGAGAGTTTCTAAATCAAAAAAGAACAATTTCAGGAATTATATTCGTGACTTACGGTAGAACGAGAAAACTATTTAAATGTAGAAATGAATATAAGTGACTTATTAATGATTCATGCGTCGCGTTGTAACGTACTTACCGCCACCGTGCTTATGGCAGAGGAAGGGAAACCTCCACACGTTGCCCAGTCCCACTGAAAAGCCAATGCACGCCAACAGGAAGTCGATCTTATGGCTCCATGTCTCGCGAACTTCCTTCGTACTTGGCTCAACCGAGTTACTCATCTGAACACGGTGTCGATTACGTAATGCGTTACGAATGCTGGAGTTGCGATTTGACAGGGATATTTTAAGAGATTGATTTCATAGGGCGTACATTTGTAGTATTTGTATTAGTATTGTTGGTTTTGGTAGAGTATTCTTGTGATTAGGATCGAGGTAACATTACACGGCGGACATACTGAGCTTATATAATATACAATAAGATATAATTTGGTATCATCTATCACTCATTATTAAATATAAATAGATTATTAAATAACTAGGGAAATTTTAAAAATAGTATTCACATACACAAAAGTGTAGTATCTTTATTTGTTATGTATTCAAAGAATTGAATATGTACATATATATACGTATACAAATGTATATGTATATATATATATATATATATATATATATATATATATATATATATAAATATATATATATATATATAAATATATATATATATATATATATATAAGTATTAAACATATCCTGAATTGTCATACAATGTAAGTTAATATTATGCATAATAGTTCAACCTTGACGTTTCTGGATACTTTGAATTGTGGTATCTTCAGATATACAAGTAAGAAATCCGATTATTGTTATCCTAAGTTATGCTTAAACAATCATAAAATGTACGGTTAGTAATTACGTCAGACGTATATTTGCAATTTCATTCTAAGATATGGTTTATAGTTGATTTGATGTAAAACGGTAATGAAGTGTTACCTAACTTTTAAATAGCTGAGAGTTATACAACGCGTGAAACCCAACTAACGGTGAATATAACTGACTGAGGTTATTTATTGTAGTCATCTGATTAGCCACGCCCATTTGCTACCCGAGAGTAAGATATCCTAAGTGAATATCACACATGTGTAATTTAAACGGAACTTTTATATATGCATATGATATATTACAACGTACCACATGATATTACAGGTATACGGTACTTACCACATACTAATTCCCATTCTACAGAATGATGTAGTATACTAAACCGATATTATATACATTTACATTATATAATAGTAATGAGAGTATAGCTAGTAGAAGAAATGTCATATACTTACAGGAATAAGGTAGTGAGATATAGTTGGTTAGTCTAGTATATTATAATTGGATATATAATTGGAAACATTATAAAATATAGATATATCATTATATATTAGTAATAATTAGTATATCATTATAAATAAAATTAATTATAAAATTTGTATTTATTAAATATAGAATACATATTATGCCGATAGTTATAATAGTATTCCCAAGTGAAAAGAATGAGAAATATACCATAATATAATTCATGTTTATAAAATCAATATCAACAAAATAAAAAGAATACATAATATTACATTTTTTTATTAAATTTGTATCACAAAATCAATATGATTATTTATATCATTAAAATATAATACTACAATTAAAAGAATACTGTTATATTTATCTTAGTAAATGGAAATTATTAATTTCACAAATAGTAAAAGAATAACAAAATATCCGAAACAATTAACATAATAAAACAATAAAATATAATATTAATTATATATATTAGAACATCCAAATTATAATTATCTTATGTTATATGTATACACATATTATTGTTATATTGCATATTAAATATTTGAAGGATATTCATTTATATAATTAATAATAACTAGAGAGGAATAATGGATAGTCGAAAAGGTAAAGTAAATAAATTGAACATTTATACAAATAATTCCTTATTTATGATGCTATGTAAAAGATATAATATTAAATATATTTTAATTTTAACAATGTTTGGTTGCAGAAAAGATAACGCTTAAAAAAGCAATTTGATGATATATGAATTAAAGTGGGTGTTGTAATTCATGTTTTTAATGTTATTTTATCATACTTTCAATACACCATTTAGCATAGCATCATTCTCCGTAGCTTTATCATAGTTTGCTAGACTATATCTGTTATTAGTTAAACGAAAGTTAATAATGTTAATTAATAGTAAATTGGACTACATATCATAATTAATCTATATGTAAATCTAATTTTTAGTCAATTGTTAATTTTAAATTATGTGAGTTTATGTTAATATACATTGATAAAGTACCTGGATGCTCTAATGTTATTGTTGTTGACTAGAAGATTTTTATGTGATATAATGGGTGTTGGTGGCTCATCGTATTCAGAAATATCGGACCATTCCTAAAATAGCGAAAGCATTACAAAATAGCACGTATTTAATTGTATATTGTTATTCCATAATATATTGTATATTTAAAAAAAAATTAAATATTACCCTCAGCCAATTTTCGCTACTATATTCTGGTAAATAAATCAATATGTCAACATCCGGTCTTTCAGAAATACTTTCACTTCCTTCAGATTTAATATGAGATATGTTCGTCCTGTAAGACCTATCGGGCATGTAGAATTTTGATCAGTTAATATATATGATGTGTGATTTATTTTTGAATGGCAATTAGTCTAATAACTTTATTACATTTGGATAATATAATTTAATTAATTAATTAAAGTAGGTTTATTGAACCATCTTTTCTTTTGTTTATCATTAACAGAATCGGATTGTTTACTCGATGTTGACATATTATCATGGTCGCTATCTTCTGCATTTTCTAGATTCTTTTTAATCTTCTTTTTTTCTCCATCTGTATAATCTATATACCTAAAATAATAATAAATATATGTATATAAATACAAGATATATTTTAAAAATAAAATTGCAAAAAATACTATAATATAAATATAATTAATATAAAAACATTTCATTTTCTGGTTCCATTAATGCATTATGAATTAGAATTGAAGGAATGATTTGTTTTTCAATGCCTCCAAATCTATTATTAGTAACAATAGATGGTTCAGAACGTCTATCTTTTTTATTCAATAATTTTTTTGCATTTTTTTCAAATATGGCCTCATCTAAAATATATATTCAATTCACAAATTAATTCAATTACACATTTCATTTAAATTAGTTTTATTACTAATAAATATATTTTACTATTTTAATTTTATTTTAACCATGTTTTTTATCCTCTGCAAGTTTTTCTTCGTCCTATTATAAATAAAATATAATTGATATGATGCATATTGAAAATCATTATAATTATATTATTTTGAATTCACATACATATATATATATAAATTTATAATAATTAATAATATACTACTTATTTAATAATCGTAAATTAGTCCTAAATATTTGCTCAAATTTGATATTATCGTATGTTTGTTTCACTAACAATAGGCGGAGAACCTAGTTCAAATGGAAAATCATACATTGACCATTTCTGGTGAAAATTAATTATTATCTCATCAAGTTTGTTGCGAAAACTCACAGTTCCGATTTCAATATCAGGTTTGCTGGGCTGTAGGATTAAGTATTACATTATTGACTATATATATATATATATATATATATATATATATATATATGAATTACTAAACAAACATAACATGATAATAAAATGTAGAGTTCAAGTCAATATAATAATTTGTTATTAATCTTATAAAAGCGATTTATTTATTTGTTTCAATTTATATTTTTGTAATTATAATGTTTACATGAAAATTACCTGCATGAATGTTCTGAGTACGAAAGGCAGAAATCCACCTGCTAGCGTTGCAAGCGTCTGATTGGTCGAAGAAACTTTGTAAACCGTTCCTAAATGGATTAGTGGCAAACGTTTTTGTTTAATATAATTTCAAATACAAATAGTACGATATACATAATAATTATTAATAATAATTACAAATATTAATTATTAATAACTTTTAAAATAAATTAGAATTATTGGTTTAATATACCTACTTTTACATTACGAATATATTGTGTATACAATTCATATATATTTACAAATTTAGTTATGTAATTGGTATAAATTTATAATAACTTAATTAAATATATTCATAATTAAATATATATGGTTTAGAATTACCGAAAGACAAGATAACGATGAACACGAGCAATAGAAATGCTACGGTCCTGATGAACTCCTCAAAAGCGGCAATGAGACCTCGATAAACTGGACCAGGACTACCAGCTACCGTTATTTCGCAAACCTTGAAACCGTTATAGATATAGAGAATAGAGATTATAATTAGTAAGTAATGCAATACACATTATGTATTACCATTAGTATTAATAATAGATAATATGCGGGAATAAAAGCTAAATTCTTCTTTTTATTCTTTTAGAAATAAAAATGAAAGAGAGATGGAAATTATCGGTCTCTCTTTCTCTCTCCTCCAATCACCTGTTCGAAGAGCTTACGGGGTATTCTTGGCATATCCTCATTGTCCACGAATAGCACTAGGTCATTGATGAACCATTGTCTTTGGCATTGAGCATTTTCTGATGAGACGCATGCCAGATCATCTGGTTCTTCGTAATCGTTTTGTTCGCTATTCTCACAGGATTTGAAACCGAAATTCTCCTAATATGGTGTGACATTATTTAACGTTAAAATGATCGTCCTAGTCATTCGATGCGACCTAAATATGCGAAAATGTATCCTTATAGATAGGTATTTCAGTGGTAGGAATATCAATAGTTGTAGAAGGGACATCAATACAAATTGATTTAATTAACCATTCGTTTTCCTTTAGAATGAAAAAAAAAGATGCTTATATAAATCAAGTTATTCTTATTCTGATACTGATATTCAGAGGACAAAATAAAGGCATATATATATATATAACTAATATTGAAAGCACTCTCATATTGTTCTCACCGGGTATCTTATCATGTATAGTATATGATATCAAGCGTCGACTAACTTCTACAAATACTATAACTATAGTATTTATAAACAGGATCCTATGAAATATTACAATATAGTTGTTAGCTTATTTCTATTAATAGCTGACCTGCAGATAGCTTGGTAGACTTGTCACCAGGTTTAAGTTCTTAATTCGGCTTTTCACCTCGGAAAAAAGCGCTTTATTCAACTTTAAGTACTTCTTTGGAACATTATTGAATGTATCGAAGCTATATAACACTACCAGGAATACTAATGTACAGTACTTCAACATCGAACCTGAGCGTAGAGTAAATAAGGTAATTTAATATAAAATGATATATGGAGTAAATAGTATACAAGAAATATAATTGTATCATGAAATAGAATTTTGAATAAATCTAGAATATAAATTAGATTGAGAACTTTAAAATAAAAAGATATATAAAGTACATATTATTTTAGCCGTAATACTAAATATAACATCATCTTTTAAAAATAAAGGTTATAAATAGTTAAATTTAAAGATAAAATAAAAGATTAAAATATCAAAAGCAAAACAAAGATAAATGTAAATGTGTTACCAAATTGTAATAAAATACAAAGAAATTTATAAATAAACATTTGAGAATAAAATAGAAAAGTAATTAGGAAAAATATTTTTAAAATAATTCAAAATAAAGCTAGCTTTTTATCGGGATA
>OZ038315.1:21269447-21285120 GCA_964035775.1 Osedax frankpressi | reverse complement strand
ATAAGAGGGTATTTAGTATTTGATATCGAATAATTTGATAGTAAACAAACAATTATTTTGGTATACATATGTGTAGTACACATTGTGTAGTATATCAAACATTCTACAGTTTTATTTTAAATTACATAATTCATTTTACAATACTACTATATCATTGTATTTTAATAATATGTAAATTAATAATATTTACAGTAAGTTTAATGATAAATGAAATACCTTTGGAAAGGCCAAATTATATTGGTAACGAGAAAGTGTAGGGCTTTAATACACGAGAAATCCCTTAAGTCGGCAAAGGAATCAACAATGATATGTTTCAGTTGCGATTTCTTGCCCTGATTGATAAATTCATAAATGCAATATGATATTTATAAATATAATACCAGTCAGTAACTAAATATACATATAGTTTTATAAAATAATCTTATAAAACCCAATTTTATAATGAATTATTTAAAACCAGACCAAATTACAAAACAACCGGAGTACAATGAGTATTAACATTACGATCCTATAACTAGTTTATTTTTTCACGTGAAGATCGTTTAATATATCGTGTTATACTGATAATTATAAGAAATAGAACTATTCTATACAATATCACATTCGTTATGGTAATGCATAACAAAAGCTCCGAATTCTCCATACCTTGTGACTGACGTAGGCCAGCATGACAGCCGTTAAAGCACACGTCACGTATATCGTAATGAAAATCGGATGTGCCGGCGTCAAATAGTGTGTCAAATTATGTTCGTACCTGATAACAAGCGAACAAAATAAATGTTTTGTATATCTACGAACATACACATTTTTAGCATTGCTTTCATATGTTACTAGAAATATATATTTATTTTGAAAATTATGATTTGTTTTAGAATATGCATTTCGTGCATCGATATTTTCTGCTGGGAAAACAATGACTGCGGTGTTTAATCGGATAAAAACCTCTCGTAAAGACCTAGTGCTGCCACAGCTTTCTTGCGAGTATTCACTTCGAATGCTTCGTACTTGTAGTAAACTAACACACGGATATAGAAAGGAGTCGGCAGAAGTAGAATCATAAGTAGGCGGCCGATGTTACTCCAAAAAACTATCCAGGGTATCTACAATATGCATATTATAATTTTATAACATTTGCTATATTATAAATGATCAGGATTATTTATTCAAAATTATTGCATATTTATTCAAATAATATGATTCAAGTAACATTAAAATATTGAATAAAATATAAGTTTTAAAATATAGGTTTATTTATAAGTAATATGCATTATTACATGTATACTACGTAAGGTAGCTATAGCTACTATGCACACTATATGAATATTAATAAATTAATAATACTATAAGAATATAAATGATTAATTAATATTAATATTACCTCTTTGAATGTTTTGCAGGTAGAGAAGATATTTGAGCGACAACACGATATGAAAGGTCCGATATCTCTTATTTTACACTGCGTAATAATTAAATGTGGTTAAATAATGTTTACATAGTAATGGAATGATGTTCTTGTTGGACATGGCACGTATAATCAGTACGCACTGAATATAACAGCGGTTTAGTTAATTGACTTCCTTAGATATACACGATTAAGACATGTTAATATGTATTAAGTAAATATATAAATATATATTATGTAACGTATCACGCTGCTATGTGCTATATAGGTTATCTTAGAAGGTATATTGGAAGATATCATTATTATCTAATAAAATAGTGCATTTTAAAAAAACATTCATTGACCGATGTAAACGCGCCTCAACCATTACATTGGATTAATGTAATAACAAACTGTTACAATGTTATACATTACGGTGGGTACGGGTTTACTATATTCGTAGTTTGTTAAAAAGCTATATCATAAAGATTACGACACGAAATGCTATTACACGTATTAAAATTCTTGATAGTAAAAGATTTATTTTCAATAAATCTTTAGTTGTACACCAATTTTTAGACAAATATAATTGTATTACAAATAAATGAAAGGTTGAGCTAGATAACTTATAATAGATAATTAATAAATGAATACCCAAGCAATAATACCGATACTATGTTATATATAATTTCACAATTGTACTATGGTAATATTTATATATAAATTATATAATATAATGAATAATATTCTAACATAACTATTTTATAATAAAATACCAAGAAATTCACTAAATGTGAAAACGATTAGCTTCGATATCCATTATATCTATTGGTATTAATATATATATTAAGTTAGTTATTAAGTTAGTTATTAAGTTAGGTATTAAGTTAGGTATTAAGTTAGGTATTAAGTTAGGTATTAAGTAGAAAGTAGGGTATTTAAAAAATATCCACTATTATCACAAATATTGAACTATTTATGGAGAGTAAATATCTTTAATTACATAAAAACAGGTTAATTGTATATATAATATATGGCTTACGTTATATAAATAACAAATTAAATAACAAGAATTCTTGAGTACCAGTGTAATTGGTTCATTCAATAATTTTGCAAATCATTTAATAAATTCTAAGTATGATCGTAATCTCCGAGTAATAATTGTATTCTAAAACAATTATAAATTGTTATACACCGGGTTTATATAGAATCATAATAAAATACTAGATATATGTAAGTTTGCACGATCCTCTCTTCCAAAACAATACGAATAACAATTGTTAATTGTCTAAATTGTTAATTGTCTAAATGAGATGTTCACTTGATTGTCATCAAGTTGGAAAAGATTATTTAAATTTGTAAAATTATTAAACCGCATATTTAATAGTTAGTGATATTTTGTTTTCGTTGATAAATCGTGAATTGATCAATATTTTACCTTTAATGAATTAATGTATTCTCCTGTAATACGATGTTCTATGTATTATACTTCAGAAGTATATTTCATATACTGTACAGTTTACATTATACGTTATCACTATACATAGTATATTATATACTATATATTGTAGAGTATACTGTATATAATCTTTAGTATATACTTAATAGTGTATAGTACATAGTGTAGAGTGTATATCGATAGTGAATATATTTAGAATATTTTTATTTTATGCGAATTATAAAGATGATTTTATTTAACAATAAAATAATAATTAATTATTTACTTTATAATAAACATATTAATGATAACAATATAAGCATTATGTTTGCATATATCCGAATCATATAACGTTATAAATATGGTATAAGATTGTTAAATAATAAATTATTAATTATTCGATAAATGTATATATAGACTATAGCCTATAAAAATTTAACAATAAATAATTCAACTAAATGCTTAATACTTTCTAAATATAATTATAAAGAGATATCATTTCTGTTTGTTCACATGATGAACGTAATTGATCGTACGCAAATATTGTCATAATAAAACAATCGTTAAATATTGTATATGTATCAATAACATTAATAAAGTATTATACTTAGTATTCTGTGTACAGTATATTGAGTACGTTGTACAGTTTATAATATGTATGTGTGTGTTTAAGACATAAAGTGTTCACGGTGTAGTAAACTGGCGAAATCCTTTTAAAATGTTAGTTTTATTTGAATAGCACAATTCTATATTTCGTCCACTATTGTATCGGTCACGTTAATGTCTTAATATATATATATATATATATATATATATATAAATTTATAGTGATAAGGAAAACATTTTAGTATATATATATCTATATATAAATAAATATTTAGATATAATGATCATACTTAATATCTATTACAAAGTTGTATTACTTATCTATTATATAATTATCATATTAATTTTTTTAGATCATATAATTAATGTAATATAATATAATATACATAATAATTATTAATTATATAAATGAATTATTATTAGAGAAAATGTACTGTGTACACTGTACAGTATATATAGTAGTTTTGAATAACGTAACGTGTAGGTATAGACATGACATAAAGCATTGGGCCTATAATGCACGTCATACAATGTACGCCATACAATGAACGGTGTGTGATTACTGTGAACAACTGATAAGTATAAATCTATTATTAAAAATGAATCATTCATAATATTGGAATATATATGTTCAATTGGTGAGTCACAATTACAAACTATTATAAAAAATATCTGTCATCATAAAAGATATTTCAAAATATTTATTTTCCGGATATGAAGAAGTTATAACGATTATAGAACTATTTATATATGTATTTAGACTATATAACAAATTGTTTCAATATATTGAATGCATATATTCAATTTACTTAATTTACTAAATCTTAATGTTGTATATAATCATGAAGTAAAAATATTAACTAGTAAATATGTAGTCATATTACAAATATATCTATAACAATAGAATACAAAATGTATAAAATATAACATATTTTAATATATTTAATTTGTACATTTCATAAATCAATTAACATATAATTAATTATAATTACAATACAATCATTAATAAATTGTTGTGATTTCAATTGTAAACATATTTATCAAATCACAATTAGTGAGCTTTATTTGTAATTCTGATTGTAGTATTTTTATATAGAAATAATATAGATTAATAATTAGTAGTGAACACGCACATATATATATATATATATAGAAAATCAATTGTTTATCAAGCTAATGAAAATCTATTTATATTTAACTGAAAATATCATAAATTTTCAAATTTATTTATTTATAAAAATGTGTTCTCTTGTAGAGTTTAATTTATTGGTTCGTACAAATAAATTAAAAAATGAAAAGTTATTTATTCGCATATACTGCAATATAGTCACATTTATTTGACATTGTAAACAGGGTATTATATTAATAGTATTATTTTAAGTAAACATTATATATATATATATATATATATATATATATATATATATTAATACGACTTATTATATTTAATACATTTATTTAGTTAATAGATAATTAGTATTTTAACACAATTTATATTTTATTAATTTTATTTGTTTCAGTCTTTTGTTTAAATTACTATTATTGATTTTTTATCAACTAATAAATAAATAAATATAAAAATAATGTAATTACCCTTACTATTAAATAGATATCTATAATTATCAATATAACTTACAAACTAATAAATCAACATAAATTGACGCATACATATATTTGAAAATTGCATTCTTATCAGTGTATTATATGTATGTGAATGTTATGTATGTCATATATGTTATATATCTGTGAACCTGGAAGAAAGTTCTGGAAAGAGACGACATCAGACCCACAGGTACCGTATTCTCGGTCATCAACTTCTTATAATCCACTAGGATATCGTACTGCGAGATCTGGGTGCATATTATGTAATGAGTAGGTAAGATCAAATGTAACGTGCCAACTCTTAATATCAAATATTTGATATTCTTTAATATAAAGTATGTGTATATTAGTAATTCATGATCTAATATATAAAATAGAGAACATGAATTTTATCAACTACGTTAAGTAAATAATACTCTGATATACTGCCTGAAGTCCATATATTTATACTTGTATGTGAACATATATATTTATATAACTATTTTAATCTCCTGTTATTATTTATTATAATATTTACAATGGTATACTTATTATTATGATTTGTAATTCGTTATTTAGCTGAATATTAATTTTAGGTTTTACGAAAAGTATTTCTAATATAGTTATAATGAGATTTATTGTTATTTATAAGTATAATATCAATATGTATCAATTAAATACTATAAGTTTAGTGAGTATATCATTATATATGTTATCTTGCACCATATCTGATATATATATATATTTTCATTATATTAATAAAAGCTCGTTTTCTAATCTGATATCAACTATATATACACTTGTCATATCCAATTACTCTGTTACTTTGAAGTTTATATCTATACGAAACAGTTACATCGCATTTTCAATGGATATACTGAGCTCATTAAGTATGTATGAGGTAAGCTGTAAAATAGAAATAAAATGGAACAATCGTAAAATGATTACGTTGTACATATTTTGGTTCGGGGTGATGACGCCAATCGAGTTAGAATCGTGATGATAGAAAACTACGTATTACATCAAATGTATGAACTCGATCTTAGAACTCGATCTTCAATACTAAAAATATCTTAATAGCTATATTAATATTTAATATAGCTGAATAATCGCAAAAATAAATCTATAAATAGCCGTCATAGTCTCGTACCATCTCATACCTTGATTGGAATGATATCGCCAATCGCGAGATCCGAAACTGTTTCTTTAAAACGAGGGAACTTGCGAACCCATTTCAGATCCAATAAAGTTTTATACCTGAAAACCATTGCAGTGTTGTTATAAAAAGCGTTTTTGCTGCAATTAATTAATGAACTATAGTGACCTAGATTTTATCATTAAAATAAATAATAATATAGTTGCAATAACAGAGAATCTTTATAGATAATCTATTCTACGCAATAATGTGTGAGCTATTCGGACAGATTTGATGGATAGCAGGTGCTTGGCTTTTGTTCAGTGAACAATAGCGATGTTAACCGTTCTATAGACGTATTAGATTATCATTTGAGATTGCTAAAAATCTAAAAGCTATTGACATATCAAATACCCCATCTAAACCTTATATACAGCTATATATTAACATATAAACGTATTGGTATGTAGTTATTAGACACCCAGAAAAGTATGAGATATAATAGAAATATTAAGTACTTAATAATAATCAGATACTTTATAGTAAATTACACTTCATGAATAAATAAATTAGTTTAAATTATTATTTATAGATTTGTAGATAATTCTGGATTGTGAATAACTAGAAGCCAACTTGAAGTTAATTGGGGTCGAGGGGCGAGCCAATACAACTGTTTTGTAGAGTGGTTCCTTCAATTTAACTACGTAGGGTACAAGAACTTCTCCTGTATTTGGTTATATGTGTTACTCCTAATAATGTTGGCTTATTTGAATTTCTCAATACTACTAATACAAAACATGAGTTTATGTAAATAATAACTAGAGCACTGTAATTATAAATTACCCATATGTATTTTTAATAAACAATAACGGATTAAATAGTTTAATAAATATGAATTATACAAATACAACTTCTTCAACTGAATGCAAATAACAATTTATTTACAAATTCACTTTACGGTGTAACTCTTGGTATAGAAATATAGACAATTTCGATTATGTTATCATATAATAATACATTGTTATACATTAATACATTTTAATACATAATAATACATTTGAATAGTGCTTCGAAAGCAAATGACAAGATACATATCATATATAGTTGTATATTTAATTCTGCCTATGCACTATGTATTGCATATTCATTACTATAAATATTATAGTTATTTCTACTATCTTATGACTAATAATATAGTAATCGATCTATAATTGTAATGAAAGTCAATATTTACAATTGTCATAGTTATCTATATGATACAAGAGTGGGTATACTTGTATATGCGTGGGTGTGTGCATATTAATTACTAAATAAAATAAGCATTTAATTATATTAATAAAAAATATTTTATTATAGGTATTATAGTACAAAATATTAATCAGATAATATAAACCATAACATTATAAATAACATATTAATTCAATTCTAATTCAAGATATTTGTAACCAAATTAAGTTTCATAACAATGGGATGATCCAGACTACTTACATTATCACTTAGTGAGGTCAATATTATTATTTAAGAACAGTGTAGAATTTAATTAAATCTATAGTGGCTACTTCAAATAATATATATTTGTATTCATTCAGTATACATTCAGCAAGTTATACATGATAGAGTTATTAACATTCTGTTATCGTTACTAATTCATTACTCAACATACCGAGTTGTTCGATGTTGGTGACGAAGAAAAGTGGACCGAAGAACAGCATGGCAAATCGCACACCGGAGAGAAGGAGGTAGAGGATGGTCAGCCACATGTTATTGATATCTTCGCTACAATGCAGAGTTCCCGTTATCCTGTTCTTGTAACAGCATTTGTCCTACGGTAGGTTACGTTGCATAAGCGTGGGCGGAGAGGTGCGGCATTGAGTGAGAGTATGTCGAGGGAGTGCGTTGATCTATAGTGATGCTATAGTAGGTTTTGTGTATAGGGTCTGGGAGTGTATTTACATAAATGTATATGAGTGTGTGTATATTTTAGTGTATGATTGTCGATAAGGTGATTACTAGTAAAAGATCCGAGAATCTTCTAGGATTAGTGATGCTTTGGAAATAGTCGAAGAGTGTATGATGTAATCTAAGTGTAATGGTCAATATGTAATCACATAATAAAGCATATTAAGTGCAACCAAGATATACCCCGGGGTAGCATGTAGGTATATATGTCAATGTACGAAATCAGTGACGTATCACATATATACACTTTTCTAAACATAATAATTATACATATCTTTAACAATGCTTAATATTTAATAGTATGTAAGTTTAACAAGTGGATTATAACTGACTAGTACACTTGTTTATATGTATATATATATTTATATATATATTTATATATATATATATATATATGTGTGTGTGTGTGTGTGTGTGTAAAATAATATAGTATTCCTTTATCTATAAGTAGGTATATTGATGTCGTTAGATCATGTTTAAACATGTTTCTTAATTGTGTGGATTAAAAACCTAAGTCAATATTGTGAGCCTTTTTATAACTTAAATAATAATTATGCACATGTATTTTATTAATACAAGAAATATCTTATTCTTATGATTCGCACATTCAATTTCAATCTGAACATTTTTTATAATCGCGTTACTTGTTGATATATCTATTATTTTTTTTATTTGAGAGAGAAACAAACCAATTTAAACCAAGATTACCTCACCTCACCTAATTGAATAAAATCTATATAGTTACTACCCCAAGACCTACTGATAACCTTAAACCTTCCGACGCCATCGACATCAGCTATTACTTGATGACAGATGCGTTCGTCGCCCTGTAATTGTATGGGTATATCGTACTTGTCTCGGTACAGGTCGGTCTGAATATTCTGTCGCCTCAATTTATCCTTGAAAGTCCTTGCCGGCTTGTTTGCTTCGTTTTCCAAATCTGTGAGATGCGAATTATCAAAATCTATATTATGCAATGTAGGTGTAATAATTAATGTATTGATATATTTCTTATTCTTAATTACAATAGTAAAATTATTAGTGAGGTATTAGGTAAATAATTGGTGACGTGAAAAATAGAATTGGGGGAAATATATGATCATTACTCAATGAAATCATCTAAACATCTATATATATATATATATATATATATATATATATATATATATATATACATACATATATATATATATATATATATATATATATTAGAGAATATAACAATTCAATATGTGATAGTAAAATCAAAATGAAATGCTACTATCTAAGTAAGTATTTAATCCGTGCATGGGACCTGATGAGTATTTACACGTGAGTTAAATAAGTATTTAGTTTAGATATAGTGAAATAACAATAATTATGTTTGGAAATATTACTATATTATGTAATACATAATATATTTTATAAATAAATTGTAATGACTACGAATATTAAATCTGTAATAATATTTTGTAATTTGTATTGAATATAAATTATATTATATTTCTGTAATATTAATAGCATTCATATTAATATTAATATACTTAAAATACGTATTTTTATATATAAAAGAGTATATGTAATCTACATAATGAATGTAAACCAAATTATGTATATTATTGTATATTATGTATATAGGTATACATAATATAAGATATTATATATAAAGTGTTTCAATTTATTAATTTATTTTCTTATCTCTAATCAGTTGGTCTTCTTTTTCATATGACGAAATTATGATATATATATATATATATATATATATATATGGAGTATATATATACGTGATAAGTTATTATATATAAGGTGTTAACACACACACACATATATATATATATACATATATATATATATATATATATATATATATATATATATATATATATATATATCTATATCTATATATGTATATGTGTATATATATAACAATTCAATAAATAATGTCTAACAATACATTATATCTTTATATCCTCGGTGATAGCTGTTGCTTAACCTTCGAGCGATTTGAAATCTCTTAACATCCTATGCATCACCAAATGCAGCTTCTCTTCCTCTTCCAACAAACCAAAACATCCGCTTGGCTGATCAATCAATACCACATCGATTTTCTCTGTAGTCATTGTGTCGGGAGCATTGTTAAGGGGTATGGCCTAGTTGTGTGATAACAAAGAGGCTATAGTATTACATAATGTACTTTTATTATTGGGGAGTTAGAGATGTAGAATGATTTGAAGATATAATATAATTAATACTTACACACACCATATATTTTTTAGTATATAAATACCATTTTAGTTCATATATTAATATTATAGCAAATATCATTTCTATTTGACATATTTATTTGAAATAAATTCCGTGATTCATTTTATTAATTTTTAATATTTACAATATACGTTTGTAAGTCAATTATGTTCATATATAAATAGTTATATATATATATTACATACTTTATATATAATATCTTCATCTAAAATTAAAAATTATACATGCCCTAAACAATTTATAATAGAATCCTTATTAGATGTATAACCTATGCCAAAAGTCAAGGTCATTAGTGAAAGTACTCCGTAGTTGAATGCTAATGAAAGCAATGTTTGACCATGTTGATTTGATACCCTTGACCACTGAAAGTATATTAATATTTTTGAATTATATATTATTAATATCTAACACATTATTCTATTACGTTAACATCTTAAACCGCGTAAATAAAACACTGATATTAATATACTTAAATACACCGGTTATATTGTTACGTATATATGTTATTGTAGCCGCTATACTATGATTTACTTACGCAAATATAATTATAGGTTTACAGTTGAAATTGAATAAATATAATCCAAGACTATAAGAATATTAATGCTGAAATGTAAATAATGTTGTGTACAATAATTCCTATTTGCTTATTGATGCCCATTGATATGAAATTCAATAGAATAAGATCAGTTTAAACACTCTGTTTTGATACAGTAGTATGTAGACCGATGTACAAATGGATATCTTTATATCTCTGAATACCATGATTTGCAGTTGGCAAGAATATCTCGAACGTAAGCAAGTCCCAGGTGTCTCGGATGTAAATATAATTTCATATCACTCTTATTAATGTTGTAATTTATAATATATATAAGTGTATATATATGTATATACATATGTGTGTAAATATGTATGTATGTGTATATATGTGTATATATGTATATACATATGTGTTTAAATATCTATATATGTGTACATATATTTATGTATTTATGTGTCAGTAGTTAACTGTATGTGGCTAGCTGTTAAAGTTCAGTGGTGAATTATAGATCACGTGATAGTGGGTACCTCATTCATCTTGAAGTTTTTCGTCATTCCCTCCAGTAACGGGTTCACCGTATAGTTGGCCATTGTTACATTGTAATGGATCAGTTTGGTTTTATAACCAAGGAGCTCGGCTATGCGGTTGTAGAGGAATCGATCTTGTTCCGTTAGACGGCAACTTCCTGTTTGGTGTGGTTTATGGGGGAGGTGCAATTATTATGTATATGTACATATGGGGGGAGGGGATATATTAAATAAGGTCTAGAAGAGGGGTAGAAGGAATGCCGTTGGTGTTGAGTGGGGGGAATGATATAGGTAGTACGTAGTTTATATCATATTTGTGGGGAGAGTTGCTGCTCTAGCGTGAAGTTTGAAGGGTTGCTATAAGATAAAATGGAGGGAGGTGAGGTGTTAGGGAATTGGTAGGAAAGGCTATTTAGATTAGCTGTTATGAGTAACATATGTGATAGGTGTATGTGATAATATATGTTGACTTTAATTATATGTAGAGTTGAAATGCTGGAGACGGTATGTAGTTATGTTGTAATGTATTGGAGAAGAAGGGTAACATTGCCGGCGAGTTAGTTTACGATATTGTAACTTTTATTATAAGAAGCTTAGATGCAAAAGAGAGGTTCATATCAGTTACGAATTCCACCCTAGATATCGTTTTAATTGTAAATATAATTGCTCACATAAAAGTCAATGAATGGCGATATACATAATCTGTAGTAATAGGTTGTTAAAGTGAACTTATTGCATAATAGGGTTATGGCGATCATATTGCCTAACAAACACCTATTGTTATGTAAGTCAAGGAAGTTAAATGGTAACGGTGTAACAGTGGTTTGCGGGCGCTGTATAATTAGTGTAAAGGAATGTATTATAGCTATTATATTAGCTTGTAACTGACGTTATCTAATTATGTATATATATCACTGTGGATACACTAGCCATCGAGTACAAAGGAATTCCTTTTTATAATCTTACAAATCCAGATATCATATTTAATTGTAATTCACATAATGCTTATGTTACAGTAATATCTTCAGTTCCTCAGTTTTACAATAGGTACTATTTATACTGACGAGTATATTAATGACAAGTAAGGCGTATAGTATATAATGTATAGTATATAATGTATAGTGTACTATGCTGGTACAATGTGATATTGTCTTTGTATACACATAGGTACATCTATCATCGCAAACAGTCATTCTAAGTGGACCGTAGTACAAATCAACATTCACTAGCTTCTACTAATGTACTTCAATCTAAATTCGTTTATTTATTATAAAAGTTCAGCCTATATCGAGGTTACTAATCGATTATTCAACTTTTCTAATAGCTATCAATATAATCTATATTTGCTTTACCTCTGTACTATTTATCTATTGGCTAACATTATGATTATGGTACATAACTCAATTCGGTGTAATATTAACTTTACTAACTATCGTAGTTGTTTATTCAACTAATCACAATATTATCACAGGTTAATCGAGGTGATGTTTACGTCAGATAGCAGAATGTGCATTGAAGGTGACGTCATAATGGCTTTATAAGCTTTATTAAATTAAATAATCGTATCTCACCATCAGGCATTATTTTCTTTTAAAACAAATTAAAAAATAAGGTTACGCCAGCACTAAAAGACGTTATTTCAAGGTAACGTTATAATGATACTATTAATATATTGATTATATTTTATTAAACTACTACTTTCTATTACCCGACACTTTAGGCTGGTATAGTATGGAAACATATATATATATATATATATATATATATTATTAAAGAATGTGTGTTTATTTATATTATTAAATTCTTAGTTATAATTTAAATCTAATATTTGCTCCATTTCATTATTCTTATATCTATTGATTACTTTATCGGATAATAACATTTTAAACATTTATATGAGGAATAAGAAGAGATATTTGTAAATGATAAAATACAAAAGGGAAGTATAAAAATATCAAGATAACAATGAAATCCATATATTATGCATTCATATCGCGAATAATAGAACATAGATTGCCTAACAATATAAATAAATTAATGTTAAGGATTTCAAATGCAAATCTCTTTATTTTACTCTAAGCTTTACGAATATCTGTAATGGCAGTGAGTTAAAAGATGATATGGTGACGTGTATAAAGTAGAAGAGGTATACGAGTGGCTTACTGTATAACGTCTGTTGATCTATATTTTGCTTACTATAGCCATAATAAATATACTATTATATAATTAGACCGAAATACATTCGCCACCCAAGTGCTAAGAAAATAGCAACGCTGATATATCGACACAAAATAAGACGATAATATAAATAATATAGAATATCGGCGCATATTTTTTTATTATTAAATACAAATTAAATTAAATTCACTATACTTATATCTACAGAAAATATACAATAGTTTATATTAACTACGAGTTAACATGTTTGTATAATGACTGGTTGAGAAAATACCTACCGTTATAAGCTTCTTTGAGAAACGTTGTTTCGATTGTTTGTATTCCGACGGCTAGACAACATAAGACCAACACCGCAATCTGAAGAACTGACATCTCTATTAACTTATAGACTAGTTGATATCGTGTATACTCTCCCGACAATCATATCAATCGTCGCATATCGGATATATGTAGTCCGGTATATGTAGAGAATAGAAAAGAAAAGACAAGCATATAATAGTAAATTAATTAGGTTTGTATAGGTGTCAGTTAGTCAATTTTACAAAGCTTGCGTTTTTAGAAATATATATTTAACTGAATGCACGTTTATATGTAAAGCGTTAATGAACTATTTGATTGGTTAGTAAGCTAGTTTAAATTTCAGAGCTGGCGAGTTTTACTCGAATATATAGATAGCGAGTTGAAGGTAAAACCAGTTAACCGTGACCATTTCGTACGTCACTCAAAACTAACTTGGCACCACCCAATTCCCCGCCTCCATACACAACAACTGAAAACAAATACGGCACATATTGTTACTAAATCTACATAATATATCTTATCGAAGATATATTATGTATCGAGAAATAAAAATTGTAATTTAAAAGCGAATACTAATTTATCTCTAATATCGCTAATTGCACTGTATATTATATTTATTACAATACAAAATAATCATATGACAATATTTTAAAAGATAAATTATAATAACCCATTCTCAAAGTTATTTACAAAAACCTGTTAATTAAATCAAATTAATATAATGTTCTTCTGATTCAACATACAAGTTGAATATATTAATATTTATAAATATGTATATATATATATATATATATATATATACATATTTATATATATATATATATATATATATATATATATATATATATCTACCGATTATTATACTAATATTATACGTCTCTAATAAATTCTATATATGAAAATATCTTTAAATCCTATATTTATATAGAATATATAACTAAAATAATCAATATTATTTACTAACAATTGAATTAATGATAAACTTCATTGTCATAATGATTACAAATACAATATATTGAAAATTGTACATTACTATTTTTTACCACGATCTTTTAAATTAATTTGTTTAGAACTATATAGAAATAACTTGATATGTATACACCTAAACTAATATATATATATATATATATATATATATATATATATATAGTTAGAATTACAAATATTTATAAAAAATACAATACAAATAAATAAATATGTAAAAAAATAATTAATCAGATAAATACATTGTTGAATACGTAATTCGGCAGATTGCCAGTTTTGACAAGATGTTACTCCACGTATAAAAATATCATATATATGAATTTTAATTACATTTAATGATTAATTAATTAATGAGAATTTGAGACTTGTGGAAATCTAGCACCGGGAAATTGCCAGGAAATAATCTTGCTAATTCTTGATTCATGAGAAAATATTATGTAATATTTGTATTGTGTCTACTGCAGCTATATACATGTATTTACTATTAAGAATAACGTATAATAATAATAAATGTAGGGTTAACAATAAGAGTTAATAACTTAAGCTAGCATTGACTATATTGACTAATTAGTTACTGTTTTAGCTAAATAAAATAGTTTGTATTATTATCACACTATTCAAAATGAATTTATCGATTCGTAATAAATATATATAACTATATATTATTATGAATATATAAATATATATATATATATATATATATATATATATATATATATATATATATCTATATATTATTATGAATTTATATATTTACATATATATATATATATATATATATATATATATATATATGGGTGTG